>OZ012680.1:146992299-147459799 GCA_963942445.1 Argyra leucocephala
GTTTTTAAAAATTTGCATATTTGTCGGTAGCTGCCATACAACTCCTAGCACTTATCAAGTACTAATCAAGGATTAATCAAAAACTAAAACAGCTACAGACTTATAAATTTGTATTTGAATAGTTCTCTGAAAATAATGAGACACCTCTATCAGCGTTTTTCAAAATTCGCAATTTTTTGGGTAGCTGCCATACAACTCCTAGCACTTATTAAGTACTAATCAAGGATTAATAAAAAACTAAAACAGCTACAGACCTATAAATTTGTATTTGAATAGTTCTCTGAAAATAATGAGACACCTCTATCACCGTTTTTAAAAATTTGCATCTTTGTGGGTAGCTGCCATACAACTCCTAGCACTTATTAAGTACTAATCAAGCATTAATCAAAAACTAAAACAGCTACATTCCTATAAATTTGCATTTGAATAGTTCTCTGAAAATAATGAGACACCTCTATCAGTGTTTTTCAAATTTTGCATGTTTGTGGGTAGCTGCCATACAACTCCTAGCACTTATTAAGTACTAATCAAGGATTAATCAAAAACTAAAACAGCTACAGACCTATAAATTTGTATTTGAATAGTTCTCTGAAAATAATGAGACACCTCTATCAGTGTTTTTCAAAATTTTCATGTTTGTGGGTAGCTGCCATATAACTCCTAGCACTTATTAAGTACTAATCAAGGATTAATCAAAAACTAAAACAGCTACAGGCCTATAAATTTGTATTTGAATAGTTCTCTGAAAATAATGAGACACCTCTATCAGCGTTTTTCAAAATTCGCAATTTTTTGGGTAGCTGCCATACAACTCCTAGCACTTATTAAGTACTAATCAAGGATTAATCAAAAACTAAAACAGCTACAGACCTATAAATTTGTATTTGAATAGTTCTCTGAAAATAATGAGACACCTCTATCAGCGTTTTTCAAAATTCACAATTTTTTGGGTAACTGCCATACAACTCCTAGCACTTATTAAGTACTAATCAAGGATTAATCAAAAACTAAAACAGCTACAGGCCTATAAATTTGTATTTGAATAGTTCTCTGAAAATAATGAGACACCTCTATCAGCGTTTTTCAAAATTCACAATTTTTTGGGTAACTGCCATACAACTCCTAGTACTTATTAAGTACTAATCAAGGATTAATCAAAAACTAAAACAGCTACAGGCCTATAAATTTGTATTTGAATAGTTCTCTGAAAATAATGAGACACCTCTATCAGCGTTTTTCAAAATTCACAATTTTTTGGGTAACTGCCATACAACTCCTAGCACTTATTAAGTACTAATCAAGGATTAATCAAAAACTAAAACAGCTACAGGCCTATAAATTTGTATTTGAATAGTTCTCTGAAAATAATGAGACACCTCTATCAGCGTTTTTCAAAATTCACAATTTTTTGGGTAACTGCCATACAACTCCTAGCACTTATTAAGTACTAATCAAGGATTAATCAAAAACTAAAACAGCTACAGGCCTATAAATTTGTATTTGAATAGTTCTCTGAAAATAATGAGACACCTCTATCAGCGTTTTTCAAAATTCACAATTTTTTGGGTAACTGCCATACAACTCCTAGCACTTATTAAGTACTAATCAAGGATTAATAAAAAACTAAAACAGCTACAGACCTATAAATTTGTATTAGAATAGTTCTCTGAAAATAATGAGACACCTCTATCAGCGTTTTTCAAAATTAGCATGTTTGTGGGTAACTGCCATACAACTCCTAGCACTTATTAAGTACTAATCAAGCATTAATCAAAAACTAAAACAGCTACATTCCTATAAATTTGCATTTGAATAGTTCTCTGAAAATAATGAGACACCTCTATCACCGTTTTTAAAAATTTGCATGTTTGTCGGTAGCTGCCATACAACTCCTAGCACTTATCAAGTACTAATCAAGGATTAATCAAAAACTAAAACAGCTACAGACTTATAAATTTGTATTTGAATAGTTCTCTGAAAATAATGAGACACCTCTATCACCGTTTTTAAAAATTTGCATGGTTGTGGGTAGCTGCCATACAACTCCTAGCACTTATTAAGTACTAATCAAGGATTAATAAAAAACTAAAACAGCTACAGACCTATAAATTTGTATTTGAATAGTTCTCTGAAACTAATGAGACACCTCTATCACCGTTTTTAAAAATTTGCATGGTTGTGGGTAGCTGCCATACAACTCCTAGCACTTATTAAGTACTAATCAAGGATTAATCAAAAACTAAAACAGCTACAGACCTATAAATTTGTATTTGAATAGTTCTCTGAAACTAATGAGACACCTCTATCACCGTTTTTAAAAATTTGCATGGTTGTGGGTAGCTGCCATACAACTCCTAGCACTTATTAAGTACTAATCAAGGATTAATCAAAAACTAAAACAGCTACAGACCTATAAATTTGTATTTGAATAGTTCTCTGAAACTAATGAGACACCTCTATCAGCGTTTTTCAAAATTCGCAATTTTTTGGGTAGCTGCCATACAACTCCTAGCACTTATTAAGTACTAATCAAGGATTAATCAAAAACTAAAACAGCTACAGACCTATAAATTTGTATTAGAATAGTTCTCTGAAAATAATGAGACAACTCTATCACCGTTTTTAAAAATTTGCATGGTTGTGGGTAGCTGCCATACAACTCCTAGCACTTATTAAGTACTAATCAAGGATTAATCAAAAACTAAAACAGCTACAGACCTATAAATTTGTATTTGAATAGTTCTCTGAAAATAATGAGACACCTCTATCAGCGTTTTTCAAAATTTGCATCTTTGTGGGTAGCTGCCATACAACTCCTAGCACTTATTAAGTACTAATCAAGCATTAATCAAAAACTAAAACAGCTACATTCCTATAAATTTGCATTTGAATAGTTCTCTGAAAATAATGAGACACCTCTATCAGTGTTTTTCAAATTTTGCATGTTTGTGGGTAGCTGCCATACAACTCCTAGCACTTATTAAGTACTAATCAAGCATTAATCAAAAACTAAAACAGCTACATTCCTATAAATTTGCATTTGAATAGTTCTCTGAAAATAATGAGACACCTCTATCACCGTTTTTAAAAATTTGCATGTTTGTCGGTAGCTGCCATACAACTCCTAGCACTTATCAAGTACTAATCAAGGATTAATCAAAAACTAAAACAGCTACATTCCTATAAATTTGTATTTGAATAGCTCTCTGAAAATAATGAGACACCTCTATCAGCGTTTTTCAAAATTCGCAATTTTTTGGGTAGCTGCCATACAACTCCTAGCACTTATTAAGTACTAATCAAGGATTAATAAAAAACTAAAACAGCTACAGACCTATAAATTTGTATTTGAATAGTTCTCTGAAAATAATGAGACACCTCTATCACCGTTTTTAAAAATTTGCATCTTTGTGGGTAGCTGCCATACAACTCCTAGCACTTATTAAGTACTAATCAAGCATTAATCAAAAACTAAAACAGCTACATTCCTATAAATTTGCATTTGAATAGTTCTCTGAAAATAATGAGACACCTCTATCAGTGTTTTTCAAATTTTGCATGTTTGTGGGTAGCTGCCATACAACTCCTAGCACTTATTAAGTACTAATCAAGGATTAATCAAAAACTAAAACAGCTACAGACCTATAAATTTGTATTTGAATAGTTCTCTGAAAATAATGAGACACCTCTATCAGTGTTTTTCAAAATTTTCATGTTTGTGGGTAGCTGCCATATAACTCCTAGCACTTATTAAGTACTAATCAAGGATTAATCAAAAACTAAAACAGCTACAGGCCTATAAATTTGTATTTGAATAGTTCTCTGAAAATAATGAGACACCTTTATCAGCGTTTTTCAAAATTCACAATTTTTTGGGTAACTGCCATACAACTCCTACCACTTATCAAGTACTAATCAAGCATTAATCAAAAACTAAGACAGCTACAGACCTATAAATTTGTATTTGAATAGTTTTCTAACGGTTGAAAAGTTGCAAGTACTTCTACAAGACCGTCTAATGTAGGTTAAGACTGTCTAAGTATAAGTGATATTGTTTCGAAAATAATTCATTATTGGATTCCAAGCAATTGATTCCTAAAAGTGTTCTTTCAAATAAATTCGAAATTTTGGTATATTAATTTCCGGTTTATCACTGGTGACCATCACTCAAACGTACTTAAAATCGTGTATTGTGAAAATCTTTAAAAAAAAAGCCCACCGGTAATAAATTGATATCTAACGTAATTTTTTTTTATGTTCATCGATGACCATGTGACTCATTGTGTTAAAAAAGTTAGAAAACAGTATCTTGTGATGAGCTAAGATTGTTTAAATACTACCACTGACAGTGGAGTTTGCTTTAACAAATAAATTTTATTTAATTTTTCCATTATCAATATTTTGGAAGCAACTTGGAAACATCAGTGCTTGCGACAATTCCGTGGCAACAAGTCATAACCGTTTATGTCTAAAATTAATGTTTCGAGTAAAATCAATTTTAAAGTGTTTAAATAACAGTTTAAAAATATAGTAATGGGACTGTACCGGTTTTCGATTTTTTTAAAACGTAATCGTATTTTGTAAAAAACGCCAATGTATTGTAAAAACCGCTTAAGTAAAAAAATTTGTAAAAAAACGCTTGTATAAAACGCTTATAATTTTTTATGGCTGCTAAACGTAGGAATATACAAGCTATTTTAGTTTTTTTCCATATTTAGCTTTAATTTTCTACTTTACTGTGTATGTACCCAACAAATTGGCTTACTGTACATTTTCTTTTCCACCATTTTATTTTTTCTTATCTTTTTATTTGACCCACAATTTATATTTTATTGGTAAGTTCAATAATTTTTGATCTTTGGTAAATTATGTTTTTTTTTTTTGAAAATATGGTGTAAAAGTTCAGATAAAATTTTATATTTTGATGCCTGTATGTTTGTTTGCAGTTTTATTCATCATTATATTCTAATGAATATCTGAATGATCCTATATTTATTCTTATTATTTTTTATTTAGTAAATGTATATTTTAAGTATTGTATTTTATTATAATAATGAATAAATGAATTAAAAATCTAAATCTAATATTTAAAATAAGTTAAGTAAAGCGATTATGATAAAAACATTTTTAGGTCATATTGAGATAAGGCATTATATACCATGATTATGAAAAATTGTTATTATGGATGGTTTACTTTAAGTAAAATAATATTCTTTTATTCAACAAATATTATTTTGTTTTTTAAAAAATAAACATCTTACAACACATTGTTTGTGTTTTACAAATTACACTTACGTTTGAAAAAATCTAAAACCGGTACAGTTCCGTTACTATATTTTTAAAATCTTATTTAAACACTTTAAAGTTGTTTTTACTTGAAATTTTATATATTTGAGACTCGAAGTATAAATTTTATACATATTATATATATATATATATACATATATATGTATTATTTTAAATAATTTCCTAAAATACTTCAACAATCATGTTCAAAATGTTCATTGAGCATTTTCCCATTATGTTTCGAAAAAATCTATATCGTACCTAATTTATAAAATAAAAATTAAAAATAGTACCAAAATAGAGAATGTGTTATTGAAATTTCTGCTACTGTAGCTACAACAGCTCTTCTCTGTAGATATACCTATTGTAAATATATTAATAGTAAACTAAAAGGACATCTTTGTTATGTAGTTGAGAAGCTGAGTAGAACAAAAAGAACAATAACAACAAAAATAGAACACTATCACCCATGAGTAACAAAAGGTTTGATTATTTTTATTTTTGTTATTATCGTTTTTTTTTTTTTTTTTATTATTATACATATATATATATATATATATACAATTTTCTTTTTAATAAAATTTAATTTGAATTGGTAGATTCTAATAATAATATATCTAGTTGGTTCTTCAAAGTTATTTTCAAAATTTTACTATTCTCTAGTATAGAAGATCTTATTTTTATGAGAACTATGGGTTGTTAAAGAATACAGAGAGGATAGAAAAGAAGAATAAACAAGAACTAAACTCTTCTCATTTTTTATCTGATGAAATTAAAGGATTTTTTTTTTCTTTCGATTTCTTTTCTTTTCGTTTTTTTTATTTTTTATTACAATAAAAGTAGTAAAAAAACAAAAAAAAAATAAAAATACAGCTCAGCAAAAGGTTATCTTTAAGGACACTTTTGTTGTGTTAGAAAAGATATTCAAAATAGTTGTGGCAAAAAAATAAAAACTTAGATTCTAGGAAAAGGAATAGTAAAAATGAATAAAAAAAAACAAAAACAAAAATAAAAAATAAACACAAATTTTCACTTGAGACTTTTAAAACTTTTCTTTAATAGAAATTTACAAGGATTTTACATTAATAAAAGCTTTAAGTGTATACGCGCTTTTTTGTAAGAATATCTTCAAAAAAATATATATATATATATTCTATTATGGATAGTAAAAAGAAAAAAAAAGCATAATAAACTTCCTGCACTACAACGAAAATAATATTTCAATGGGTATAGGAATTCAAAAGGATATTGTTAAAAAAAAAAAATAAGATCAGACCATGTTGTAATTCGTAACCTCTAAAGAAGTTTGAAATTAAAAAAAGGAAAATATTAGGAAATTTCAATTATACTAGCCAGATTCAATTTTTCATGCACCAATTTTCAATTTTTCACAAATTTCAGATAGAAAAAATATTTTAAAAATGATGATAGGTTTTAGAGAGCCAAGCATTTTATAAAATTTTTCATTTCTACATTGTGTACCATCGGTCTAAATCAATTTAATGTTTAATAAGGTATTTAAGAAAATTAAGATTATCACTGGACCCCATTATTGAACCCCAAGTTAAAATATTAAAGGAAAAGTAGATTGTCACAGTTATTAATATTAAAACGGTTTATATTAATTTCAGTACATATCTTTATAACTCACAATTATTAATATTAAAACTGTTTATATTAATTTTAATTCATATCTTATAACTCAATGTCTAAGACTAATATGCCGTGTATAACAAGCAACAATGACCTCTGGACACCAATCGGCGAAGAATCCATATCGAAAAACATCAGATTAACGAAATGGAGAATGATAGTCTATACACTCAGAAAGCTGTCAAACAACATCTCGCGAATAGAATAGAATTAATGATGTACAAGAACATCCGGTCGTCCAAAAAAGAACAACCTGGCAGAAAACCATAAATGAGAATTATACAAAACAAACATAACGTAGTGGGAACAAGTGAAAACAACAGCTAGCAATCGACTACGATGGAAATGTCAAGTAGAAGCCCTATGATCCCATTAGGAAAAAAAGTAGATAATAAAATGAAACAGAAATATGATACAAAACATGGTTCAAAAATCAAACGTTTTCATGTTAATCCACAAATCAAGTGTAAAAAAAATACACGAAAAAAGGGAAGGTGTTGTATAAAATCTAGTATTTTCATTTCATATTTTATAATTCACAGTCATCAATATTATTCCGTTCATATCTTACAACTTACATTTATGAATATTACATCTATTTATATTAATTTCACTACATATCTTATAATTCACAGTTAATAATATGAAATAATATTTATATTAATTTCAGTTCATATCTTATAACTCACAGCTATTAATATTAAATCTATTTATGTATTTATTTCAATTTATATCTTATAACTCACAGTCATCAATATTAAATCTAATTTTAATTAATTTCACATCATATCTTAATATAACTCACAGTTATTAAATCTATTTATATTAATTTCAGTTCATATCTTATATCTCACAATTATTAATATTAAAACTGTTTATATTAATTTCAGTACATATCTTTTAACTCACAGTGTTATTAATATTAAATAATATTTATATTAATTTCAGTTCATATTATTATCTTACAACTCACAATTATTAATATTATATAATTTTTTATTATTATTCATAAACTAAGTTTCTAATAACTAGTTTTAAAATCTAAATTATTAATGTTTTATATAGATAAGATAAATCAGTGAAATAAAAATTAAATAATTAAAATAAAGTAATTAATTGGATATACAACATTTTATTTTCTGGGTTTTTTAATATTCAATACACTTTCAATATCAACATCATTGCTGTACTGCAATAAAATCAGTGAGGCATGGGGTGAACTCTTTAGCTTACCTTTCTTTGAAATACCGTCTAAATCAAAATAATGCCTTAACTTATCTAATTATTTTTCAGATTTTTGATTATTGTGCCTATTACAGGTGTCACACACTTTTCCAGTAATTTTTCCAAGTCACCCGAATGAAATTTACTTTCGTATTACAAGTCTCATCCGACAGCAACAAATTTCTGAACGTATTTTTTATGTACTTTGATAGAAAAGCTCATTTGACGTTTGAATTTAAAAAAAATATTTTTATGAGAATACAAAGTTGGTTGATGTGTTTATTTATGTTTTTTTTTTGAAATTGTGTTCTTGTTGTTTTTTTTAAACAAAAATAAACAAAAATGTTTATCATTCAATTTTTGAATTAATATATTCAAATATATATTATATAATATAAATTCAAATTCAAATATATATTATATATATATAAATTATTTCAATAAATTTGTAAATATTTATATACCTTTTCTTTTTAAAATCCATTATTTAAATTTATATAGACAAAAAAAATTACAAAATTACAGGCAAACGGAATCCTGTCACATATAAATTGCAAGTGACAATTGAGTCGCATTTTTCAGTCAGCGCGTGATAGTTGTAATAGTAATTAGTGTTGTCACCTGAAATTACTCGGATCCGACAAAAAAAGTGATACCTGTAATAGGCACATATATGTCATGTTTTTGAACCTACAGTTACGTGACAATAAACAAATTGAACAATAGAAATTCGAAATCCCAATTTATTTATTTTATTAATTTCTATATACAAATGTATATAATAGGGCAAGTCTATTTTACTCATTCATAATATAATATACACTAAAATACTTAAAACTAAAAATTTAAAAATTAATATTGAATAAATTTTATTTAGAATTAAATAAGAAATTAATTTTAATTTAATTTAAATTTACTTTGAATTTAATTTGAATTTAAGTTGAATTTAGCTTGAAGAAAAATAAAGAGAAAAATTAAAAACCAAGCTTTTAAGAATTCAATAGTAAAGTAAAAATAATCTTAATTCACTTCATTACTTTAGGTTTATTTACTAAGATAGAGAAAACTTATCAATATATTCAATATTATAGTTATAATCATAAAAAACTAATATAGATTTCTATCATTTAAAAATTTTCATTCACAATTTCAAAAACCAAAAAAAAAAATGTTTGATAATCCTACAAAAATTGTGGTCAAACATGAAAACATTTAAAATTTAATTGCTCTGAAAAATCTCATTAAAAATTTGTCCACCTAATTCCAATTTTCTGGTATTTCATCCGTAATAAAATCTAATGTCTAAATCTCAAACAATTTTTATTTTATTATTATTATTATTTTGTTTTTTCATGCTAAATTGTATACTTGCCAAGAATACGAATCCTTCAATTTTCTTCTCAATATTATTTCTTTCTTACACATATACATACACACACACATCATATTGATATTATTATATATACCTATATATATATAAGTATTATGTAATTATGTAGGTCTTATTTTTGTTTTATTTTTTGTGTGTTGTTGGTTGATTGGAATGAGAAATTTTTAGTACAAATTTTATTGGTTTTATCTGTTTTATAGTGATAGGCTATAATTCGAACCGCATTAAAATTCTTTTCTAAGTATAATCAAGAAATAATAAGAAAATCAAACAACAATACGTTTTATTTTTATAAGAAAATGTAAAGAAGAAATTGAACAGATCGTTAAAAAATAATTTCAAAACAAAAAAAAAATAAAAATTTAATTTACAGTATATTGCCATTTTATTGTGTGGATTTTTATAGTCTCTATACTGAGTAATCGATAACTTCGTAGAAAGAAAAGCAAATACAATGCAAAAATATGTGATAAGATCGAATTCAAATTCCATATGGAAGATAGCGGTTGGATGTGATACCAAGTACTCAATACTAATTTGCTTTCTGTAAATATTATGAGTTAAGAAAAGCCATAAGCCACCCAAAGATTTACGTTTTATGGCTTGTTTGGAAAAAGAAAAGATAGCCAAAAATATTGTTTTCGAAAAAAAATTTTTAAGAGGGTATTCAAGGTGTATCTCACGCATAACGCATGTTTAATTTAGGAAAATAATAATAATTTTAATTATTTTGTTAAAAATTAATTAAGGATAAAATTATATGAAGATAAAGTCAGTACATTTGAATTTCACAAATAAAAAAATTTACTAGAATGTACTGTGTGGTTCAAAGAGGGAAGGAGCAGTTATTGATTTGTGATATTTTCAACTGCTGGGAAAACCCGGAAAAGGGTTTTTTAAGCCTTAAATTCACCGAAATCGAGATTTTCAAATGAGAAGAGATACTTTTTATGCAAATTCGGAATCTACGTTAAAAACTCTACGTCGAACACAGATGAAGTCTGCAAGTAGTAGACGAAATACGCGTATCTGTATGCTAAGCATATCAGTAAAGCTAAAAGGAATAATATTCGACTATTTTCGACAATTATACTCTAACGTTAGAAAAGAAGTTTTCATAAAAATTAAAAGGCTGATATGCATGCTCTGGAACAACCGTTATAAATGTTCGAGAAATATCCCATTAAAATACTGCCAAATATCTTGATATGACATTAAATACAAAGCTTCGCTAAAAAACTCACATCAAAAACAAGAAGACGCATTACAAATCCCCTATAGAAAAATGTACTGGCTCATAGGTAACAGGTCTACCTTGATACAACAAATACTGAAACCAGTATGATAGTCATATGGCATCCACCTATGAAGATGTAGCAAAAACAAGTAATTGATATATTATTCAGAGGTTCCAGAATAAAGTCTTAAGAAGAATTGTGAACGCCTGGTTTATCAGAAACTATGACCTATATATAGAAATTTGCAAATTTGAATTTGTATAAATAAAGAAATCCAGAATTTTACAGGAAGACATGAAAAAAGGCTTCAACATCACATGTAAATGTCGGGGTAGTCTTGGACAATAGAAATATAGCCAGACGACTCAAAAGAGTAAAATCTTTTTAGTTATTTCATGAATAATATGTCAAAGGAAAAGTAAGATAGACATCGCTGGATGTAGTCAAAATTAAAAACTGAAATAAAGTCAAGAAAAAAATAGTTCATTATTCCTATTATAGGACTAGACCCCAATATTGTGTTTGGTTTAGTGAGTAAGAGTACCACACGCAATGTCAACCTATAAGCTTATTGTGTATTCTGAAGATTCTCGCAAGCCTACTTAAAAAAAAAATATTTAAAGCCAATGCAACTATTGTGCTTATAACATTGGTCAAAACTTAATGATAATAATAATGATTTATTTCATCCTATTCAACTTATTTGACTTTAAATATCTTTTCCTGTTTTGACATGAATTCAGTATTATACAGAGCACAAGTTTGCTACCAGGTTTTGATTGTTTTTATTTCACACTCTATCAAAAGTTTGCTAACGTTTAGAAACACTGCTGAACAGTACTATATTTTTTATTGCCAATGTATGTCTGGTCTCATGAATTACACCATTTGCTTTGCTCTATTCAATGCACTACTCTTTTCCAAAGATTATCGATTTTTGTGAACTTCATAGTGACTTTGTTCTATTATTGGATATTACCCAATAACACCAGATATTACCCAGAGTAATGAAGATGGAATGATATCTTAATATCGAATAGAACTTAACTTTTGAAATGAATTGGCTAATAAAAGAATACAAATATAAGAAATTGGACAAAAATATTATAATGCAAATATGAGACACTTTAAATATTTTGTGGTAAAGAATGTTTTATTGTAAATTCATTGAACAGCTTCAATAAGAAGACTATATAGTTTTTGCAAATAGATGTTTAAAAGCTTTGGTAACATTTATGTCAAAGCTGGATATATAATATTTTACAGTTTACTTGAACTTAAAAACAATTTTTAATATCTAGTAAAATGTACAGTAACAAAAAATTTTCCTCATTTATAGAGCAATTATACCACCTATAAAAATTACTTTATTTTTAAATAAAACCTATAATATTTAATTGGTTTTCATTCTCTCAACTTCTCATCCTTTTTTGTTTTTGTTTATTTTTTTATATTTTTTTTTTTGGAATAATCTTCTTAATTTCTTCTCATTATAATTATCATTATCTTTGAATTTCGGTTTTTTTTTATTTTTTTTTTGTTTTTTTGTGTATTATTTATTTATTATAATTAATTTTTATTTTTATTTCTTTTAATTTCGGCTCGTCCTTTACCAAAATACATTACAAGAATACTTCTTTCAATTTTTTCAAATATAAGTATTTTTTTTTTTGTTTTTTTTTCACCATATCGTCGCCTGAGTATTATTTTATGCCATACGCCACTTTGCTACTTTTTTACCTGAGAATAGATTCTGGGGTTTTAAGACATGAGCTTTCCAAATCTTCAACCCGTTTGGTCCTATCTTATTTCAGTCTCGAGATTTAGAGTGTCGACTTTATTCCATATCCACCATTTTTACTGGTTTGTTTCAAAGTTTTATTCCATACGCCAATTTCGAATCATATTTAGGCCATATCCGTCGAAATTAACAAAAAAATAATTTTAGTATTATTTTAGTCCACGTGTTGATGTCTCAAAATAAAATTTTAAATGTGTTAGTTTTATTTTATTCCATGTACACATTATCATATAGTTTATATGGGCGTGGCATAAAATAAAAATATTAAAATTGCGTATTATTTTATTCCATCTTCATACAAAATTTGCAAGCAGTATATAAGTATCGTGTTGTAAAAAAACTATAGTTTTGTCAAAAAAAGAACATGAAATGAAAAATAGTGAAATATAGGTAAATTTAAAAATTATAATTTTATTCCAAAAATTTTCATTGTTGAAATATGTGTTTGCAACAACAAGGTAAGGAAAATGGAAGGTCTGTTGAGCCAGAAGAAGGATATACAATTGAAACGTCAAAAAGTATGAGAGAAGAGGATTTTGTACCTCTGTTAAGAACTCTACCTTCAGATTATAGCTTTTCAGGTAAAATTATTCCAAAGCGATACCCTTACATTTTGTTTAATTGTATTAATATTTTAGCTGGAACACCTACTCCTACTAGAGAAAGAAAAAGAAACCCAGATTTGTGGAAACTTAACCAAAATAAACTATTAAGAGAAAGTGGAAAGTGTTATATTAAATCCAAAAAAAATGAGGTTTCTCCAAAAAAAATTAAGCTTTCGTGCAAACAAACTTGTTTTTTTTCATGCACTAAAAATTTTTTGGAAAATGATCGACAAGAGATTTTTAAGAATTTTTGGAACTTATCAGATAATGATAAAAATAAATTCTATTTGAAATTTGTTAAGAGAGAAAACATTAAATAAGGCGTCGTCCAAAATCTTCATATATAAAAAATTTTTCGTATAGATTTTACCTTCAAGTGGGAGAGAGAATTAATCAAAAATGTCGCACTTTTTTTCTGAATACGATATGCGTATCAAAAATGAGAGTTTACTATTGCTTCGAAAATTTCATTGAGAAATCTTCTGGAGTACCACTTCCTACGAAAAGAGGTAAACATATATAACGGGTCACCCCACCAGAAAAGCTAAATCAAATTCGAGAACATATTTCCAGCTTCCCGGTAGCAGACTCTCATTATTATTGGTCAAACGCCCAGCGGAAATATCTAGAGAATGGTTTGAGTGTTACCAAATTGTACACTTTATACAAGCAAAAATGTGCGAATCCATTAAAAATAAACTAATACAGAAATATTTTTAACACTGAGTTCAATTATTCTTTTTTTAACCCAAAAAAAGATCAGTGTGATAAGTGTGTATCATACAAAAATTTAAAAAACCCCAAAAGGGAAGAAGTTTTACAATTTGAATGTCATAAAAGAGAAAAAAATATGGCCAAAGCTGAAAGAGATATTGATCGGAATAACATTAATCAAAACCATTGCATCCTGTGCTATGATATGCAAAGCGTATTTCCTTTTGCCCAGGGGAAACGCTTCTTCATTTTATTACAAGCGGAAACTTATAACATTTAACTTAACTGCCCCTGCCATTTTTCCAGATAAAACAAAAAAGATTACATACTGTGCCATATGGACAGAAATGCACAGTGGAAGGTCCGGTAATGACATGAGTAGTACTCTGGTAAAAATTTTAAACGAACTAGAAAAAGATTTTCCGAATATAAAAAAAAATAATATTTTGGAGCGACTCATGCGTTCCGCAGAACAAAAATAAAGTACACACCACTGCCATTAAAATATTCCTAAAAGCAAATCCTTATATTTCCATAATTATACATAAGTATTCGATTTCTGGACATTCACTCATCCAAGACGTGAACTATGTACACTCTGTGATTGACAGACACCTAAAAAATATGGAAATACACAGTCCCTTACATTTAGTGAAACTCTTAATTGGAATGTTGTCCGACAAGATTAAACTAAAAAATACTTCAAATGATACCAGATGATTTTAAAAATTTTTCCAAAAAAATTGAATTTAGTTTGTCTTGCTATATAATATATTTTACATTTTATTCCATGTCATTTATTTTAAATGCATTATCATATTTAATTTAAACATTTTTATTTTATGATATATCCAAAAAAAATTTAGACCACGTCATACATTGCGAATTCTTTTGTTTCTAAATGTATGACGTGGAATAAAATCAACATTGGGAAAGCTTCTGCAAAAATTGTCATAACTTTTTTAAATATCGCTTTATTTGCTCGAAACCAAAAAAAAATTACTTAAAACTAATTTGTTAATATTACAAAAATATATTTTTAAGGAGTTTTTTGGCTAGTTTTCAAAATAAATTTGAACAAACTTTTAAATTCGATTTTCTCGAAATGACGCGAATGGCGTATGGAATAAAATAATACTCAGGCGACGATATTATAAACGTTTTTAATTGTGGTCGTCATTGAAACTAATTAAAAATGTTAAGAATTTCCACGAAAAACACAAAATCTAATTAAAAAAAAAAAAAAAAAAAAAAGCGTTTATAAATAAAATGTAATTATTAGTTTCAGTGAATATTTAAAATTATCAACTGAAATTTACTGTAATTTTGGAAGTACTTCAAGAGAAATTAAATCAACTGTGCGGGTTTAGGCCTGGCCAAATATTAATTTATGTTTCTTAGAATTAAAATTTAATAAAACTGAAAATTAAAAATCATTCAATTTGAAAATTGTAAATTTTCGGAATATTTACTGTGAAAATGAAAATGCGTGAATTGAAAAAAAAAAAAATAATATGTTCGAAAAGGTTATTATGCTGAAAGGATTAAATGAGTTTAAACCGAATGACCTTTATGATTAATAAAATATTATTATCTGATGATGTTATGCAGTTCTGGTAAAATATCACAATTAATGTTTAAAATAATGATATTTTACTAAATAAATTTATATTAAACATTTTTTCGATGAAATAAATAAAATTTTAATTTAAATTTAAAATTTATTTTAATAATATAAATTAAAACTGAATTAAAATTAAATGAAATAAAAATAATATAGTTGAAAGAGTGTTTTGTAATTGAAATAATGCTACTAAACACAAGTCAGCAAGTATTGTAGTGTTGAAACTATATCTTGATAGCTTTTAGTTCAAATTTAAGTAATTTCAATACTCCTTTATAGAGTTTAAACAAACAAATATAATAATTAAAGTTTAAAGTTTTTAAAATTCATTTATTTATTATACCATGTTACATATTATTACATACCTTAGTACATTATCATAAATTAAATTAAAAAATTGGCAAAAACATTCTGATATTCTTGAGAATATGTGATGAATGAAATAACAAGAGTAGAAATAATTAAATTATATAATTAAACAATATTAGGTTGATAATTGAGAGCTAAAAGTAATACAGTTACAGGAATACAAAAATAAAAATAAAAAATTCAGTATTAAAGTAATAAAGTAAAGAAAAACGTAACGCAAAAAATTTAAAAATTATAAAATAAAATACAAACTTATAGCTATTAAATATCAATATATACAATAGAAATAATTAAATTTATTTAAACATAATTAAACAAGGAAAGAAAATAAAATAGGAAAAAAGAGAAAAAATTAAAATTGGAGATAAACGATTACAACAAAATAATAGAAGCCTGAGAAACAAAATTTAAAAGATATAAAAGAATTTGGTTAAGTTAGCAACAACTCAATTTGAGAGTGTTCAAGATTCAATAAGTGAGATCTAAGATTTTTGATAAAAGTAATAGAAATTTTATCCGATCTTAAAGAGAAAGGCAACGTATTGAAAATTTTGCGAGCTAAAAAGTCATAAAAATGGCGAAAATGTGATGTATATGCTGTAGGAACATTTATTAAAAATAGGTTATTGACTCGCAGATTGTAGTGAGAGCTAAATCGATGGGCAAGATAACCTGATCTAATGAAATAAATTTTTAGTGTTTTAAATACATATAGCTGTCTAATAGGTAGTATATTCAGCTTTCTAAATAGTGTAAAACCTTACACCTAAGTCTATTTTTCCTCATGATCAATCGAATAAAATATTTTTGAGCAATGAGTAGGGGACGAATTTTGTTGAAGTAAGAGCCCCCCCCCCCAGCAGCTAATTCCATATTGTAATTTAGAGTTGAAAAGAGCAAAGTATACCATTTCCATGACTCTCAGGGAACAATATTGGTTTAGATGGAAAACATTTCATATGACTTTTTTAAAATATTTATGTAAGTGAAAAGTATGCTCTGTCCAGTTTAATTTATAATCGAGAACGAGGCCAAGATACCTGAATGATACAATACTATCAATCTTAAAACCTGATTCATTACAAGAAGAACTTGAGACAAAATTGTTGCCATCCAGGGACGGAATCAATGGAAATTTTTTACAGACAGGAGAATGATAATTAACTGTTGAGTTTTCACTGGGATGATTATTTTTACCAAAGTGCATAATCTTTATTTTACTGCTAATAACTAAGCTATGTACATAAAACCATTTCCTTATGAGGCCCAGCTCATAATTTATATCACAAAAAAGATCCAAATTATTATTGTTACTGTACGTGAATGCAGTGTCGTCAGCAAAGGCTGTAGGTATACCTTTAAAATATTGCTGAAATAGGGAATTAACGAAAATTAGGAACAAGATTGGACCTAAAACAGAACCCTGAGGGACACCTACTTTTAAACTCTCAGTATCACCAAAAATGCCATTCAGTTTGACTCTTTGTTTCCTATCAATATCAATAAGACTTAAACCATTTAAATCTAAATCCTCTAAATCCGGCATTGTATATTTCTTTCAGCAGTAAGTCATGCTTTACCGTATCAAACGCTTTAGCAATGTCTATAAATAAACTACTACAAAGATTGGACTTATTTAAACCATTATATATCTCACAACAGAATTTTAAAAAAGCGTCTTGGGTGGATCTTTTTCCCGTGAAGCCAAATTGGAGATCACTGAAGAAACTTGTTTTATCAAGGAATTTCAGTATTCTATATTTCATAGCATTTTCAAAAACTTTTGAAATTGACGACAATACAGATATAGGTCTGTAGTTGCTCGGATCAGTTGAAATCCCCATAATCAGTTTTAATATGTGAGTTATATAAACCAAGTAAAATTATCAATTGGTAAAACCTAATTTTTCACAGACTTATAGTAAAAACTGCTTTTATTTAGAAATTAATTTATTGATTAATTTATAGAAATTGTTAATTGTTAAGTGTTTACACATTTTTATTTTTTAATAAATAAAATTTCAATAAATTTCCAAATTATTTACGAAAAAAAGTGTACCTACCTACCTTATCGGGTACAAAAATTTTTACAATGGCAAATCTACCGAAAAATGTACCTACACTCTATCAAAATTTAAATTTTTAATATACTTTAGAAAATAAAATTAATGTTATTTATAAAATTTGAATAAAATAAATTAAATTAAATCGTTGAAATGGAATTCTGAAATATTGTGTGGCTTAAAAAATCACATGGGTACATTAAAGGAAGCAAGGTGTATTGCTTTTAAGGTGTAGTGAACTCTAACAACCTTTTTAATCATATTATTTTCTTTATTTATTTATTTATATTTTTTTTTTCATTCAAATTCAACATTTTTCAAATAAATCCAACATTTTTAATCAAAATCAACATTTTTTGTAACATATTGTTTAATAAAATGTTGAATTTGATGAAAAATTGTTTAAATTGTTCGAAAAAATGTTGAATTTGAGTGAAAAAAATTGTATTTATTGATCAGCGGACATGCAAATAAATCTGCAGACCAACTGTAGGTCCACTTTCCTTCCGATTCGACCTTTCTAACAATATATAAACTAAATAGGTACACTTCATTATTTTAAACATAGATACAAAACTTAAGAGCTAGCTTACACTATAAAATTGAACAATCGTTTAAGATAGGTCTCAAAAAGTCCAAAAAAATTAAACATATTCATTTTCATATCTTATTTTACTAACTTATAAAATAGAAGTAAACGATTTCTTTACAATAATCTTTTTCTAAAATTTTTAAATCTTAATATAAGTAACTAGGGTTTAAAATAAAAAAAGAGTTATATTGCTATAATATGTTTTTTTACTTTTTAAAAGGATAAGCCCGGTTGACTTGGTATAGTGGGGTATAGCATTTAATTTGTCCGTTTTCATTTTATTTTGTGTCATTTTTAAATATTATGATGATATTTTGTTTTTATATTGTTCTGCTAAATTTCGTCCCAGATTCTAATATGTGTAAGGAGGGATTTTATGAGTGAGATGTGATCGCGTTGTTTAGGAATAGAAGGGCTAGTAGGAACGTGAATGTGTGTTAGTATATGATTTAGTTATTGAAGGAAACTTCTGTGAAGATATGTTTTATAATGAAACGTTCAGGACAATGAATACATGTATGGGGTGGGGTTTTGAGGCATGTACCTTAAGGCGTATTCCAGTTAGTTTAATTCGTCGCGAACGGGATTTAATTTTAATTGAGCCGGAGATATTTTCATTAAAGTTATGGGATCCGGAAAAGCGATCGGATGAAATTCCACGCTATTTGGCGGATGTGTATTGCGTGAAGAACCATATAGCTATGGTTCTTTTGGATAATTGAACTTCTTGTAAGGGGTTTGCGGCCGTTGTTTTTGCTTCTAGGTCTGCTTTTGGGTTGCCTTCTATGCTGACTGAAAAAATTTGTAACGCTTTTTGCGTGTCATCCTTGTGCAGGGTCCATGCTAAACTTCTTTGTGACAGTCTAATTTTAGTATACGTTCTGCCGAAACATGAATAAGAAATTATTTTTATTTTTTGTTTTGCTTATTTTTAATAAAATTATTTTTTTATCCTGTTAATGTTGTTCTATTTTTTCTTTGATGCGTAGAGATTGCTTTACATTGCTTTACATTGACAAAGTAATATAAAAGTGTGAAAATAGTGCAATTCCTAACCAATATATAAGTTTTATTATATATATGCAACTGCAGAAATGTGAACATTAAAACAGGGAAATAGGAAAAAATATATAAATTTTGTGAACTATTCCAAAAAGTGATAACCAAAACTCTCAACTATTTATCATATATTTTATCCCAACGATCAAGGGTACTGGACCAGGTCGAAAAATCAAAGAAAAACATTTTTTGCCTTCGTCGGGAATCGAACCTGAGACATTTCGGTTGAAAGGTAGGCGCTCTACCTACTGCGCCAGCCATCGTGTTTTTTTCATACAATTCCAGGGCTATGGAATGAACACCCTAACTGCTTTTACACACAATTTGGAATTTTTGTGGTATAGACTAATTTAAATATGGAAAACTATATCTATTGTAAAGCATTTCCCCTTTATAATAGCTTTTCATTTTTAGTGAACACCCAAAACAGAAGATATACAAGTGAATACTGATAGATTTTAATGATAAACGATTTGAATGTGAATTGTAAAAAATATAAACCATTCCTACTTGACCTATTATGAACAGATTTTTAATCTTGTAGAAAGAAATCTTGTACAAAAGCTTGCAGTTAAATGCACAAGTAATGAAAGAAGAAGAAAAATCTTCCAGACATTTGACAGATTAACTACCGTTTACAATGAGAAAAACCACTGCTGACTCAAACATAAATGGCACAAAACAGGTCAATCTGAAGACATAACATTAAAAATCTTATGTTATAGAAAAAGATAAAAAAATGTGTTGCCACTAAGTAGAGTAAATTGAAGTTAAAAAGACAATTGGAAAAATTAGTAAAATATTTACCATGTATTGCAACTCACTATCAAGCTTGTAATAATTCTTATATCAAAACTCCAGTAAAAGAAAAATTTCATGATAATTGCTATTTTATTTTAAAATTTTTTTTTAAATATTATTCATTAAATAAAAAATATTAAAAAATTAAATTTTTATCCTTTATAACATTTTATAAAATATCCTTCATAATATAATAATTTTTTTTTTAATTTTTCTAGAAATAAAATTTTCTAATTTACATTTTAATTTTTTATTTTATAAATTAAATTTTATTTTTAATAAATTTCATACAAAAGAATATTTTAATAATAATATAGAAAAATGGTAACTGAACACAAGTTTATAAACAAAAAAAAAAAAAACTAATTTCGAAAAACTTTATTTTTGGAGAAAATTTGTTTCATTTTATTCTCAAGCAACTCAATAAAATTCAATTTTAATTCATTTGGACTTTTTTAATGTTTCTGAAGATTATTATTACAAAAACAAAAAAATATAAAAACAATAATAATAAAATTTAAATATTATTAATTTATGGTAAATTGATTTTAAAATTTATCCTAGGAAAAACTTCTATCAACCTCATGTACACATTGACACACTCTTAAAAATACAGACTAACTAAAATGTTACAATTTACATTTTAACAAAACTTATATTCATTGTCACCTTCTCAAGTATACATATATGTATGTATATACACATTTGACTTTTAACTCAAATAAATACATTGTAAATAGTATAATGTATGTTGGACAACAAATAAAAAACTATAGATATACATGTGTAAAATTAAATCTAGAAAAATATATGAATAAAACAATAATAAAAATTTAAAGCAAGACCAGTAATGGCAGCAAAATAAAAGAATAAAATTTTTCGGTTCGAAATATACTAAAATTTTTCATATACAAATACAATATTATTATATTATGTATATTTTGTATGTATACAATATTACAGTATGTATATTTTGACATTTCAGTACATACATTTTGCACATCCTGTAGTCAGTCTAGATGACATTTTTTACATCAATAAAAGAAACAACAAAAATTTGGTAAAGAGAATAATAATTGAAAATATTTTTTTTCTCATGTTTTCTGCTTCACTTTTTGTATTATTTACTTTGTTGTACCTATATTTTATACCATTTTGAGAATATACGAAATAAAAAAAAAATTTTTTTTAGTAAAAAATAAAAATATATTATAATTAAAACAAAATTGTAAAAATTATATTTTTTAAGAAAATCTTACTAAAAATTATAACTTAATTTATTTTTGTTTATTTTTAGTAGATTATTTTTAAATAACTTTGTTAGAGTTATTCTACAAAAACAACATAAGTAGAACTAAGTTTTGTAATTATTATATTTTATATTAATTTTATTTTTATTTATTTTTTATATTAAATTAAATTAAGATTTTGTTTTGTAAATTTTTGGTTTTGGACTATAAAATATAAAATAGGGTTGAACTTTTGAAAAATTGTTCCAATATTGATCAGTTACTCAGTTTTTGGTAGTGAAATAGATTTCAGTTTGATTAACTTCTGGAAGGGTCGAAGGTCATGAAATCGGTTTTACAAGGTTACAATTTATCTGTTTATTATAATTAATTTTAATTTCCCAGTTAATGCAGTTGCATTTCATAGTTAAAATGTTTAAGCTCTGATGCATTTTTCATGTAGTTCTAATGCTGCTACATTCAGTGTTTTTGAGTAGCCAAAATACAATACCAACGTTTGTCTTTTTCAAATCACATGTTGTCTCTCTGTCTAAGACAATTAATTTCAATGATTTCCAAAAATTTTTCATCCTTCAGCAGCATTCCAATCATTTCCAACCATATCTCTATTTACTTTGGAGATTATTACGTATATAATTCATTTGTAAGTGTGACCATTAATTTTTTTGTGATAAAGATGTAAAGATGTAACAAATGTGAAACAAAGCTTGTAGTGATGTAGCCAAAGTTGTAGTCCACATTGAATGTATTAAAATTATATTAAGTTGTAATGTAGTATGTAAAACGGCATTTCATTAAAAAAATTTAAAATATTGTAAGACATTGAACGGTTATTGACGGTAAAATAGTATAACCACATAATATATACCATAGGCATAGTATAACTACATACTATATACCATAGTATAACCATAGTATAGCCACATACCATAGTATAACCACATACTATATACCATGGACTAGGATTCCCGAAGTCCTTTGCCAACTGGGCGGAGTCTTACCTAATTAACAGAAAATACAGTGTTCAATTTAGGTCAGCTATGTCACCATCCTTTGAAGCTAACTCTGGTGTTCCTCAAGGAAGTCATTTAGGTCCGCTTTTATTTATAATATCAATAAATGACGTTACATCAGTAATAAAAAATAGCTAAGTCCAAATTTACGCTGATGATATGAAAATTTTCAAAAAAATAGCATCACCAAATGATTCACTACTACTCCAAATTGACCTTGATAACTTCTTCATTTGGTGTAAGTCTAATAACCTACTTTTAAATATAAATAAATGTGCCGTAATGTGCTACAATAGACGTACTACATACCTTCCAAATAACTATTTCATTAACGGACAAGTATTAGAAAAAGTTAAGTCCATCAAAGATTTAGGGGCTTTTTGTTATGACAAACTCTCGTTTAAATTGCACTATAGCAATATTATAAATAAGGCTAATTCACGGTTAGGTTTTATAAAACGATGGTCCATAGAATTTGACGATCCCTATATCCTCAAATCACTGTATTTATGTCTTGTTAGGCCACAACTAGAATATGCCAACCAGGTTTGGACTCCCTATTATGAAATTCATACACTACGAATTGAGGCAATTAAAAAAAATATTTCCGAAGATTCGCGTTACGCCATCTTCCCTGGTCTGACCCCTTAATTTTGCCATCATATGAGCACAGATTGAATTTAATTCTAAAAACTGTTGCCGAGCCCTGCTTTTGGATTAATTAATAAATAATTTAATCTGGATCAAGTTTTACATATTGTTTCACTTAACTTTCAAACAGTTTTTTAAAACCTGTTTTGATTTTATTACATTCTTTTTGTTTCTTCATTATTGTTAAATTTATTATTATTTTTACTATTTGTTATTTTTCTTGTTGTTTTTTTTTGTTTTATTCTTTTACTTCTTTTTATTTTTATAATAGTAAATATCATTGTGATCTCAATTAATTATTGTAATTTGTTTGATTTAAACAAATGAATAAATATGCATGGTGTGTTGTGTATAAGTATTATGTAATTATGTCTGTTAGAATTGAATGTTCAGACTTTTAAAAAGACATTGCTTTAGGCTTAATTTGAATTTTTAAGTATTGTTAGATGATATTTAACGAACATTGCCTATAACATACATGGGAATTATCACATACTATATATTATGACATGCATGGAGTGCTGATTATAATATTATAACTTTATATGTATATAAATATCTTAGTATCGGATGATGAGAGTTTTAAAAGATACATTTTAAAGCTTAGTTTGAGTTTTTAAGTGTTGTTAGATTAACATGATTGTAACCATTGTTAAAAAAATTCAGATCAAAATGAATGAGAAATAAAAATTAATTGTAATATTTTGTGTTGGTAAAATGTGGGCTTATACCAAACTTTTTTAGCAGTCAAGAGTCATAAATGTCAAATTCTATCACATTATTCATATATATATATATATATATTTTAAAATAATGTCGAAATAAAGTTGCAAATCATTCTTAAAATGTTGATATACTATGAAAATCTATTACGGTCATATTTCTACCCCAAGTCCTTATGAAGAAAGTAATAAAATGGATTGGCACAAAAGAACACAATAGTACCTATAATAATCTAGGTATATTCCATCAGTACAATAGTACCAATATAAATGATCTTAATTCTATGTACTAATATATTTAATAAACTATTTTCAATCTGTTTTTTAAACTTTTTTTTTAAAATTAATTAAATTAATATTTAAAAAGAAAACAAAAAAAAAAAAAACAAATTTCAATAATTAAATTAAATTTTATAATAAAAAAGTTCTTATACAGCAACAATTAATTAATTTTATTAATAATAATATTTTTAAATTAATTCTATAGTCCATTTATTTATTTATATTTATTTATTATACACAATAGTATGATTATCCTTGATTTATAATATTATGTTTATAAAAAGTTTTTAAAATTTCAAAAATTTTATAATAAAAGAAGAAAGAAATGAAATAATAAAATTATGTTAGAAAACTTTTAAATGTACATATACATACATATATGTATTATTTAACTTAATTGTATTAAATTATAATAATAAATCTAAATTAATATTTCATTGGGCTTATAACATAACTTTTAATTTTTCATGAATAACAGTTAGAAAGAATTTTATAATAGAAAATAATATTTTTAACATTGATTATTTGATTTTAGTTTTAAATTAACTATTTTTTAACTATACATAAACACGAGTATTTCTAATTATAATAGAAGAAAACAATATAAGCATATATGTTTGTTTAAATGTGGCTTAATTGACGACACTTATTAGTTGAAACCTTGATTTTTATAATTGGATAAATTTTTAATTATCAAAATTGCTTGAAAATCTACAATCTATAAGCAATAATACCCCACAAGACCTCATATACAAAATTAACATAATAATTCTATATAAATATACCTTTGATTCTGAAAATGAAATTAATAAGGTCTTGAGAGGTAAATTTTGTTTAAAATAGCTTTACAAATTTAAATTTAAATATATTTCAGTAGTGATTGACAGTAGTAATATTGAGCAAGATCAACAAATTAAACTCAATTTTGTTATTCCAACTATAAACGAACTCAGTATGGCATCACAAATCCTTGGAACCCTAAAATTATACTCTATAATGTAAACTAGCGCAGGCATCACTGAAAAAAATTTAACATAAGCAAACAATTATTATATAATTCTATACGATCAAACAACATTTAGATAGGTCTTAATTTTAATCTATTAATATTATTACATTAAAAAACACTTTATAAATTGAAGCATTTTAATGAAAATCTAAAATCTAATATAATTTGTTAATATAGAATTAGTTTTATATATAATTTAGTTACTAAGTAATAGTTTAATAAATAAATAATGAAAAAAAAAAACATGTACATGCAAAAGATATAATTTTACACTCTATGAGCTGTATAATAAGTTAGACGTATTTATTAAAATTAAAGTTTAGAAACTACAATGGACCGCGTCCATATAGAGAATTGATAAAAATGCTTCAGCCAAAATAATCTTTGAATTCAAATCCGAGGGTACAAGTCGCCGGAGCAAATCAAATAAAAAAAAAACAATTTCTGCAGACCATAAACAATTAATCTACAATGAATCGAACGCCTAGAGCGAATGGATGAAAATTGTTCAGCCAACAGAATCTTCGGATTCATACCAGACGATACAAGCATAATATACAAGTGGTCCGTCGATGGTAGATCAAAATTTAATTTTAGAGAATAAATTTTGGTAGAAAGTAAAAAATTTATTAAACTAGAATTAGAGCGGACGTTGAAAGCGAATGGATGAAAATACTTTATTTAACAGAATCTTTGAGTCCAGACCGGAAAGTATAAAAAATCGGAGCAGATCAAATTTGAACTGGAAAAAAGAAATTTAGGTAGATTCTAAACAATTTCGTACCTCAAACTAAAGAGAAACAATCCGTTATGAAATGGGAGATGACGTTGATGATGAGTTGGGCCTAGGTCCTATACACCTTCTGCTTGGTATTTTTATTTATTTATTCGTCCATTTCCTAGGAATTACAACCCTTGCATAATAATGCTTAAAAATAAAAAATCTAAAGTGTATGAAATATATTTTGTGTAAATTTAAGCATAAATAGTTAATACTAGGACCCCCATCTACTATAGAAATATCACAAAGTACAAAACAAAAGTACAAAACACAATAATTAATCCAAACTTTTCTCGAGTAATAACTTGCCATTAAAATAAAAATCGATCACGGACGAACAGATATTAAATAGACATTGAGAGTCAACTGTAGGCTCAGAAAGACCATAATTAAGTTCTATCAAATTTGAGATATAAAAATCGACCAGATCGTACATTGCACTAAGCATTAAAATAGATTAGCAATTTATTCTAAACTAGTAAAACATCATAACCAAACATTACTAAAGCAATATATTACGTCTGAATTCAAGAGTTTGAATTTTAATGAATTGCATTTTTCTGAATTGACCAGATACATCATGCCCATACAACTGTTGTTCTTTTTAGCTTTCATATTAACTAATTCGGCCAGTATTTTGATTGACTTTTGCATAAGTTTTTTAATTAATGTATAGTATACCTATGTCAGTATTAACTTATGATTTTTACTTTTCTACTAATAGCATGCATCTGGTTTAGTTTATTTTTATTTTTTTCTAATCAAAGGTGGCAGGGTTTTACTATAACTGTACTGGATAATGAATAGGCGCACAATTAAATTGAAGCAAACTTTCGTCTAGTAACAGAAGTCTAATGTGCTTGCTCTAAACACTAATGTGACAGTTTTTTTTTTTGTTCCTTACTCCTCTTGGGAGCATAGGGCTTCTACTTGACATTCGTACTCGATTTCTAGCTGCTAATTTTACTATGATATCATCATTTCTATTTCCGAGGCAATGTTGAATTTCATTTTTAATCTGTTTATACTGTTTAAGTAGGGGATTGGTCTACTGTAGAAGACCATTTTGATAACTCTATCTGCGCCTACGTGGTAAGACGACGTCATATTGTCTGCAAGTTGTTGCTGCAATTTTATCCATCTTTGATGTTAAAATGTCTGACGTTATTATGTTTACTGGGTACGTCATGTCACATACATTTTTTCAGTTGTTGATAATTGTGTAATTATTATTACTGTTGTCCAATATTTACTTATTGCTGTTGTATGAGGTATATGAGTATTGATCTAAATATTGATATAGTTAATATTTTTAGTTATAAAGTATTAATTATTAATTATTTTTTTATTGATCATAAATTTTTATATATAATATTTTGCTATTTTTTTTAATTATATTTTTTTACCCCCCCCCCCCCCATATGTCCTCCAACCGATTAGGGCAATCGCTTCCGTGGCCTACAAAATTCTCAGTTGCAATCACTATCATTATGTCTCAATAAAAAAAAACACTACACCGGTAGCATTCATTAAAACTACTTCCACAAGCTATACAAATAGCTTCCAATCAAAAAAAATTAACACATTAAAATTATTAAATCTAGTGGAGCCTTACAACAATGTTTTCGAAAAAATTAAAAAAATTGTTTTCTTAATTGGAAATAATTATAAAGTTGCAAAAAAATAGGTATATACCTCTCTACAAAAATTTTTCTATTGTTTACTTATATTGCATATAAACAACCAAGGATAATTAAAATGAAAATTTAATCGAAAAAAAAAAACCTACAATATTATTCATTTTACCGGAAGCATATCTGGCATCATATTATAAATAAATTAAAATAAAAACAATTTGAAAGAAATAAGAAAGTGTAGGTAGAACCTACCTAACTAATTTCGCTTCTCCAGTTTTTCTTTTTTTTTCCATCTCGTAGAAAATAATAATCGCAGTTATGATAAAACAAGAAAATTGATCCCAATATTCATATCCTTGGAATATAATTTTCTTGTTTATAATTTTGTTTCTATTATAGTTATTTGGAAAATTTCCATTCAAAAAACAAAACTGCAAACATTATAACATTTCAACTGCCGCACAATCCTTATTAAAAACAAAAAACAACAACAATAATAATAATATTTTGTATAATTTTCATTCACCCTAAAAAATTATCCAACCACTATCACTATTACCAGCAGCTGTCCATTAACTGTATATATAATCATTCTATTATTGTTGTTGCTGTTGCAAACAATCGAATGAAAATCATCTTGAGTTTAAAATAAGAATAGTAAAAACAAAAAACAAAAAAAAAAAATAATAATAAAGTTGAAGAAGCCGGAAAATTCTTGGCATGATTCTTCTTCTTCTTCTTCTATTTATTATTATATCTTATTTAAAAAAATTATTTTTGTTTTTTTTTTTTATTATTTTTTTCTAAAACTTGGAAAATTATATTTCAGGTTTTTTGTTAACAATGTAAAAGACACAATAGACAAGTAAACTAAATATTCAAGTTTTGTATTAAAAGTATGGAATATAGACTGCGATGTTAGTAATTTGCAATGTAACAAGTATAGGAAGAAACATTCAGGATTAAAATTGTTTATATTATTTTATATTTACAAAAAACAAAAAAACAAAAAAAAACAAAAACAAATCAGAAAAACAAAATTTTTTAGGATAACAGGAATAATAACGGAACAAATAAGTTAAAAGAAAATATTTACAAAATAATAATAATAATAATAATAATAAGGTAAGTTAAGGTCTGAAAGCATGTTAAAATGTTAGAGTGGTTTTTGTTTACCTTGATTTTTCAAAAAAAAAAAAAAAAAAAATTACTGTTAGTAGGAAGGTACTTTTTACTATTCATGCTGCTGTTATGACAGTATTATGTACATGTATAAAATATACTTTGCTATCATAATTGAAATTATCATGTTGAATACAAAAACACAGTGTTTTCTAGTTAGAAGACTGTATGTAGTTGTGTGTCAGGTATGTAGATTGATTGTTTTTTTGTAACGATGATTTAAAATGAAGAATTTTGATGATGTGATTCTGTTTTTTCTACAATATTGGTTAATTTAGGTTGGGTTTTAATGATAATATTGATAAATAACAAGAATATTGTTTTGTTGTAGAAGAAATGAGACAGTGGAAAAATTTATGGAAAATTCAAACAAGTTTGTGGTGATTCGTTCAAAATTATTTATAAATTTTGTTTCAAAAATATAACTCACAGTGCAAATACAAACATATCAGTATAGAGCATTTAAGAACTATAACTAAAAATAGTAATAAATCTTAATATTAAAATATTGATATTTATACATTTTTGCAATTTATTACCAAAGAATGTTAGAAAATTATAAATTTATACTAACTCTAAGATTAAATGTAAGTGCAGTTTTTTTTTAGTTGGGCTACGTTTAATGTAAAATCGATGTGGTGTTTTTGTTTATTTATTAACATATTAAACATTCTATTAACAGGCTCATATTTACCATAATTGGTACGATGAAATATTGGACGAAAAATATTTTCCGATCTAAAGTGGTTTCTGTTGTTAATATATAAGTGGATCATATCTCTAACATAAGGAGAATCAATTTCATTATTTAAAACTTTAATAATGAATATGATGTCAACAACCTCCCTTCTGGATTCTAATAATTTAAAATCCAATAACCTTAACCGGTTCCTATAAGGTGGTAGAATAACTGGATTTGACCAGTGTAAATTACGGAGTGCGAATCTCAAAAAAAATTTTTGTGTAGCTTCAATTCTTTGGATATGATTGAGGTAATGAGGCGACCACACTTGACTGGCATATTCAAGATTTGGTAGAACAAGAGACGTAAAAAGTGTTTTAAGGACGTATGGATTGTTAAATTCTTTAGAAAATCTTTTGACGAAGCCTAGCATGGAGTTAAATTTATTTATTATGACATTTAAATGTTGTTTGAAACATAATTTATTCTCAAAGAGTACACCAAGGTCTTTAAAAGTGTGAGACTCGCTCAATAGATTTATTTTCAAAAGTATAATCAACCATTATGGATTCAGAAGAGCGAGAAAAAGTCATTAAAGCACATTTATTAATGTTTAAGGTCAGATTGTTTGTTTTACATCAATTTAAAAAAGAGTTTAAGTCTTGTTAAAGAAGGGATGTGTCCCTTGCTGATGTAATTTTTTTGTAAATTTTCATGTCATCTGCATAAATAGTAATTTTACTTAATGACGGAAGTTACATCATTAATGGAAATAATAAAGAGAAGCGGACCTAAATGGTTGCCTTGTAGAACGCCAGAGTTAGCTTCAAAAAGTTCAGAAGTAGCGGATCTAAATAATATGTTGTAGTACCAATTAATTAATTAGGAATTAATCCAATTGGTAAAAGAAGGAGGGAATCCCATTTTTTTAAATTTTAGTATAATAACGGAATGAGGAAGAAGATCAAATACCTTACTTAAATCGGTGTATATGACATTATATAAATTAACACAATAAATAGTTTATTTTATTAGTGAAAGTTAGATAATCCCCGCCAGTGGTACGTTAATGTTGATTAATAAGAAAAATTCCATAATTTCATAGTTTAATATATTTATTATGTTCTGAACAGACTTCTTTCCAAAAAAATTATAGGTTTAATTAAATGGATTTAGTATAGGCATTATGTGACGTAGTAGAGCCACCTCTTTGTATCAATTACCATATATACATGATAGCTTCAAAAGAGCTTTAAGGTACACTTCAACATCATGTATAGGCTTATATTTGATTGAAATTAGCTTCACTCAAGGCAAACACAAAAATGTATTTACTTGACTTGAAAATTTTTAACAAACACGCAGCTTGAGTATCAAAATTTTTTTCTGATGTTCAGAGTGAATTTAAAAACTAGAATTTTTTTGAATATTAGCTATATGTTCTTTTCTTTCGGTTCAAGGTCTAGGCCAATCGCTTAATATGCAAATAAAATAACAACTCAAAATCCAGATATTTATCAGGTTTTTATACAGCCTTTAAATATTTAGTAATGATATCTGTCACGAGTGGCACTTGCGTAGTTTTGTAATATAAATATTAGATAATTCAATTAACACGTTCGCCAACTTAAAAAAAAACATATCCAGATTATCAATTTAATAATTATGTTTTGTTTAATCTATAATTATAATTGACAAGCATTTAAGGACCTGCGCAGTAGACACCTTTTCATTTTATCTCTCTTCTCCATAATGAACTATTAATATATAATAAGTAAGTTGTAAATAAAACAATAATGCGCACATAGTTGAATTCACCAAATACATTAAGAAATAGGTAGAAACGAAACAGAAAATGAGAAGTAAGGTATTTATGTTTTTAACGAAAACATACTAATTTCAAAGCTTTTCATTAAAACATGAATGTTTTCTGCTTTGTAATGCAAATCCCTGTTCTTTTATTATTATTATAAAACTTTAAATTTGGCTTTAACTTGAATTATAATTACTCAACAGGGGCCCCTAGTCTTTTTTATAATTTATAGAAAGATTGAGTTGATTATATAATTACATATATTTCAAATTCAAGCTTTTTTCGAGCTAACAGCCACCCAAGTTGGCTAATCGAATACACAGCTTGAAATATGAATAGAAGATTTCAATTCAAGTACACAAGCTATCATGTATATGCAGTATGTGACAATAAAGATGATTGGTAATAATTAAAAAAGTCGATAAACTGAACTAAAATATGAATTGCGTGGTGAACTAAAATATGAGTTGAAAGATACACATTCCCTCTAATCCCAAATAATCTAACTTATTTTAGGAAAACTTTGCATATTCGTTTTGAATAAACCAATTTGACCAGGCCGATATCCATTGCATCAATATCGATAGAAACAATATCAAGCTCAATAATCTGATAAAAACGAAGACAGTGTACAGTACGATATGGCACAGTCCAAAAAACAGAAAAATCAAATCATTCAAATGCATGAAACTTGAAAAATAGCAGTGTTGCTAAACAAAAGGTCCAAGTGTAATCGTAATAGAGGAAGAGCAGCAAAAAAATGGGCAGATAACGTTAAAAATGATGCTCAAACTCTACAGGTTCATGATTGGAAACAAATCGCGCAAGAACGACATTTGAGGCGCAAAAAGGGGAAAAGCAAAAAAAAAGCTTTATCCAGACCTATAACACTACAAGGTAATAATGATAATTTCTATTCCATACTAACGCTTTCGCTTCATATTAAGTCTTAATTTCTTCGAGCTTGCATTTTACCTCAATACTTTTAAATGAGCTATATAGGTACCACTCTAATTATAATAAATTATGAGTACCCAACAAAAAAAATGTGTGTGTTGATCCAAAGAGAAGAGTAAAAAAACAACAACAACAACAAAAAAAATTATTAAGTCAGTTAAGTCAGGTGTTAGTAAAGTTATGCTAAAAATAACGGTAATAATAAGTGATTTAGCCAATGATAGAAGAGCTGAAAAAATTATGATATGATGTGAGTTAAGATAACTAACTGTATTTTATTCATTCAAAATTTAATTTTTTATGATTTTTTTTTTTTTTTTGTGCTTGCTTCCCAGTATCGTGGAATATTAAATGTAGCTTTTGGGCATCTCATATTAAAATATACAAAAAATGTATGTACTTTTATATTTTTGAACATCAACAACAGCAATGAAAAATAATAAAAACAAGAACAAATTAAAAATGATGAAAATAAGTGAAGAATTTCTTCGCGAAAATTTTAGTGAAGGAAAACATTTTTTTTTTAAATATAATAACTGTAAAATTTGATATAAATATAAAATGTAGGTGTGTTTTTATATTGTTTTTAGTGTGGATAGGAAGGAATGAATTTTATTACTTGGCTATTTAATTTTTAACTACAATAACAACCAGAATCAGAAAAAATAATGTACCGGAGAAAATCAGAGTATACCGAAACGGGAAAAGGAAAACGTACAAAGTAAAAAAAGGACACAAAAATATTTTTATGATAAATATCTATATTGCTTCCGGGTCTTATTTGAAAATTCAAATGTAGATGTATCACAAAGTCCTTCCATCGAATATCATCGTCAATTATGAACATTTTATGTAATTATTATGAAAGAGGAAAAAGACAACATTATAAAAACTAAAGTAACAAAAAAGCTGTTAAATTTGAAATATGAAAAACTGTTAGAAAAACATGGCAATATTAGAAAAATAAATCTAATCTCTTTACAGATTTGAACATTTTTGAATAAAATTATTATTTGTGGTAAGAAAATTCAAATTTTATTATAATAAATTTATTTAAAAAAAAAAACAATGATTTTGTTTTTTTTTTTTATAAACGGAGCTAGGATAGGACCTTTAATACTTACGTACCGCTTGGCTGCAAAAACAGAGAAGGATACATTCAAAATATTAATTGCAATACTTGTTCGGTTATAAATAGTTTTATGTGACCTAAGAGAATTATAAAATATTTACTAAAAAAAAATGAAAGTAGGTACCTATTAAAACCGAATTGTATATAATATAAGAAAGCGTTTTCTCATTATTAACTACACTTATTGATATCCAACATGAAGCACAATAGTCAATCAAAAATTAAACAATACTATGTCAATATAATTCTAAATCAATATCCTAAAATAAATTGAAAAATGGGAGTATATTTAATGCAAAAGAATTTCACAATGTATACTTTACTTGCCTAAATGTGTCGGAGTACAGCTGTCGTCAGCCACTCTACTAGAAGAAAATATTGCGAAACTTTTAATAAAATATAAAAATTAATCTGTAAATAAATTAAAAGCTAAGAAATAATTATATACAAGTTACTGCCTACTTTAGGATTAAAAAAAAATTATAAAAATCAGAAAATTGTCAATTTCATAATATTTTGTGTATTACCTTGTGTATAATATTGGGTCATAAGTACTGGTGAAGCTAATAAATAAATAAATAAAAATTACTTCATTAGCCAAAAGTTAGTCAATGCTTTACATCTATTCAATATTAAAGGTAAAATTTAAAAAAATGTGTATTAAAATGTAGATGTTAATTGCGGTAATCCTCATCGTTTGTAATTTATCAAAAAATGAGCTGGGATTCAATATAAATTTAAAATTTTAGTTCCTGTAAAATCAATAGCGTACTGCAATGTTGATTTTTTGACATTTTGTTATTCATACTAATAAATAATCGTACGTAAAAAAAAAATGTATCATAGATTGTAGCATAAGAGCATAAGCGGGATTAACTTATGTATGGAAAAATAATTGCGTCTCTCAATATGCAGCCTGAACTATTTTGAACGTAATACAAACGTATAATTGAACGTAAATATATTTTAACTAGTTTTTGTAACCCGCCATAAATGACGGAAGCAAAATAAATTCTAGCATTTCTTCCTTCATTAGAGTTTTCATTACAGATGACAGGTGACAGATGACATATGACAAATAATAAATGACAGATGGCAGATGACAGATGACAAATGACAGATGACAAATGACAAATGACAAATGACAAATGACAGATGACAGATGACAGATGATAAATGACAGATGACAGATGATAAATGACAGATGACAGATGGCATATATAAGCAATAAAAAACAAATAATATGTTTATGACAATTACATGATGTTACAATTTGTATATATGTTGTAATTAGTATAAGTGTTGAAGTATTCCGTCGAACTTACAAACATCCAGATAAATGCAGAAAATTATATTTATAATAATTATAAAGTAGAGTAAATTCTTCAGTGAAATGATATTATTCAGAAACCAAACAATAATATTGAATATAATATTTATTTCATATAATGTCATATTTGTAAATAAAAACAAATTGATTTTTGTAGAAGCTATTAATTACTATAATCTAAGCTATATCCTACCGCAAATGTATTAAAATATTCATTGAATTTCAATAGCTTTTTATCAACAATTTCGTACGGGCTCCTCTTTGCTAACAAAAAAATTTAAATACTGCAAAATACATATTTATAATACAAACCATTGTAATACAAACCAATACTGTGATATTGCACAGGGGATACACTAGTATTACTTTCATTATTTTTCTTCTAATTTTTTTTTAATTACAGAATCTTTATAGAATTATTCCATATAATTTTTATTATTAATCTTTCCCGATTAATTGTTTAAAATTTAAATTGCAATATTGGACCACTATTTTTTATTTTATTAGAATAATATCAATATTTCGGAGCAAACAACAAACATACCCTACTTCAACTAATTTATTAATTTTATTTAAATCTAGATGATACTTAGTTTTATATTAATTTCATTTATTCAATATTTCAAATTGAATTCTTATGAAATAAATTAATAATAATGTGATATACAGATTTACTATGAGCAAAGTAAAAATAAATTACATTTTGAATCAAAAATACCATTTCAAAGGCCACACAAAACAAAATACACATACAATCTTGTAACCATCAATTTTATGGTTGCTTTATTCATTTCACTCTCTCTTTTTCTCTCTCTTTTTCTGCATTTAAAATTTAGATTTGTTATTGCTTTTTTTCTTCAATTTTTTTTTTTTTTTTTTTTTTATGGAACTCATACTTTTATGTTGAATTCAATCAATTTAATTTTTATTTATTTCATTGGAATGTGTGCATCAAAAAAAAAAAAAAAAAATGAGAAAAAAAAAACAAACATTATAAAGAAATTGAATTCAATTCATTTCAGTCTGATGGATTCCTTCTGAGTGAGAAAAAAAAAAAAATATAAAGTTAAATCAATCATTCAATTCAATTTTCTTTATTTTCTTTTTTTTTTTTTATTTTCATTATTTTTCAATTGCATTTTGTCAACTAGAATTTTGTCCTAGAATGCGTTTTGATTGGGAACAAATGTTTTTTTTTTTTTTGTTATAGTGAACACTAACTTGTTATACTACAAATCAACTTTGTCAATGTAAGAAAGGAATAAATGGGTGAAATGTACATACAATTGTATAAATTTACTGAATTTATATGACATTATTTATATACGTGACATAAGGATAATTTCAAGGACAAAAATGCAATCTAGTTGAATAAATAATGTGAAAAATAAAATGAGAAAAAAACAAAAAAAAAAAAATTGTTACAATTTTGTATAAATAGCTGCATGTCACCTTACACACACCCTCAAATCTTGTTGCTTTATCAATTCATTTGTATCAACATTGTTGCAAATATTTTTTTATTGGTCTTAGATACATAGGGTATGGTATTAAGAAATTTATAGATTATTTTTGACTATATAAAAAAAAAAAAAAATTATATTGATTTAAAATTTAAAGAAAATAAATATGTATCTTATAGTCTATATAGGTATATAGATGATATTACTATTTTATTTAACTTTTCAATCAAAATGAAATGAAAATTTAAAATAATAATAATAACAAAAATGTGAGCATTTTCGAAAGTATAGAACTGAAGTGAAAGTTAAATCAATATTTTTAATACTTAGGTATTTTTGAATTTAACTTTTAAATGATATTTAATTTTAGAAACATTTTTGTATTTAATGTTTTAAATTTAAATTTTATGTTATCAATTGTTTTGTTTTAAACTTTAACATTGGTTGGATTTTATGAATTTAAGGATATTTTAATCCTTGTAAATAAATTTTTATTTTTGAATAACTCTTACATCATTTTTGAATAGATTTTGAAAATTTTGTCGAATATACTTGATGGGTAGGTTCTAGTGGCTGCCTAAAGTGATCAAGAGGGTCTTGTTGTAATACAGAATCTCAATTTTCCGCACGGATCATACTTTGTCATAACAAATGTGAGCTTTTTACAATGCTATAGGAGTAAGTACTTAATTTTTGTATATAACAATAAATCAGGCCCCTTAATGGACTTTTATTTTGTGAATTAATGTAGGGCAGGTACAAAGAAAGGTGTAAGATTGTTTCGTCATCTTTGAAAAAGTGGGAAAAATGTTTTAGAAATGTTGAAAATATTTTTATTGTAAATATTTGAACAAAATATCAATTGAAATTGAAAAATAAATAAATTTTAGTACGGAATGCTCAAAAATATATCAAACGAATTGAACCAAATTGATCCATATTTGAATTTTCCGCTTCACATTATGTTCTAATTCAGAATTTCATCTTAGTTCATGTTAGTTTCCACATATAAATATTTTACTTAATCTTATAATTTTATTTAAATCAATACTAAGATAAGATACAAGGTAAGAGATGATAAGATAAGTAGTCATTGCTTCTGGTATTCACTGACTCACTCAAACCAATAAAATCAATTGTGGTAGGAAAAACTGATTCGTAAAATCATTTTGAGCTGTTTATGATTAAACTATATTGCTTATTTCTATTCAACTTTTTTCTAAATATAGTTATATTTTTTTTTTCAATTATTTCTTTTAAGAAATTGTTTTTTTTTTTTTTTTTTTATTGCATTTTTATATTTTCTAGAAAATCTATTCAAGGGAAATTCTATTTTAAATTTATTTTACCTTGTTCTGTTCTTCACTTTCAGTTTTTTTTTTTTTTTTTTTTTTGTTCTAAATTGTCACTATTCTTGAGTATATTAATAAAAAAAAAAACAAAACAAAAAAAAAAATTCAATCAGCTTCAAAACGCATACACACACAGAAATTCCAAAAATTCAATATAAGAATTTTGAAGTTACAATGTAAAAAAGCCACATCATCTTTTGCCATTCTATGGATATTAAAAAAAAAAAAAAAAACATAACAATAACAAAACTTAAAAGGATTAACCAAGATTAGAGTGTAGAATTGTTTGTAGCTGCAACTGTTTAACTTCTGCAGAATATTATCTGTTTGTAGTATATGGTACAACATTGTATAAAAATACAATGTTCTGAGTCAGCACTTCAAAAACAGAAAAAAAATGGAAAAAAAACTAAAGAGAAAAAAGTGATTGTAAGAAAAAAGAGAAATGAATGACTTAAACATTAATCTTAAAGATAAGTCGACAAAATGTGCTTCGAAACTAATGTCTACTTAAATATATATGTATATGTATATTAATATTTATATAATACGGGTATGTATATAATATAATGCTATTTGCATGGATAATCTATGAATAGGACATAGCTATCCTTGTAATGTAATGAAATAGTTTTTGTTTTTTTTTTTTTTTTTTTATTTTTATTTTGAGTCATTCTCTTTCTCTTGTGTAAAGATGGGATTAAGTTTTTTTGTAAAAATATTTTTTCTCTAACTATTTAAGATTATAAATTGCATTTAAAGTTGTAGAACTGGAGGCAAATACAATTTAATTGTGTTGAGTTCTAAGTAACGGGTTATATTTATTAAAGTTAATTTTTTTGGAATGAATTAAATTTTATATTTTTTTTTTTATTATTAAATTTTATATTAATTTTTAGTTAAACATTTTCAAAGTCAACTGCATTTTTAAAGATAGTTAACATTAAATATGTATCATAAAAGGCATATCCTTGTGAAGAATTCAAACAATCCGAATTGATATACAATAATAAAAATATAATTTTTAATTATTAAATTTAAATTTTGTAACTACATATCGTTACCATAGTGCACACATATGCTAAGTAGCAAAAATGAAATTTTACAGGAGAGCGTTTTCAAAGTTTACAGCAACCCAAAAACTCAATGCAATGCTGTAGATGGACAAAACGTCTTTTATTTTGTTGCATATTATGTACTCTATCGTATTTAATTAAAATTTTAATGATATATTATTTTGATGTTTGAAAATTTAGGTAGTTTCGAAAGTAAGTATGTACTTAGCATGTTTTACACTTGACTAAATGTACTTAGCATAATTGTGCACAAAATAAAATGAAGCAAAATATCGAAACTAATACTTCTAAAATTGAATTCTTTTATCTTCTAATCATTTTTGTTTGTCATTTTCTTTCATTTTCATTGACCATATTTTTCTCTTTTGAAGTGAAACACCAGTTATATCATTGTATTTACAAGTAACTGTTTTGTTAAGACACAGATAGGTTAAGTGCATTTATCATATCTGTGTATTTAAGGTCTAACTAAATTTGTAATTAATGGTCACTTTATGATAAAAACCAGATAGGGTTAGCGCACTTAACATATCTGTGCATTTTAGGTTTAACAAAACATGTACTTATCCTGTTTTTGAACTCATTATAACAGCCAAAATTTTTATTCTACCCTTTTAATATTTCTACACTAAAAAAAGAACAACTGGGAAAGCTCAAAACTGTACTTAAGTCAATTTGAAAAAAAAAAATCACTAAGCATAAGTGTGAACTATGGTATCGAATATATAGCTGAAAAATAACTAATTATAAAACATATAAACTTAGAATAAAAAAAATATGTTTTTAGGTTAAAAAATTATTTCAGTTGAAAATTAATTTTAACGGTATTATTGTTCCATACGTTTATAACTGTATAACAGTAATATGAAAAACCTCCACTCACCTCTCCTTAAACATTTTTTCACATTATTTTGTCGATAAAATTAGAAATCCTGTTCAACTGGAAAATGACAATTGTTAATATAACCCATAAGTAAAATTTTACCTATAATCATGTACAAAACTACTAACTTGTTTAAGATATAATTATGATGATTTATAATTATACATGTATTCATATTATATAAAAATTACAATTCATAAAATATATATTTACTACAAAAGAAAATAATAAGAATAAATAATTCAGATATTCAGAAGAGCATATTATGATGAATGAAACTACAAAAACAAATACATTACAGGATATAAAATTATAAAATATTGTCAAAACTAATCATAAGCAACACCACCGCTGATTGAATTTAACACTGGAGTTTTTGTTAATTAATTAAAATTTAAACGAAAATAACTTATAAACGTTAAATACTAATTGTCACAATAATTACAAAACACCACTTTTTCGCTTTATGAAAAAAATAATAATAAAAAGCACTGCTGTGATTATACAGTCACTATACATAATATATATCCATACAAACAAAAAAGAAAATTCAGTATATCATAAGTTGTTATATACATACATACCTTAACTACAATATGTTCTTAATTCTATTTTTCTTTTCAATTCAACATTACGAGTATTCAAGCATGTACAATTATTAAATGACATAGATATACATATATATAGACATACAAAATATTTTATATTAAAAATTTATATCACGAATGCAGAATATTATTTATAAATAAATAATATAGTTTTTAACTCTAAGTCTAACTAAAATATAAAATTAAAATAAATTAAAAAAAAGTGTTACCATCCTGTTAAATAAAAACACTATATATACAAAACATCTCTATAATTATATTATATTGACTGAGATTATAATATCAACCTACCTACTGTATTGTGTATACTTTTACTTTATTTACATAATCTCTGTTACAATAACTCTCAAATTTTATTTATAGACACTAATAAATTCATTTTTTTTATTATTATTATTATTCTTATTTATTTATTTATAAATAAAGTTTACTTTATTTTCTCATTCATTTTAATACAGTTGGTTTCGTTGTTTGTAATGCAATTCAAATATTTTTGTTGTCTTTATTTTAATAATATTGTTTTCTTAATTCTTATAAAATTTAAAGGACATCAAATTTTGTTCAACAATATTTTTAGAGTTGATGAATCAAAAAATATTTTGAAAAGATAAATAATATTAGAGAGTGGAATTAAGAGAAATAATGAAATTGATTTGTTTTAGGAAATTTATTAGATTAGATGAGAGCAATAATAATAAAATACTCAAACAGAATTTTTAAAATTTACATAACATTAGCAACATTGTTGATTAGGAGTGTATTGTAAAGTGGTTGTAGAATATTTTCTGTTTATTTTTAAAAGTAAATAAAATGATAAACTTAAAAAGATAAATTTAATAAAATTTAAATAAAGGATTCTATTATGGTGGTTATCAGATTTATTTTAACCATATTTTTAGCTGATATGAAATAACTCCCATAGTAAAAAAAATAATATTTTAAAACTGTTCAAATTAAAGATGGTTTTGGGCAGGCAATTATATATAATTTTAAAGCTTTGATGATTTAAATTTTTATAATATAGTGAATAGCTATTTCGAAATAGTGTTTAGTATAAGTCAAACTATTACGACTGTATAAGACAAACTATTCCGTAATAAAAAAAAAAAATATATATAGTGAATAGCTATTTGTAAATAATATCAAAAATTAAATAAAAAAAATATTTATTTTTGGACAAAATTTATTTCAATAGAAAATTATTTCACACATATGAAAAAATATTTGAATAACATATTATGAAAATAACTAGGCTTACCAGTACTTAGCCTTAATCAAAATTTTTTTTGCAAGATATATGCCCCTCTTCTTTAAAAATTATACTTGTGATATGACTTTCGTGTTTCATTTTGGTTAAATTTGGTTATCAATTGACTTAGGCACTTGCATTTGTCGATATTTTTGCATTCAAATGACTTTGGGACTTAAAAATTTGGGAAAATCCTCCTGGTAATACAATATTTTTTGTCAAATACCATTTGACTTAGAGATTTAAAACTTTGTAAAATTAATTTTGCTAGAAAATTTGTATTTTAACTAGTTTAAAACATTGACCTTTGTGTGTGCACCTGTGGTACCCGGCTAATTTTTGGATCATTTATTTAATTATTTTTTGTTAGACTAACCTGTTTTATTTGCCATTTTAGGTCTCTATCAAGTTGTTAGACATACATTATTTAATTGTTTTTCTACTAGGGTAGCGTTTTCGTAGATATATTTTGGGTCTTAGAAAATACATTTCCTTAGAGGCACCCGTGGTACCTAGGTACCCTATGAAATTAGTATGAAAATAAGGAAAATATGAGGTTGTTTTTAATAAAATAGTTTTCTGTATCTAAATAAAAAAAAGTAAAATATATTTTTAAATAATACATATTTTTTATTTTTCTCAATTACAATTTGAACATTTAGTAATAGTAAGCGAATGTTCATCGCATACTGGAACGTTACAATCTCTGCAAGATTTTCTTGTTTTGCGTCGTTTTTTGCTTGGTGCACTAAGACAAGCATTGCAGTTTCGAACAATTGGTATACGACCAGTAGAATCTCTTGCAGGTTTGACATGAGAAATTGGTGGTATACTGATTGGTTTCGCAAAGATTCAATTGCCAGTTTAATGGTAAAATTTCGGTGCGATGTGCTTTGGTTGTTTTATTCCAAGTTGGATTATTTTCGTGAAAACAAATTTAGGTTGCTAGAACTGCTATATCAATTATATTGAAAAAAAAATGCAACTGGCCACCACAGCGTTCTACGTTCTACTTAGCATTTTATCCATAGTGTCAACCCCACCTGTTGTGCTGTTGTAGTACAGAATAACCTCCGGTTTTTGTTTAAAACCCGATTACGCAGTTTTATTGCGATGTACAGTAGACAGCAATATAACTGCTTTGTCTTTCTTTGGTGCATATGAGCACATCATAATATTATCATCAGTAAAACCAAATAACGATAAATAAATTTCACGAGTTTTACTCGCTTTCATTTCGGTAGGAATATAAGGTTTATTTTTTTTTTGAGATACCTACAATGGATAAATTTGCAGCTTTCAAAAATCGAGCGAGAAGCAAATTGGTGAAAAAGTTATCACATGTAATATTTCTACCGGTATTTTTATATTTAGCACATAAGTCCATTACAACTCGCTCGCCTTGGTTTACTTTGCGGATTCCACCACCATAAAGTAAAGATACTTTTATAAATTTGACCTTGCAAAGGATATGCAGTTTTTAAATCGCAGGCCTACCATACTTTTATTCCATATTTTGCAGGTTTTGAAGGTATATATTGGATAAATCTAGTACGCCCTCTAAACGGAAAAATTTGTTCATTAATTGTAATTCAATCAGATGGATTGTAGTTTGCACATAAATTTGCATTCAACATGATGAACAAATCTGTAATAACAGCTGCTTTATCATTCAGTAAAGTAATTTTTTTATTTTATCAAATTTTTCTTATAATGTTTTTATGTACAAAATTTATGACAAAAAATGTAGTTACCCGGGTACCACAGGTACCCGCTATTACTTAAGTTTTTTTTCGTGCCTACAGAAGGATTAATGTAAACTAGTGGAAGTGTATATCACCTTAAATAAGCTATATATTTGATATAAATTTTGTGCTAATAAGGGCTACTAGAGATCAAAAGATAAAGGCCAAACACATAATGAAACGAAGAGAATTGGAAAAAAAAGTCAAAAGCAATTTAATATGAAACAAAAAAAATATATAATTTATCTTATAGCAATCAAAAAATATATAGCTATCTATTATAAATATACTAGGGACCCCTGTTGAGTAACTATAATTTAAGTTGAAGCCAAATTTAAAGTTTTTAACATAACAGCTTTTTACGTACTGACATACACTTCTCACGTTATAGTAGGAACCACTCATGTTTTCATAAAAATTTAGAGGTTAGTTTTATTTAGGAAACATTAATACTGCTCCCTCATATACTTTTCGTTTCGACATATTCCTATACTAAGTGGCATTTAATGGATAACATTATATAATTACTACAAATGACCAAAATATAGAAAATAATAATTTGAGACAGTTACTTAAAAAAATAATAGAATAAATTTCCTTTAATTATGTATAAAAATAATAAGATGTTGAATAACACAAAATGGCTATATTTTATTTAAAAGTTTGAATATTATAAAACCAAATAGAATTTTTTTTTGACCCGTATGCGCATTTCGGTCGTATATAGAACTTATTTACATATTAAGAGTTCATTAAAAAGAAGCGAAATAAAATGAACTGCGCAAGTCCTTAAATGCTTGTCAATTATAATTATAGATAATATACAATAAAAAACAAAAAATCATACTTAAGTGATTACCTAAAATACCTTATATATATACATACAAATAATTAGCAACAATTATTATTTAAACAAAAAAAAAAAGGACACAAGTCCTTTTTAATAGAGATTATTTTAATACCGTATGATTTTCCATATTTTTAATAATCGTATCAAAGGACATCAATATAATATTTTTGTATTTATGATTTTTCAATTTTATTGCTATAATTTAAATTATTCTATCTCGTTCTGATATCATAAAAAAAAATATATATTTTTATTTAATTTCATTTTTCTCTTTTTTCAATTTTACCAGAAACAAAATGATTGAGTTCTAATAATATATTTAAGTCTGTTTAATCCTAATGTGATAAATTTTGTTATTTTTTTTTTATGGTGGTAGACATGGTGTGATTCATATGGTGGTAGGCAGTTATTTTTGGGTCTTGTGTCAGTTGATATTAAAGATATATAGAATATAAGGGTCAGTATAATATTGTCAGAAATAAATATTTTTCGATATTTTAATTACATTCGATTTTAGGGTTAGGTAAATTGTGTGTGTGTATGTTGTGATATTTCGAATTGTGATGATAGAATTTTGATGGTGGTGACATCGAAATTGTTAAACAACATAAGTTTAAAGACAATAAAAATAAACATTTTCTGGAAGTTGGGTATTATGAAGATTGGGGTATTGATTCAGATTTCTATACTATTTTCATTTATCACAATTATTTTTACAGTTAAATGTAAATTTTCTGAACTGATTAATAAAAAACTGAGTAAATCTAATAATTTTATTATCTTTCTTCTCTAAATTAATTTATTACTGAATGGAAATTCAATTTTTGATTGCAAAACTGTATTCGTTTTATTTGCTTAGAAAATTTTGTGTTTCTGCTAGAGAGTAAAATTGAAATGTCCACTTTTGCATTATAGTAATATGTATGTAGGTATAATAATGTGGATTATAATAATTCTATATTGTGGCTTTAAAAATTTGTAAAATTTTGAACAAAAATAATAATTTAAGTTGTGTTGTAATTGTTTGAAGTATCTATCATTTGGAAGAATAATAATGAAAATCGATTGTGAAATGGATCAGACATTTACCTAACCTAATTTTCACATTAATAATACAAATTATATACTATTTTTTTTTTTATTATTTATTTCCATTTACTTTTCCAGAAGAGCATATCCAAGCTCGGAAAGAGTATGTACATATGATGATTAAAATATTATGATGATAATGAAAATGATAATGATTAATAGTGTATGTAATATAATTTATTTCATACAGTCAGCAGGAATGTAATTAATTGATTTGTAATAATAAACCTCTTCCTATATTATTATTTGAACTATTGCATATACGTTTGAAATAGCAAATGATCAATTCATTGTAGTTTAGTTTATTTAATTTTATTAGTTCAATAAAAAACTATTATAACATATATATTTAAAACAAAATTTACAAATTTAAAGGAATATTGAAAAATTTACTTTAAAAACATTCGTATTCAAAACTTTAATTTTTAACTATTTAAAATTTCAAAAGTAAATAAAATTTAAATGCTTTACATCTCATTGTTTTTTTATAATATCAATTAATTTTCTTTTAAATCTTGAAATATCCATATCATTTTTAACTGCATTGGGTAACAAATTAAAATATTGTGTACCCTTATAGAGTAGACTATTTTGTGTTCTGGTTCTCCTGTATAATGGGAGTCTGAAATCACCCCTATTTCGTAGAAATTAATAACCACCAACATATCTAATATTCTTTTGTAAATATTGCGACATCCTATCATATTTCAACTTATATACGAACATTATTGCATTAAATTTTAGTCTTTGATTTACGCTCATCCATTCCAATTTATTTAGCATATCCTTAATTTGTGTTCTTCTGTCACACTTTAATATAATTCTCATAGCTCTATTTTGAAGTACTTGCAATCTATTTAAGTTTTCAGTATTACTTAAAAATAAAATTGAGGAACAGTACTCAAAATGTGGTAAGATAATTGCATTATAAATTTATATTGCACACTTTAGTGATATTTTATTTCTGATTCTTGCCAAAAAAACCAAGTTTTTTCGAAATTTTTTTACAAATATTATCAGAATGCATATTAAATTTAAGCTCTTTATCTACAATGACTCCTAGATATTTAATACTGCTAACACACTCTAATCGTTCATTATTAATATTTATATTGAAATTTTCTATTCGATAATTTATCACCATGCATTTTGTTTTACTTACATTAAGTTTTAATTTGTTTTTTGACAACCACTCATATAATGTTTCTAGGTCCCTGTTCAATTTATTTTCTAAGTCTACCAAATTATCCCCTACTAAGTAAATTATGTAATGTGTCATCCGCAAACAAAGACACTGAAGAAAAGGCAACAATATCCTTTATGTCATTTATGTATAATAAAAACAACATTACTCCCAAAACGGATCCTTGTGGGACTCCTAGTTCTATTCGTTTTTTGGCTGATACATCCTCTCCTACTTTTGTTTTTTGGAATCTTTCATTTAAGAAACTTTCGAACCATTTCTTTTCAGTGCCTCTTATTTATACATTTATACATTTTTTCTATTAAAATTTTTCGATCCAGTGTCTCGAAAGCTCTTTTCAAATCCAAAAAAACCACGATGATAACTTTCCCAGAATCAATTTCTTTCTTCCATTCATTTATTATCCAATTTAAAGATGTTTCAGTTGAAAATCCTTTTCTGAAACATATAGTGGAATGACATGTAGTAGAGTGGCACACATAACTGAAGACATATTATTACGTAAACTGTAATATAAATAACTAATTCAGCGTTACAAGCGGTAGATTAATAATTGTACGTAGAAAATTTTAATAATGTTATAAATTATATGGTAGGTCTAGGTACCATGCCATATTTTTCTAGTTTATTTTAAAATCTGGTCAGTTTGATGTTAAACAGTGCACACGCTAGTGCGACTAATGTTTGCTTATAATTTCTATTCACTGCAAATTATCTGTCTACATTCTGTCTACATTTCATTTATTTATTTTATCTATTATAAAATATAAATACTTACCACAAATGATTGTACTAAAAATTATTTCAATAGAATATAAAAAAAAAAAATATTATTTTAATACACTTTAAATTCAATTAAAGTAAAATAATAATTTCATTTGGAAAATCCGGATCATCTTAACAACACACAAAAAAAAAATATTGAAATTTCCAATTTTAACTTTATTTAAATTGAAAAAGTGACCAGTCACTTTTTTATTTATAATCATTATGAGATTGAAATGGATTGAATGTAGTATCAGTCATCAAAATAACACATGATTGTATTAAAGTTAATATTTTGATAAATTATTTAAGAAATAATAATATATTTATTGTAAAAAAAAGGATATTAACTTATGTAGCATAGGATATCTTTAATATTTTATTACTATTACTATTGTATAAGTATATGTATATATATATATATATATATATATTTTTTTTTATAAGATTTATTATTATTTATATGAAGAATAGACCTAAATAAAGATGGGAATTTTTTGGTTATTTTTTTTTTTTTTTTCTGAAGGGATTTTATTTTTTTATTTTTATTTATTTGAAATTTCACATACAATTTAACAATATTGGTAAATCTTTTTTTTTTTTTTATTTATTTTTGTTTTTGTTTCCTTTTTTATATTTGATTTATTAGAAGAGATTTTCAAAAATATAATATGTGTGATAATTGTATTAAATTATTTGTAAAGATTCGATTTTTTATTTTATGTTTTTTTTGTTGTTGTTGTGAATGAAATCAATAAAATGGAAATAAATAATTTTTTGAAGGATATTTTGAGGAAATAATAAAAAAGTTAACATTGGGAAGTTATTTTTAATTTTTTTTTTTTTTTTTTTTTTTGTAAATGATCGGTAGAAATGATGTGTAAAACGCAAAAAAAAAATCTAGATTATTACTGGTCATTGTATTGACATTAATTGTTATCAATCAAGTCAGTGGAGTTATGAACATTTTTTTTATCTCGGAATTTTCGAAAGAGTACGGAATTTTTATTTAGGGCTTTTAATTTGAACTATCACACTCTAATTGTTGGCATTCTGTAATGTTAGAAAAATATTGTTCATTAAGGAAAAATTAAATGGTTAATCTTTAAAAAATTTGAGGTTGATGGCAATCACCATTTCGTACGTAATTTAGTACAGTACTGCAAGTTTATACTACAATATCTACAATATTTTGAGCATTTATTTATCAAATTACTGGCTTATCAACACATTAAAAGTGGAAAATTACTGCTAATGTCAAGAGCTAGTAAGCCATCTTAAATAGAATAGCTCCAATTAATTTAATTAGTTACCAGATTATACTCTAAATTATTTTTTGTTAACCAGATCGAAAAAACTATAAAGCATTTATTTTTGCTTCATCGGGAATCGAACCTGAAACCTTTCGGTTGGAAAGGCAAGGACTCTATTCAGTGTGACATCCAGCGTGTGATTCTTTATGTCCACATAATTATTATTTCAATAATAATAATCCGGCAATAAAGTAAAAATAAATTAAAAATTGTATAAATTTTAATGTACAACACATTTCGATATAATTTGATTTTTATTATAATTTGTAAAAAAAATACATAGTTAAAATTTACAGAATGTAGATAAAAAATGTACAGTCAACAGAAAAGAAAAAAAAAGTACTTGTATTAACATGGTGTACCTATTAACATGGGTTTCATTCTTTAAATAAGATTCAAAACATTCTAATTCTATATCACAAATACCATACTCCTCAAGTTTACATAATAAAATATCACGATCAACAGTTTCGAAAGCCCGCCTTAAATCTAAAAATACGGCCACTATTACTTTGTTATCATGTACTGAAATTTTCCAACTTGTTATAACTAGATTTATTAATGCCTCACAGTTATGCCCTCTTCTGAATCCGGATTGATATTCCGATATTAGTTCATTTCTGATTATATACAATTTTCTCTAAAATTTTAGCTTCTGTTAATATGGTATTTACTGGTCTGAATTCATTTGAATTTTTTGTGGTTTTAACTTTTTCTATTGGAACCACAATTGATTGTTTCCACACGTTAGGGAACATTCCAGATACTAGAAACTGGTTAATTATAGATAATAGATTTTCATCAATAAACTCATAGGCCTCCAACAATAAAACTGCGCTGACAAAATTTATATCACGCTTTTTATTTAGCAATTTTAATGTTTCTTTTAAATAATCAATTGTTTTAAATTTAAATATACATGGTTTACTTTCAATATAATTTACATTCGTCACACCACAATTATAACTTCGTACATGACAAAATTCGAAAAAAATTAGTTAGTGATGTTATTTTAGTAATTTTTTCAAGCTCTATCAATCTATGCAATCCGTGCTGATCTAGCAGCTATAATTGCCGAGATATTGAGTGTCAATTTTGTTGTAAATGCCCCAAATTTCAGTAAAACTACTATTATAGTGTTGTAAACGCCAAATTTTCGGATATACTATAAAATTTGGTGTAAATTATCAAAATAATTAGCATACAATTATTTTATCGTATATACGTATATACAACAAAGTATAATTCATTTTGTTGACTATTATAATATCGTATCTGTTAATATTTATTGTCTATACCGCAGAATAGTTGTAATTCGAACGAATGTTATTTTGTCGTACGTGTTTGAAATTTGTTGTTGTTTACTGACAATTTTAAGTAAAATGTGAAATTATTTTAGTTGTAGCTGTTGTACCAAAAATTTTAATGAAGAGACTAGAAGAAACATTTTTACAAACTTTTGGTCTCTGAATGACGAACTAAAAAATGCATTTTATAGCCAATTTATCAGAAAAAAGAACATTGTTAGACGAAGAACTACTGCAAGTTCGGTGAAAAAACAAAACACATTTTTGTATTATTTAAAAACTGATAACAACACTCTTCAAGTGTGTAAGACATTTTTTTTAAATACATTGAACATCTCAGAACAACGCGTTTACTATCACTTTAAAAATTGTGTGACGCGAAAACTGGAACAGTTAAACCTTTGAAGAGAAGTAAACACATTAAGGGCAAAACATCTGAAGAGTCAATGAATAAAATTAGAAATTAAGAGTTTTCCAACAGTCGATTCTTATTATTGTAGAGCTAATTCAGCAAAAAAATATCTAGAAGAAGGGCTGTCAAATTGTAAAATATAATATAATCTTTTCCAACAGAAATATCCAGAAGACAACACGTCTCACTTATCACTTATACCAGATTTTTTGATAGAGAATTAAATTTTTCATTTTATAAAGCCAAAAAAAGATCAATGCGATCGATGTACATCATTCGAAAACAAGAAGAGGCAAAAAAAGTGAATCAAAAAGATAAAGACAGTTATGAGCATCATAGGCAAGAACATAGATTACTTAAAGCTGAACGCGATATTGATCGAAATAACATCAATGAAAGTACCCTAGTCGTATGCTTTGACTTACAAAGTATCTTTAATTTACCTTAAGGATTCGCATCGACGTTTTATTACAAAAGAAAATTGACGGTCTTAAATCTAACTGCTACTGCATGCTGTAAAACAAATGAAAATCCAAATGTAACATACTGTGCTCTTTGGACTGAAATCCAAAATGGTCGTACAGACATCCCTAGTTCATTAATCAAACTTTTAAAAAGAATTTTAAATGATTATCGTAATACCGAATATTTAGTTTTGTGGAGCGATGCGTGTGTAACACAAAACACAAATAAAATCATGGTGACTGCTTTAATCAAATTTCTGGCAGATAATCAATAAATAAAAAATATTACCCAGAAATTCCCAGATGCAAGAAGTAAGTTTAATGTAAAAAAAAGAACGATTTTACCAAAAAATATTATAAATATAAACTAAGGTATAGATTTATACATTAAAAGAATTTTAAAATGTATTACAGGTTGAAGCTGTTCATAGCGCAAATAATCGTAGTTTGAAACATAAAGAAATCCATAACCAAGTTGATTTAGCGAGAAAATTACAACATTTAAATTATAAGAATATTAAACTGAATATTAACCAAATGAATAAGACAGATTTTACATTGTATTCCGAAATAGATGCTAAACTTACATTTCAATTAGTTCCATTCTCACAAACAAAATATATTCAATACGATAAAAATGATTTATTTAATTTAAAACTGAAGACTTCTGCAGCAGAACAAGATTTTAAAGTGATGTGTATAAAAAAAAAAAATTTAAAAAAGGAGTGTTTTTTTTTTTTTTTTTTTTTTTTTTTTTTTTTTTTTTTTTTTTTAGATAGTAGTAAATCATCGAAAGAGGCTTCAGGGACTACCTATTACCGGGGAAGGCAGTTTGAAGGACTGTGGGACTTTAACCCACTAAAAACTCCTATCATTATTGCAACATTAAAACTAGTCTTATAGACTAACCATTAATTTACATTTAACTCAAAGAAACATAGATAGATACCTTTGATCTACCAAAATCCAATAAGGTTTTAATAGATAAAAGGTTTTAACCTAACTCAAGTGGTCTTGTTCGTTTTAGTCGCTTCACAAAGTTTTGATTGTCAATTAAGCTAGAAGCTTCGGTATTGACATGTTGGATCAGACGAGTTTTATGTAGTGCAGCGCATTTCATTATTTCGTCTTTTATAGATGAGATCTTCAGATCTCGATGAATATCGGCATTGCGAACATACCATGGAGCATTGACTATGTTGCGCAATACCTTATTTTGGAACGTTTGGATAGTTTGAATATGGATTTGTTTAGCACATCCCCATATTTGAATACCGTATGCCCAGACTGGCTTCAATATTTGATTATACATCAAAACTTTGTTATAGGTCGAGACCGTAGAATTCCGCGCAATCAGCCAGTATATTTCTCTATATTTGAAAAGGAGTGAAAAAAAGAATTGAAAAGAAGGAATTGAAAAAAGGAGTGTTTGGTACACCAAATAATATTTTTCAAACGCAAATAAAAATTTCTTCTGCAATACCAATATCTGAGGATAAGAAAAATTGTGAGTTTGTATTCTTTTTTACCAGCAGAGGATGTGAAGTAATACAAAACTTTATTTAATATAACAAAATAGTTTTCTTAAAACTAATAATATCAAAGTGTTTTCGAATTTTTCGAACGAAAAATCCCTCTAGTTCCGAATAGAATAAAATTTATTCCAGATAGATGTGGGTTGTGACGTAGAAATAAAGCCAATTACATTATCGATTAAAAAAAAAAAAAACCCTATTTTTTCGTACCATTTTTTCGTAAAACATTCTCAAACCTTTAAAGTCGATTTGCCAACATTTAAGTTTTTGGATGTACGACATTATAATTGTGGGATGACGATATGTTTCACAACTAATGCTTCTATTAATTTGTTGAATGCTTTCGATAAAAAATTTATTAAATATTTTGGGTATAGGCTATATTATTATTCACTGTTACATTATCAAAAATTATTTCAGATATTTCAGTAAAACTGTTTTTAATGTTTAATGTTTTTCCACATAGTTTTTTGATCATTAAATTCCTTCAATTTTTTTACTTATATAAGAATTTTTAGCTTTATTAATTTGATTTTTATATTTATTTCTCATTATTGTGATAATGAGTCATTTTAACAAGCTTTTGTGAGCTTTTGTAGATATTTAAGATCATGTACACGTTCTATTCAATTTTGTGTTTGTTTGACAGTTGACAGTTTGACAGTCTGATAACATAATTCAAATATGTTTTCAAATGGTTGATATGAGACAACCTATAAACTATGTTAAACTATACTGTATACTACACTGTATATTTACTACAGTATGCATACTACACACTGTATTTCAATCCTACTGAATTGCTGTTGATACACAAATAATATTCTTTAAAGCTTTAACATGTACAGAATCATTAACAATTCTACAAAAAGATTTTATTCTGGAAAATAAAACTAAGTTTTACCTCTTAAAACTGAGATTTTATTCATATTATTTCTGTAGTAGAGATTTTATAAAATTCTTCTGGAATCCGTCAAGATCTTTTATTAAGTTCTTTATTTTTATTTTTATTTCATTTTTTTTTTTCTTTTACAATAAAACTTTTCATCTGCATCTTCTTTTAAGTCTTTCCCTGGAAGCAACAAATATGTAAGTTTTTTTTCTATAATAGAAAAATTATTAAAAAGTTTCCTTACTGTCTCAAATTCCTTATATATATATATATTTTTTTTTTTTTTTTTTTTTTTTTTTTTTTATAATGCATTGTAATATTGAAAGGTATTTATTTAGGAAAAAAACACAAAAAAAATCTACTCTTTCTTATTTAAAAACAAAGATGAAATGTAAACTTAAATAAGATAACATGTGGGTGACATGATTTTTCTTAAGAAACTTTAATGCAAACGATCAGAAAATCTATATGGAAACAAACATTTGACACAAAGTCTGAATCTTAAAACAAAAACAAAAATAAAACTTTAATTTGAAAATAAAGTTGTTATTCTAAGAAAGATTGATGCTTAGGAAAGTGTAAAATTTCAATTTTCTATAAATAAAAACAATAGAAAAAAAAAATAGATTTTCATTCGTTCTCAAATGTAAACTATAGAAAATTGCATTGACGTAAGGAAGCAAATAAAAAAGCTGTTGAGAAAAAAAAAATATTTTTTTTTTTGTTATTTTTTTTATCAATCATTGTCTTATTTAAGAAGATCTGAAAAAAAAAACAAAAAAAAAAAATAAAACTCAATCAAAAACCAAATATTGCAAAAATTTCTGGGAGAGAAACTTCGATTACATTTTAAAATTGAAATAAATGTACTCCCCATTTTCAAATAATACAACTTTAATTCTACAAAAGTTTTTTTTTTTGTTTTTTTTATTCCAATTTTTTTTTTTTTTTTTTTTTTTTTGTTACATTCTTTCAGATTCTGTGATAGATGAGAAGCTTTTAAGATATCTAAAAATAAAAACTTTTAATAAAATATTTTTTTTTTCACTGTGGTTTTTGTGTACCGCCGGCTACCAGTTCCCGTTGTACGATCGTGATGAATTTTTGAGAGTAGTCTATTTTTAGTCCAAGAATTACAAATTTGTGGTGATAGTCCCGCCGGATCCGGAGTTGTGGCCTGTACTATATATAGTAGAACCGGCGGATATGGGTGCAAAAATCAATATGAAAAAATAAAAATCTAATATTTATGTTAACTTTATTTATTTTTATTGAGAAGAGCATAACCATCATAAAACATAAACATAAATTTATTAAAAATTTTACATATGATATTCTGCAAAGCATTTTCTTTTTAAACATAATGTTTTTCTACATATTTTACAAGAGTACATACTTCTTGAATGACACACGACACATCTAAGTTGAGTGTGCATTTTTTGAGGAACATGTTGAGCTTTTTCATTTTCTACTGATGAAGAAGGTTTCCTTTTTTTGATTATAGAAGTGCTTGCTCTGGCTTCTTGTATTATTTTGCGTACTATATAGACCTCCGAAAATTAAGCTGTGATGAAAATTTGTCATTGCTATTTCCTGATTGAATGTACAATTGCCATGCATTTACCATTGTTAAATCGATTAGATATATGAAAATGACCCACCACCATTTTTTTCCTTTGATAGCAATTCTATACAAATTTATATTTTGATCAGCGTTGTCAACACCTCCCATGTTTGCATTATATGTTGCATACACCTTTGGTTGACCAATTTGTACTTTTTTACGGTCTACTTTGGACCAACGTTTTACGTGATGCAACGGGATCACGGTATCAAAATTTGTTATCAAATTGAACATACTCTATTATATATCCATTGCACAGCAAGTAACTCGGTTGTACTATATCATATCTATAATCAAATGTGCCACGAGATTTACTTTTAAATATTTTATTTTTTTCAAATGGGCAATTTTTTAAACGATTTTCTCGAATGGTACCTGTTGCTCGAAAATTCATGTTTTTTAAGAGTTTCATCAATGCATGAGTAGTAAAAAAATTGTCAAAAAATACGCAATGTTTAGTTGGTTCTGGTATCATTTTCAACAAATCAGTTACTGTTTTTGGACCAAGCGGAATCAACCGCTTATTTTCATAAGTTTTTCCGCAATATACATCAAAATTGTAGCAATAACCAGAAGAGATTATATCCAAATCGAACAGGTTTTCCTCGAATGAACTGCTTAGCTGAATGTTTCCATTTTTAAATGGAACCTTTGCCTCCACTTTTAAATAGAACCCGTTGCCTAAGTCATTATTAAGTCTGTCATTTATATGACTTATTATTCCCAATCAAATTCCCAAAATTATTGTTAAAATAATGCTTAGAGGTATAATAGTTTTAGTAAAACGTAGTAATAAATAATGTAAATCTTTTAATTAGTCTTAAACACATAAAAACAACAATAATTAATTTTGAAATATTGATATATGTAATAAAATGAAATTATTCATATTATTTTGATCCCATATCCGCCGGTTGTACTTTATATAGTACACCAAACTTTTCACAAAAAAAATAACTGATTAAATTAATTAATAATTTTTAATTAACATTCACGTTATTTTATTTTTTATTTAATTAACACTTTTCAATTTAATTTATAAAATAATTTAAAATTTTAATAACATTTTTTAATAATTTTATGTTCAAAGGTACATTATTTTGCAATTTCCAAAATACACACATTTTCTAATGAATAAAATTGACACTTAATCAAACTCAAAGCAAGTGTTATGCAAATAAAAGTTTTGGCACATTCTTTAAGAATAGAATTCACAACAATTTGGCTTTAAAATCAAATTAGTTTCAGAAAAAAAAATTAATTTGTCCACCATGTTTTGCTGTACTATATATAGTACAACCGGCGGTAAAGGGTTAAGCTAAATAGTTACTGTTGGAGTTAATTAAATGAGAATATGAAAAAAAAAATATATTTTTTTTGGCTTCATGAATTCGTTAGATCTTCTGCCTTAGAAGTACAATATTTATCTAGTTGGTATTCACTATTCTGGAAGTTAAACTGAATGATCTACAGGTAAACATAACTTCAGTGTAGAACTTCCTTACCCACGTTCATAATTTCTTTTAGTTGAAATGGAACGATTTTTTTTAAAATGTGGAAGGTATCTAACTGTTAACATGAAGCTAAAACTATTTATAAATGTATTATATTGCTCTATCTTAATATTGAAATACCGTGACAATATCAAAAATGCAGTGGAAACGTCAAATTTACAATGTACTGTGATCAAAATGTTTCCAACAAAAAAATTCACAATGTTTTGAGATCATAAATGTTTGATATTGGTTTTAATACCGCTGTGGAACAGCATAGTTCGTAGCGAAAATTTTTAGTATACATTTTTTAAAGCGTACTGCAATGGTTGTTGTTTACAACTACAACAAAATTAAAAACGAATGACAAAAGATGTATATTTGAGCAAATTTTAGAAATTGTTAGTTGACATTTTTGTAAAAAAATATTTCATATTCAGCTGTGGTAACAATGTAGTATTATGTCAATAAAATTCAGTAGGTAAATCATAATTCAGTGAAAAAGTAAAGAAAAATATACATATTCATATACATTATTTTTTTATTACATTTTTATCATCAAAAGTTGAACTTTGCAAGTCAATAATTTCAAAACAAAAATAAAAACAAGTCAAGTATTTAAAATAATATTACCAAAAATATTTAATCGAATTTTTTAATTCACACAACCTTTCGAAACACAAAAAACATAAATTAACCGTTTTAAACACAACACTTTAATGCAGTCAAAATTATATTGTGTATGTTTTTTACATTGCAGTGGTTATGGTATCCAAACAATATTTCAATGCAGTAAATTAAAACCGCAGTGTAAAATTTGTCACTGCATTTTCGAATATACTACGGATATACTACAGAAATAGCTACAGCAATATTTTGTTAACCTCTTGCCAAAAGGTTAGGATGTTGGAGCAGTTTGATTACGTTTTTACATTTATTTTATATAACCAACGATTTGTTGAAATCTTTATACAAATTAATATTTCTAAAGTATACCAAGGGGCCTGGTTTATGATATGTAAAAATTTTATTATCCTTAGGATAGCATCTTTTGAATTGTTTCGATATAATTAGAGTTTTCATATAAATGACACCTATACGAAAACTTTACAGTCTTCTGATCTGTTAAAACATTTCCACATAGTGTACAATTTTTCCCAATAAACTAATAAATGCTGTTCATCTTGAATTTTAGTTGCTCTTTATTTGCGGTAATGTACTTATTCCAAGTAAGCCTTTTTCGTCTAGATGTACTCCCAGGTTAACCTTGTTAGCTTGCGGAATAATTATTCCATATATGCACCAACTGATGGACATAACGAGAAAGCTACATATACAATTTTACTCTAATTAACCTTAATTTTCAATAAAGCCATTCCTGTATTTTGCTGCAAATGTCCTTGCAAATTTTTTTTAAATCTTGTATGTGAATTTGAATGGCACATTAATAATGCAGTATCGCCTGCGAAGGTGGATGTGAATATTTTTCTATTTTCTGATAGATCGAATGTTTAATAGTAGGTATAAAAGTGATCCTAGCACACATTATGCATTATGGGATTATTGATTTTATGTTCTACTGTTTAATAGGATTTGAATCTAACTCATATAACACATTAAATAATACATTACATATCAAAATTTAGTATTAGATTAAACCCAACTGGTAGCTTTTGTTGTATTTTACAGATTACTCTGGCGTGCCACACTTTCTCAAATGTCTGGCTGACATCCAGAAACATGGTAGAATAGAAATTTTGTTTTTCCAATCATTATTTTAATTGGTTATGTATAGAAATTATATTTAAAATTTTTCTGATCATTGTAAGTAGTATAACTTAAATTTATCATAATCTGATTTTCTATACTATAAAACGTAGTCAATTACAACTTCAAAAATCAACTGGTTGGTGTTAACTTTAAATTCATATACAATTATTTTATACATAATATTATATTTACTATATTATTAATATCAATTATTTATAGTATAGTTTGAATCCAATAAAATATATTTTGATATAAATTTAAAATAAAATATTTTTTTTTTTTGCAAACAAATCCTTTCCAGAAAACTTGAAATCTCAAATTGTTCACTTAATTACTAAAATAGAATGCGAGTGAAGTGATTTTCTTTTAAAATCACATTTAATGTTAGAAATCAAATAAAATCCTCTTATTTCAACTTATTTTTATTTATTTTTTTTTTACTTTACTTTATTTGTAGTACGAGTGTGTATACACACCTACATATCAAATGTATATATATATATATACATTTTCCCAATAATTATTACTCAACAAATAATTAATTTCGATTCTTCTCTGTGTAAATAGCAGCAATAATTTCAGTAAATTTTCCGTGAATTTTTACACTGATTTTTCTTAACTGCCAATCATTATGTCTATTTCTCTCTCTCTCTCTCTCTCTCTCTGTATTTTTCTCTATTAATTCTATTACCAATTTCTTCATTTCATTTATACCTACATATTATTATTATTATTATATATTATTCTTCAAATCGTTTACTAAAATAAGCATTGATATTAAAAATATAGTAAAATCTGAAGTAGTTAAATAGCTATTTTCAGAATTAAAATGCCAGTTGATGGTAATATTTCCTAACAATATCCTTGTTATACCAATACAAATAAGCCAATAAAATTAAGAGAAGAAGAAAAAAATTGAAATGTTCAAAAGGCATTTAATTGGAACAAATTTGCTATTTGCTCCTTGAAAAAATTAGAATTTGATTTTATATTGATTTTTTATTTTTATTCTTTTTTTTTTTTATTTTTTTTTGTTTTTTTTTATTTTTCTTTTTTTTTCTTGTGTATATTTTAAAGGACTTTGTTCATTTATTTATTTGTATATAAGTAGATATACATTAAACATTAGTGTTAATTTGCTGTCTTTACAATAGATGTCATTGTTTTAAGATGACATTTCCGGGAATTTAAATTTCCGATTTTTTTTTACAAAATTGTATAGTTAGGCCTTCAGTTCGGTTATTGTTTAATTATTTCGAACTGTTAATAATATTTTTACAACAAAATATGTGACTACATCTGTGATGAAGACTGCATACAATATACAACCGCAGCAGCAAATGGGTTTATTGTGATTAATTTGTATTGAACCAAATTTACTTACTTATTTGTGGCTACGTTCTACATGACCAAGGCAATGAAGACGTCTTTTCTGCCTTTTTTTTTTTTTTTTATTATAATCATATCGTTAAACAGCTGGTATAGTTCGGTATTGTATTTTCTTCTCCAAACCCCTTCGTCAGACACAGGACCATAAATGCAACCAAGAATTTTTCTCTCAAAGATACCAATTGCATGCTCGCTTAATTTTGATAATGTCCACTACTCAGCACTATATAGCAGCACCGGATGGATGAGCGTTTTGTATAATTTCGCCTTGTTATTTTGCGATAGAAGCTCTTTGATACAATTTATGTGAACAAACCACTAACATTTTTACACTAATTTGGAAAACATCGTACCTAATACCAATTCACAAAAAAGGTGACAAAACTCTAATTGAAAATTATAGAGGCATAGCAATTCAGTCGACTATACCCAAGTTATATGAAAAACTCGTGACAGATAAAATAACACCTATAATAAATTCAACTCTTAACCAGGAACAACACCGTTTTAGAAAAGGCCGTTCTACCAGCACTAATTTAGTGTTATTTACATCGGAGGTACTATCTTTTATGGAAAAAGGTCTACAAATCGACACAATATATACAGACTTTAGCAAGGCATTTGATCGAATAAATCACGATATACTAGAAATAAAACTGGCAAAACTAGGTATCAGTGGCGCTGTGTTAAATTGGATAAAATCTTATAATACCAAAAGAGTTCAATTGGTTAAGTTTCAAGGTATTACAACTAAAGCCATTTATGTCTACTCTGGGGTACCCCAAGGAAGCCACTTAGGACCACTTCTCTTCAATATATACATTAGAGATACCTTTCTAATTGCTTATCTGGCATATCTCACCTTTTTTATGCTGATGATCTCAAATTATACCACATTATAAATAACTTTAGTGATTTTTGCTTCCTCCAGTCTAAACTTAGAAATGCTTAGAAAAATAGTGCTCTGAAAACATGCTAGACCTCAACGTTAGTAAGTGTTACGTCATGAGCTTCACTCGTAAAAGATCTACATTTTTATATTTTTTTATATTTATAATAAAATATTTTTAAACCTAATACTATACTCTACAACAATGTGTATAAAAAATATATATAGTAGAGCAAAATGACTAAAACAAAAATTTAAGTCAAATAAAAAAGAGAACTATTTTTAAAAATATAGTTAAGTTATGTTTGTGTTTATTATCATTTTTATGAAATTATGGTAAATTGTGATCCGTTTTTTTTTTAAAATTATTGTTCTGTATTTTGTTTTTGTACTTGTTTTCTCTTTTATGATTTTCAATATCCAACAATAGCCAATAGAGCGCGTTTGTAATCTCCGGAAGTATCACCCTTAATCCATGATTCTAAACTCTTTCCATATTTATTTTGGAATGCTTCCTTAATATCACCCAAATCAATTTCGGATCTACTGACAACAATACGAATTAAAGTTTTATCTTTAGTGCCCATTCCAGCCATTGAATCGTGTAAACGTTCAGCAAAGTAATCAACTTTAGATTTACAACATTTAACAATAGCTAAGAAACCTTGTTCAACAGCACCACTGAATTCACGTTTAATTGCTTTTTCATTATCATGTCCAGCAATATTTTCATATTCCAAGAAAATTTGACGTAATTGTTGATAGGAACGTGTTATTAAAATTGAATTGAATACTGATTCTTCTGTACCCCATTGACCTTCACCAGCTTCAAATAATGCTTGAGCATCACCAACAGCAGCTGCTTCATCAACACCTTGATTCTCATCACGATTACCTTGTACTAATGATACGCATAATCTTTTGAAATGACCACTGGTATCACCTTTTTAGTCCTTTTCTAAAGCTTTGCTATACATTTGTTCATAGAATTGTGCAATGGTTTTAATACCATAATTTGAGAGTGTACATAAAATTTCAATAATCGCTTCTTCATCAGTACCAATACCAGAAACAGCATCATGCAATTCTTTGGCATAAAATTGTGGTAATGGTGTCATAAGTGCCAATATAACATCTTCAAATTTACCACCTAATTCTGATTTCAAATCAGAAAGTAAATCTTTACCTATATATAACTATACTTTGCATAGCCTCAACCAACTTAGAGCGTGTAGATCATTTTAATGATTTAGGAATCATCTTGGATAATAAATTAAATTTTTATCTCCACTATGAAACAATGATATCAAAGGCTAACAAAATGCTAGGTTTTATCAAAAGAAGGCCAAGAGAATTTAATAATATATGAGTAACAAGAGCTTTATTCTGCTCCCTAGTGCGTTCAATCTTAGAATATGGTTGTATTATCTGGAATCCCACCTTTCTAATCCATAGTACAAGAATTGAATCAATCCAAAAACAGTTCCTTCTCTTCGCCCTAAGACATCGATATAATCCCAGAGACTTTAATAACCTTCCACCTTACACTGAAAGGCTCCATTCTATAAATTTACTGAGCTTAAACTCGCGTAGAATTTTACTTTCAAACTGCTTTAAATTCGACGTTCTATCTGATAAGGTTGATGTTGACCTTATTAAATTAAGTATCAGAATCAATAACGATGTTAGACCTACAAGACACACCAAAAATTTCTAATCGAAACAACACATAGAACTGAATATGGGAAAAATGAACCCATCAACAGGTGTTGCATACTATTTAATCAGTTCAGTTCCCTTTTCCATGACACACTTTCAAAAAATGCTTTCAAATCTAAATTAATTAACAGTCTCAAACAATTGTAGATAATGTATCAAATCCTAAATTAATATATAATTATAACTAACTTAATAATTAATTGTCTCATATTAAAAATTAACTAAAATAAAATGTAATATTAATTTCTAAATTTTTTTCTCTCTCTCTTTCTATCTAATATATTAAAATAATGCAAATCAATAAGATGTATAATTAGTATATTATATTTGCCTTAATTAACTTGCCTTGGACTTTATATGTTTGTTTCAATTTGCTTCAATTCAACAAAATACCCATTTCAATAACCATTTAACCAAAGTATATCCATGAAAAGAGTATGAACTCATGTATGTATTCATTTGTTTGCACACAAATTCATATACAAATTTGATAAACATTGTCAGAAATAGACGATAATAAGAACGTGTAAGAAAAAGAAAAAATATAGTAAACAAAAGAGAGTAACAAAAAAAGTTGGCTGAAATTAAATAAATAAAGTTTATAATTTTGAAAAAAATTTTCGACAAAAATTTCGTTGAAATATTTAACAATATTATTTTCTAAATTGTATCAACTATGCATAAGATTTTTAGGAGACCTAACTAAAACAGCGTTATCATATTGTTTAAATTCAGTGATTTGTAAATAGATGTTGTCCTCAGTATTATTTTATAATCGTATATCAATATAATAAATATTTAGGTTTACTAATATAATTAATAAAAAATAATAATGTTTGTAACTGCAAATTATTATCTACTGACAAAAATATTAATAATATTTTATATTATTGTAATGTAATTATAATTTAATATTTTTAATAGGTATATAAGAAAATAATAATGTTTAAAATGCAAATATTGAAATAATAAAAGATCAGAATTAATCATCGTATAAGGGAACAAACTAAATTAGAACTAACATTTTTTGCCAGCCTGCATCATATAAATAATGGGAGGAAACGTAAGCAAATCCAAAGGAGAATAATGAGAACGCAAAATTATTTTACAGTATAAAGCAAAAGGCAAACATCTGTTTTGTACCTTTTCTCTCTCATAATAAATTTGGTATACGATAAGTAAATGTAAAGTTTACCTCTTTTAACTAATGATATTTTGCTCGGTTTGGTATTTCTTAAAAATTAGGTTTACGTAAAATGGGAGTGTATATTCTTGTTAATATAGATTATAGATATTATTTGCATTCAACTAAGGTGAAATTTACATATGTGTGTGTACTAATAATGGAATATGGATATTTGATAAAGTTAAAATTTGGTTTCTCTTTAAATTCACTATATTTGTTGACATTTCTATGGTGTAAAGAAGCAAAAAAAAAAAACAAAAAAGGAATACAAAATAAATGTGTGCAATACAAATCATTATCATTATATTTCAATCATTTTCTATTACTATTCAATTATATTTTCATTATATTTTTTTGTGCTTTTAATTTGGTTTCTTTTATTAATCTCTTTCTTTTATTATTTCTCTTTCTCTGATTAAGTATATGCAAATGTACGTACATGTGTCATATAGGGCTTGCATTTGTTACATACATAATCATATGGCTTAGTTTAATTGAAAATAATGTGCAAACATTATTTATGGAAGAAAACAAAATTTGAACCAATCAAGTATCAGTTATCTATCATTCAGTTACAAATTACTCTTCTCGAATGTAAAAAAAGTTTCATTTCGATTTATGCATGTATATATTATGCTTTTATATGCCAATTTATTCTTAGGCAGCGTTTACACGTCGGACAAAATCGAATTTTATCGTAGATAAAGTCGGATGAGAGTTTACATTTCAGACTTTTTCTCAGATTTAATCTACGATTTTACGTCAAATATTTTTTGTATTTAACAGGGTTTCTTTTTATAAAGCGCGTAATTTTTTATTGGTGAAAATTTTTTAATACGTAAATTAAAAAGTTCAAAGGTATCTAATCAAAAATCTCCAAAAAGTTTTTTAAAATATACCTACCTACATATTTTTATAAACTTTGTTACAGTAATATAAAATATAATTACACATTTGAAGTATAAGCAATAATAACCAAATTGCGTTAGAGTGAATTTTAGTGCCATTTGATTATATGTGTTGTTCTTTGAAAATATATTATTTTTCATTAAATATTTTCACTAAAAAGTCGAAAATAAAATTAGGAAAAAAAAATTTTTTTTTAGAAATATTTGCCTTTAATTTAAGCGTACTAAAACTACAAAAATAAACTTTAGAATCGCAGCTATATATAATGTTTTCATATCAAGTTATGATTGTAATTACGGAAAAAGCAAATTTGCCGAACTTTTTACCAAATCTCTTAATCTCATCTCAAGACTTCCTAGAATTTCGGCTAATTTGCTTTTTCCGTAATTACAATCATAACTTGCTATGACAACATTATATCAAGCTGCGATTCTAAAGTTTATTTTTGTAGTTTTAGTACGCTTAAATTAAAGGCAAATATTTCTAAAAAAAAATTTTTTTTTCCTAATTTTATTTATCTCTTAATAAGTAAATTCCTGCTAAAGTAAAAAAAAAGGTAAAAGTAGAAGAGAAGAAAAAAAAATTAACTAGATTTAATTTGATCTAAAATAATTTTTTATATATATTTATTGTATATATGTAACCTATGTATTATTATAATTAGAGGTAGCAACGATTCGCAAGATTATAAGACCTCAAATTTATATGACCTAACAGTGATGTTGTGTCCTATATAATGTTGTGAGGACATTTTACTTGTCGACAACACAATATATTTCGTTTTATTCTCATGTATGAGGAGACCCGCTCTAACTGCTTCCTCTTCAATCTGTGTAAATGCTTTGATGACGATGTTCTGATGATATCGATGTGATCAGTGTAACCCACGAGCTGCTACGATTTGTAAAATATATTGCTTTGGGTGTTCACACCGGAATGTTGCACTATTATATGCACCAACACCAGAAATCACGTTCGAAATGAATCGGAAATGTGCCCTCCAATTCCCCACAACACACCTGGTGTTTTCCAAAGTAGTTTTTGACAAACGGATAAGCTTGGCTGGGAAACCAAATTCCGACATTGCTTTCTTAAAGATTGATGTATGTTGTCATAGGCAGGCTTAAAATCGATAAAAAAAAAATGGTACGTATCGATTTGAAATTCGAGGGCCTTTTTCAGAATCTGCCTTAATGCAAGCATTTGGTCGGTGGTTGATTTATCAGCACAGAAGCCGCACTGATTGTTTCCTATAACAGCGTCACAATGGGGCTTCAATCGTTCGCACAGAAAACTGGACAGGATCTTGTACGCAACGTTTAATACGGATATTGAACCTAATTTATTGTTAAAAATATTTAAATAACGTATCAAAGATTGCAAAAATTGTGTATCATAATTTGAAAAGCGATCTACTCTTTTAATTAAAAATATAGTAAATCAAAATGATAACCTAGGTAAGCCGCAGAAATTCAATCCACTTGATGGTGTTAAAAAAATGTATTTGAAGTAAAACTGTTGTAACACTGTTCTTGATATTTTCAAATTAAAATATAATTCATTTAGTAGCCTGTAGTATATCAAATCATATTACTTTAAAACCTTCTAAAGTTTAGAAGTAAATTGTTGATTCCATAAACAAAATATTACTTCCAAAAAGTATATTAAAAAAAATAAATAAATCGTAAATCAGCTTTTCAGCGAATTTTCAAATTATACATTTTCATAGAATTCCGCTTTACGAAAGTAATTTACACAGAATTGCGTATAATAAAAAAAACAATTTATATTCGTCAATTTTATGAAATAATTTTTACATTTTAAATTTTCATCATCACCATTATTTCAATTTAATATTTCGAAATTTTAAATGTTCTTCCATTCAATCACAATATAGTCAACGAATTTAACTCAAAGAAAATAAATTGCTCTTCTTCATAACATTTTATTGATCCTGTCACTAAGTCAGTTGTTTATATTCAAATTAAAAAAAATAAATAAAATAAAAACAAACAAAAACATTTCTTTATTCTGGGAAAAATTAAATTTAAAATAATTTAAAATTTTTTTTTACTATAGAAAGTATATTGAGTGATTTTAGCACAGTGATCAGTGCACAGTGGCTGTCAAAATTAAATGTTATCCACAAACAAAATAAATATAATCTAAAAGATCCTAATAAAAACATTTTCAAATATTATTAATTTAATTTACTTACAATATACGAGTCCTCATCCAAAAAATTGGACTATTTAATTTATTCTAAATAAACAGGTTCTCTTTGTAAATTTAGTTCATTCTTATTAAGCAAGCCATCAAGCCTAAAAAACCATCCTTTTTATTCCAATAAAAAATCATTATTTATAAAATCTAACAAACTCCCAAAAATATAATAATAATAATTATCTAATTGTGACATTTTCCAAAACGTACTGACATAAAGTGTTTACAAAATTATTTGTACTAAATAAAAATGTATACTTTCAAATGAAATGATTTTGAATGATATACAGTTACATTGTAACACAACATTTTTGCAATATAAAATCCTGCCAATTTTCTCATTAGAATAATAATATATTCCTAAGTTTGTGAAACAATCAAAAAATTTTACATTTCGATTAGAGGCGTAAATTTAATCATGATACCATATTATTATTCGATGTCTATACAGCTATTTGATTTTCTATCTCCAGCTCAATAAATGACGTCTCTTCTATAAAGTACTATTCTTACAAAAACATTCAAAACACAATGTTTATTAAATTTAAATTCTATACTACATACATAGTCTGGTAGTTGATTTTATGTTAATATAGAATAATAAATGTCAAATTTAAAATTTAATTTGATCAAATTAAATTCTTTATTATAGACTAAATAAAAAAAAAAAAAAAAAAAAAAAAAAAAAATATCAACAAAATAATTTTCTCATTTTGTTGTATTCTCCTTAAGCAGAAGATTTTTTCTTTTTTCATTTCTATAATAAAATTTATAGTTATAGCATTATCCTTCTTGTATGATTGTAAAATCAACAATAAGAACAACAAAAATAGCAGTACAAAAAAAAAAAATAGATTATTTAAATTCAAATTAAAATCGAAGAAAAATTCCTTAAGGAAAGATTTAAAGTATCATCTGAGTCAACTGAAATGGTCCTTACATCAAAATAGAGACAGTAAGAACTCAGTAAATACGTTTTTGTATTAATAAGAGTGCGAAGCAGTTTTATTTTCTGCTATACCTAGTTAATACCAAAGTGTATATTTTTGTTTTATTTTTTATTGAACTTTACAATCTATGTTATTTAAATTTAGTAATAGAGGATGTCACTACTAAACTACTAATTTACTATCTTTGAAAAGGTGTGATATCATCACTTTGGTAGGGGTCATTACAGTTCTATTTGATAAACATGACAGAAGGGTCGTATTCCCCTCAAACGACTCTCGTAAAACGTGTAGAGAATATGAAAAAAATGAAATTGACCAACACCCACTCTGTACCTGTACTGGTGTTGGTCAAGATAACGATTTTTAGATTTTAAATTTTTCTTGTTAGCAAAAATGCTGACAAAATTTATTAATTTTCTACAATTTAATGCTTGCGTTTTTTGAACAATATTTTGCCACTAAACAAAATTGAAGTTTTATAGGTAAATTATTTTTTATAGAATACCAATTGTACAGAATAATTTTGAAGCTGTACCGTCCGTATTGTCTGTGTCTATGCATCTTATATATCTGTGGCAACAAGTCATAACTGGCTTATGTCTGAAATTTATGTTTCGAGTAAAATCAATTTTAAAGTTTGCATAAAAGTTTTAAAATATAGTAACAGGACATTTATATGTAAGCATTTGAAATTGAAATCTAAAAACTTTATTTTAAATTAATTATAATATTTAAATTAATCTATTGAGTGTAGATTTGTAAATGATATTCCAAATTTTGTAAAAAAAACCCTTATTAATTTATAAGTCTAATTATAATTAATTATTGTAGGTATATATTTAATATATTTTGAGTTCATATAAGCAATTATAACAAAAATATTTTTAGGTCATATTAACATAAGCGGTTCCAGCAAAAATATGACTTATAGTTCATATAAATATGTCAGAATCAAACCAAATATTGACAAATTACTTATGGAAATTCTGAATATAGAGGTTATTTTCTATCAGTTTTTCTTATGTTGACATAAGCGGTTATAATTTGTCGGCACATATAATATAACCAGCTTGGTAACCCGCCATAAATGACGGAAGCAAATTCTAGCATTTCTTTCCTTCATTACAGTTTTCATTTCAAGTTTAAGAAAAATACATATTTGCTTACTAATTTACCATACCTTTATTTTTGTATTATAACGCTTTTTATTACCATATAAACAGAATATTTGTAGTAAGGTGCAAAGGTGCAAAAACCCCTAAGGGTCATTTACTCGATCATTTTAGCGACACCTTTTTTGTCAACATTGAAAATTTATCGTATAATTCAGAATCAAGTTAATTCTGTTAACATTCAATAACATTCGTTGCGTAAGTTTAGCGTCAAAGTTTATAGCGAACAAATAATATTTTATAATGAGCCACAACTTTGAACGAAAACAATTTTAAAAACAAAAATAAATAAAATTGTAAATATAAAAAAAACCATAATATTGTAGGTACACATAATATTTATTTTGATGAATAAAATAAAAACTCGTGTTGGAGAAAAAATTAAAATAAAAAAATGTACTGCAAATAAATAGGTATTTACAAAACTGTTCATCATAACTTGTGAACCATTCATCGGTTATTTAAAATTTCATTTCATTTAAAAAAATTCATTATTGAACGTTCAGGCTAAAATTCATACATAATTATTATTTATAACATACATTGAAAAGAAGAACAACAATCAATATGGTTTAACCGATGCCTATATATGCCTACCTACTATATTAAAAAAAATTCATCACTCTCTACAACATACATTTGTACACACTTGAACAAAACAAATATACTTAAAAATTATAAATTTACAAAGATAAGAAATAAAAAATATTAGTACAAAATTTCATTTAATTTGTTTAAAAATGTATAGGCTGTTATTGTTTTTATGTGTAACTCAGCAGAACTAAAACCTAACCCCATAATATATATTATTAAATATTATATACGATCATAAATTTATATATCATATAGATTTATATATATATATATATTTAAAAAAAAAATAAAAATAAATAACAATTTTAACTCATCATCGCATCAAATTTCTGGCTAGAGTATATATATATATACCTAAAGTACTATACAGGCTATGCATACGGTATGGCAAAACTATGATGCTATGATCATTATTATAACAACATCAAAATATAAAAAAAATAAAAATAAATAACAATTTTAACTCCTCATCGCATCACATTTCTGGCTAGAGTATATATATATACCTTTAGTATTATAGTACAGGCAATGCATATGGTAGCAAAACTATGATGCTATGATCATTATCATAACAACAACGAAAAATAAAAAAATAAAAATATGTAGACACATATGCATATTGTGTATAATTTTAAGTAATAAGAATAACCTTTGAGTGAATTATGTTTTTTTTTGTGTTAAATGCTGTTTGCCTTTTGGTTATTATACCATATTAAACTATTGATAAAATTTCTATTAGTCCTTCTTATTATAAATCAAAAAAATTGTTTGTTTTATTTATATTATTATTATTATTTTTTATTTTTCCTTATTATTTGCGAAGAAGACTAACATTAAATTAAAAAAATATATTTCATGCAATCGTATTTTTTCCTGCAAAGGTTCAGCATGATAGACAGGGATTAAAAAAAGAGTCTCAAAGCAATTTGTATACGTGTTGGAGTATTCCGTCGAACTTACAAACATCCAGATAAATGCAGAATCGCCACATATAATATAAATTGGAAAATTTGTAGATTTGGATATTGCAGTTTCCTTTACTTCTTCGGAATCTATTTGACTAACTTATTCTAACCACGCTCCATTACCGTGCAAACATGTGGCAGATATTATGATGTAACCGCTGCAAATAATATGACATAATTTGCGATAATATACCTATAGCATGTCAAAAATGCATTTTTCAGCTAGGAAATAAAATTTAAACAAAATTAATTGAATTATTTGAATGGACAATTAATAATTATTGCAATTCGAAATCATCTAGAAATCACAGAACATCACAGTAACTAAACCATTTTTTTTTTAAATTAATTCCATTTATTTTTTATTATTATTTTTTAAAATGTATCATTGAAAAATAAACAAAAATAATATTTGAAAAAAAAAATGAAGACAAGCAACTGAATATATCTAGGTATTACTGTATTTTACATACAAATTACAATATACATATAGTATTTTATTATGTTAAACATATTAAATGGATCTAAATTTGAATTTATTCTTTTATTTGGTAGAGTTAACTTACAGGCTTTTTAATACATATACAATCTATACATATACATATTATATACAATCTATCTATATTGAGATATTTTAATATATTGGCGGATAATCAAAAGGACGAAGCTGTTAAACTTTGAATACAATTAATTTAAATGGAAATTAGGATCAAAAAATATATAAAATAAAATAAATTTAAACTTTTTATTTTGCTGTTGTTGTTCTTGTTATTATTATTATTAGTATTGTTTTGTTAGAATAGTAAGGAAATTGGAAAGGAAATATATCCGACATTCAAGTTAATTATCTTTGTAAATTGAGTTTGTGTTTTTTATTATTAGATTTCGATTTTAATTTTATTTATTTTTTTTTCGCTTTTTTTTTGTTGTTTTATTTGTTTTCAATGAAAAGTTTTTTTTTTGTTTTTTTTTGCTTGTTGTTTGCTTTGTGAATTCAAAATTAACTGCTACTATGGTTGCTAAATAGGTGGTGGTGGTTTAATTTTTTTTTTTTTTTGTTCTGATATTTTGAAATTGTTTTTTTTTTTTTTTTTTTTTTTGCTAGAAATTATTTTAGGAATTTAATTTGATTTAATAATAGGTTTTTCCATATTAATTTTTATAAAATTTAACTTTGGTTTTTTTTTTTTTAAATATAAATCAAAGTAAATCCTTTGGTTATTTGAGAGTTTGTATGTTGCATCAATTTTGGTTTGTTATATTATGATGAATCGATATGATAATAAATTTGTACAATGGTAAAATTTTAATTTAATCGATATGTGTTTTATCCCTGTCTACCATGCTGAACCTTTGCAGGAAAAAATACGATTGCATGAAATATATGTGAAAAATCGTCCACAATGAGTTCAATTTATTGTGATTATGGCTTAAAATAATTTTGTTTAAGTAAAAAAAAAAAAATGTTTTCTTTGTTGTAGTTAAATTTTTTTTTATTCCATTTAATTTTTATATTTTATTTAACTTAGTCATAAAAAAAAAAATTTAACCAAAATAGCCTTATTATAACAGTTTATATTAATTTAAAAATTATTAAGATGTTTTTTTTATTTAATTTTTTGTTTTATCATTTTTAGTCAAAAAAAAATGTAAAATGGATTAAGGTTTTTTTTTTATCAATACAAAAATTTATTTTTTATAGATTAAATAATTTCGTTTCAATTTATTTATGTTTATATAAAATGTACTTACGTAAGAAAAAAGGACTAAAATGATAATATATTTATGTTATGACAGCGACATGACATCAAGAACAGAATTCAATTTAAAATGAGAATATTATAAAATTATACCAAAATCAAAAATTTAATTGTTTTGTTTGAAAAGTTGTTTGTATCGTTGTCTGATCTATTTATAGGCTGTATTTGTAACGTTGCATAAAATAATTACGAATAATTTTTGTTTTGAGTATGCTAAAATGTATTATTTGTAGCATGAAACACATTTTAGGTTCTACATCTAGGTACAGAACACATTTTAAGTTCTACATCTAGGTACAGAACACATTTTAGGTTCTAAAAACAAGCCAAATTTTGTAGTCATAGTAAAATTACAATTTTTTAAATTAAATAAACTAGCTTCATCAGGAATCAAACCTGGGACCTGTCGGTTTTGTACATATTTTTGTTGATATACAAACATTTTATTTTTTCAAATTTTATCAAATACTAAAGTAGATACATAAAATCTAAATTTTTAATTCAATTATTACTAAAATCCAAAATCAAACCTGAAAATTACTCTTCATATTAATGAAAAACAATAGAAGAAATTTTGAATTTGGTTTTCTAAATTAGAAAATTTTCATTTAAATAAATTTTTTCTGCTGGTTTAATCTCTTATCTCATTATTAAATACAAAATGTAACGGCAAATTTTTAATTTAGATTTATTTTTTCTATTTTACTTATATACAGCTATTATGTTTTGTTTATCATTCTCTCTCTGTCTCTCTCAATTTTAATCTCTATATCATTGTAATTTTCTTTGATCAATTCTATATTATTTTAATAAATTCGAGACTAAATAGAATTTGACAGGTTGATTGTATTTGTTTGGTTTTTTTTTTTTTTATCTTATTGTTTATGTAATTATTATATAGGAGATATATGTTTACAGGACTTTCATCAAGGATATTATATTCGACGTTTTTTTTTTTTTTTTTGTTAATTATTTTCATACGCATTATAGTTAGATATAATGTACATATATTATATAAGTTTTGTTGAATTATAAAGGTTATATATGGGATATTATTGAATGTAAGAGAGAGAGAAAATTGAAATTCTAATTTGACTGGGAGAAAAATTATTGATTTTCTTTTTTGTTTTTGTTTTTTTTTCATTTTGTTTTTTTTTGATTAATTAAAACTGAAAGTGACACATATTTGCACAACAAAAACAGAGAGAAAAATAAAGCAAAATGGTAAAGGATAATGAAAATAATGAAAACAGGATTTTCGATTAATATATGTATGGATGGATAGATGAATGAATTGATTTTGAAAAGATATTTGTTTTTTTATTTTGTTTTTTTTTTTTATTTTGGGTGTTTTCCAAAAAGAATATTTTGATAATTAATTTGTTGAAATATTTTTATTAAATAATGCTAGAGAGATGTTAAAGTTGTCTGTCGTTTGTAATAGAATATGAAGTTGGTATTATGTGGTTAAATTGTTAGAGTCCCAAACAATTTTTTATAATTACAAATTAACTGTAAATTTTAATTTTTATATAATGAAATTGCTAGAAATTTAAAAAAAATGTTATTAAAAAATACTGTGATTACAAATGTCCTTTTTTTACTTTCTGATTTACTTATACAGGTTATACTATATTTATATTGTATTTTTGTATCATTATATTTTGTTAATTTATTTATTTTTATTTATTTATTTATTCAAATTAACTAAAAGAGGCTAATGGCTGCTATTAGGTGTATATAAATACTATGATTTTACAATAATTGACCTTACAAATACCTTGTATGGTAAAAAAAATTACCTATACTTAAAACAAATTAACCAAATCTAGTTCTAACTTCCCTTTAAAATATATATATATATAAAATGATTACAAAAAGAAGACTTTTAAATTTTAATAATTGAAGAAATATTTCTCTTTACTTTGTGTTCATTGTAAAATTATTGATTCCAAAATTTTTGGAAAGAAATTAAAAATAGTAAAAAAAACAACCTATTTACATTTTACAATAATACAAGTAACTTTGAAACAAACAACAAAAAAAAAAAAAACTGTAATTTACAACACCTAGATACAACATTGTTGAAAATTACTAAAGCAAATATAAAAATGTCAACCTGTTAAATTTGCAAAGTAATTGCAGTTGTTACAATGTATTGTTTTTACCTTTAGTATTGTCAACATTTATGCCTTTTGTAATCAATTTTCTCCCATTCAATTTTAATTTCCTTTTGTTTTTTGTTACCATTTTCTTTTTTTTTTTTTTTGTTGTATTGCTAACGGTATTTTATGTCATTTTGATGAACAAAATGTTTAATTGATACTGAAAGTCAACACTGACACACAAAATAATTTATTACATTTAATGTCATCCAATTTTCAATTTATATTGAGTTACATTTTCATTTATACTGACAGTTATTATAACGGAATAGTGAACAAATGCATGTGAGGTAGAAAAGGGATTAATTTTCTTTGAGTTTTCTATTTTATTCTTTTGTAATTTGATGTTTTTTAATTTGCATGGTTTTAATGAAAAAAATAAAAAAAATAGATAAAATAAAAAAAAGATTTAATTCTGATATGCATTTGAAAAAATAGAGAAACTAAATAAAAAAAAAAAATAAAATGAAAATTTTGTTTGTATCCATTTTGTTTTATTTAAATATAGAAATTTTATTTTAGTTTTAAAAATAATCATTTCATATTATTCATGACGATTGGGGTAATTAATTTGAATTTTGCTGAAATTAACAAAAAATAGATAGGAAAATGAATGAATTCATTTCTAATATAGCTAGTTTTATTTATTCTAATTAATTTTTTTGTGTTTTTAAGGCAATATTGTTAATCAAACTTTGTTTTTTTATTATCAGTTTTTTTATTTATTTTCCATTGCAATTACAGTTCACAATTATTTTCACATAACAAAAACATAAAAACTAATTATTAGAAAATTCAAAATAATCAAACTTTTCCAAACAGTATACACTATCTATCATGGTGCAGCCATTTTTTTTTTATTGTTCGTTTAATAAAACCTCTGTGTTCATACAGAATTTGTCGTTCTATTTTATTTTAGATTAGATTAGATTTTGTAATTTAGTAACGGGATGTGGCTCCTGTATCACCACAGCCGCAAATGAGCTTATATTGTAAATATATGTCTTAGTTAGTATTATTAATGTTCTGAGTCCACCAGGATATCTGATTTTGTCATCACATTTTTTAGTATAAAAAAATATTGATTTTTTGCAGTATTGGTACAAATCATTAGATTTTATTTCTGATATACCAATTTCTAAGTATAGATTTAGTGTGTAGATAAAAAATCTATTTTGATACCCTTATAATATTACAGCTTCATTTAGCTATTAACTTAACAATATAAAACCCTATATTACTATTAACACGAACGCCTTAATAACGACTATAGACGTCAGTGAAAACTTTTTTAATTTACAAATGACGACTATAGTCGTCTTGAAATAATTTCAATTTAAAAATTAACTCGCAACTCCAAAAATCAAACCAAATCAAACCAAAATCAACCCAAATGTAAAAAAAAAAGGTTTTTCCCCTTTTCTGTAAAACTATTTGCTCTTGATGACATTTATTATGTTTTGTTTTGTAATAAAAGTAAAATTGTACCAAAATTAGTACTTTTTTAGTATAGATATTTTTTAAAAGGTTAATGACGACTATAGTAATCATAATCGCCATATAATTTACATTGAAACAAAAAAAGTGTGTTTTTTAGGAAAATTAAAAAAAAAATTTTCGGTTAGTATTTTTTTAAAACTAACTAAGGTTTCTAGTTTGATTTTATAGTTTTTTTTTACTTTTACTAGGAATGAATCTATATGAAATATCTAGAAATAAAATAGAGAAATTATTTGACGAAGCTCCAAGTGATTTAGAAGATAGTGGAAGTAGTTTCGAAGCTGATAAATCTCTTGAATTATCAAATTCCGAATCCGAAGAAGATATTTTTGATAAAGATGGAATGTACAACGTTGTAAATCTAAACTATGAACCAAGTGAATTCGATCGGTGATGTGCAAAACATTACTAAAGATAACGTAAGAAAAGAACAACATCAACAAAACGTCAAGAACCCAACCACAACTGTGAATAATACGAACTGGTGCTCTGACAAAACAGATATTGCAGATTTTTTTTTTTCGATATTACTAATTCAGCAATAAAAATTGATGTTTCAGAAAATTCGAGTCCCATAGAAATATTTGACAAAATATTTACAGAAGACATCGTCGAGTTATTGGTGAAATCTACAAATATATATGGACATAATTTGATTAGTTCCTTCACCAAGAACATCTGCAGTTTCTTCTCCATTAGCTCCGCTTGCTTATCAATATTATTTAAAACGAATACCAGTTCCTGATACATCTTCAAGAAAAACATATTTTTTGAGATGTAGATTTTGTTTTTTTAAAGGTGTTAGAAAAGACACTTCTTAGAAATGGAAATCATGTCCAGATAAACCTTCACTTTGTGTGGAATGTTCAGAAGATTATCACGAAGATTTTTTACAATAATATTTTTGTTTTTATTTTCATTGCTAAAATAGTTTTTGTTTTTCTTATATTTGTTATTGTTATTTATTTATAAAAAAAATAAATAAATTATGAAAAATAAAATTAATCTGTTAACATTCATGAAAATTTTGTTTTGTCGTCTATAGTCGTCATTTGCTTTTTTTAATAGTTTTAGACAATCAAATAGAAATTACGACTCTAGACGTCATGACGACCATAGTCGTCATTTTGTTTTTTATTCAAATATATATTAACAAAATGAAATGACGTCACAAATTTTTTTCTTCCAAAGCACCTCAAAACAATTTGCTTACACATCTAAAGTAATTATAACTTGTCCGATGTTAATTATCTCTAAAAATGTACAAGATATACAAGTGCGCTTTTTAAAAAAATTCACTTGCATAAAGTGCTTGTCAATGTATTAATATCCATCGAAATTGAAGTATCAAGTTGATCCAATCTTTAACTAATATTAAGTATAACGATATTAATGTATAGTTAAGCTTAAAAAAACAGATTGTAATTTTTGAACCAACAAAGTGACATAACAATATTCACAATGTTAATGTTGAAACAAAAATAGACTGGATTAGGAAAAACTATATTTTTTGTTCATTATCACTTAGATGTTTATAGAAGAAATACAGGCAAATATGAAATGCAAGCATATGACCTAGTAAAATATACCTACACAGTTCATAATTTATATTATTTTAATATTGTGCAGGTGAATCAATTCTTATGAACCTTGAAATTATCAGTAATAACTGTTCTTTTTTGTTTTTCAGTAATTTTTTATTCAAATTTGTTTTGCTCCTGGTTAATTTAAGTAAAATTATTATCATCATAATTCCTGTATTCATTAGAATATTTGTAATATAACTATATAATATAAATAGTACATTGGTATCTAACTAAATTTTATTAAATTTTTACAAGTAGAATTCTTTCTCCCCCTTATTAGAGCTTCTTTCAGTTTTAACCCCTATATAATAGTACTGCTCTAATTTATATTATAATATTATATATATATATCAAATTATAGACATCATAATATCCCAGTCAATATTATACTCATTGTTGATACTACTTGGCATCGTTTTTAAATTTTATAAAAAAAAAAAAAAAAAAACACAAAAAAAAAAAAAAAAAGGTTAAATGTTTTTGCTAAACTTTCATAAAAATAATTCATTGAATCCTCATAAATTTTATCTAAACTAATACAAGCCAAGTTATTTTTTAGAATATGTCATGACCTCTTGGTTTTTCAACATAATGACACTTTAGAAAAAGTGTTAAAAACATTTTTTTTTTTTTTTTTTTTTTTCACTTGTTTCAGCGGAAATATAATATCCAAAAGAAATTTCAAATTTTAAAATATTTGTTAGCATTTTTGTTAATAGGTCAAGAGATCCTAGTTGAATATTACAAACTTGAAAAAGAAAACCTAAAAGAATTACAATAAAAAGGACTGCTCTTATATTTTTTTTTTTTTATTCTGATCAGGAACATTTAATTGAAGTGTTAGAACAAATGTGAACATTGAACTTTCTTTTCGTTCAACATTAGAAGTTCTACAACGTAAACCTACTAAACTATATTATAAAATTATGTTTTGAAAATATTAAAACTTATGTTCTTGGCATCCTGAAAAATCTGTCAAATTAATTAGATTTTCATTGAAAATTTTCTTTAATTTCTATTCTTTATCTATAGCTTTGCGTTGTTACACTATATACTCTACATACACGTTTGCGATGTTATATTGTAGGAAATTTATTATTTAAAAGAAGTCCTGAAACATTAAAAATGTTTTACCACAATAAAATTATATCACTAGCCTCTAAATTTTCACTCCCACAAAAAAAAAAAAAAAAAAATTAAATGAAAATTCCATGAAAATTCATAGATAGTAATAATGGCTTTATATATAGGAAAATAGAAAATTAAAGGACACTAATGAAAAGCAATAACAAAACACAAAAAAGAAAAAAAAAAAATTATATCCTTTTCATTTTTGATGTTTCTTATCTTTTGCTTGCTGCTATACTGGATGTTGTACTTCGTGAGGCGTTAAAGGATGTTGAAAGCTGATGTCCTTTTTAATTTTTTTTTCTTTCCTATTTGTTTTTTGTGGAACTAAAAGTATGTAAAAGTAAATTAGTTACAATATTATTTTTCTATTATAACATTTTGTCGTTTGTTATGAGAATAGCAGAAAAAGCCAAATTTTATATTTGAAAATTAAATGAGAGAAAAAGAGACAAAACATAATAATAATAAATCTTAAGATTTATATTTTTCGGTTAAAAAGAACAACCTAAAGTATATAGAAAAGGTGTATATTTGTAATTCTATTACATATAATTAAAGTGTTAATATGAACAAAAATATTTTCTTTAGTACAGGCTGTCTTAACATCAAGAAGGGTATATTATAAAATAAATACTAGGTACAGTACTACCTAAAAATATTGTGACGTTTGATAAGTTAACGATTCACTGGAAGGTTAATTTTATTTGGTTATTAGTTTTCGATTTTAAATATTATAAAATGTAGATTGTGTAATTTCGGGAGGGAATCTGTCCCCTATATCACCGCAAATGGGCTTTTTGTGATTTTTTAGTCCTAGTTTAGTTCTTTTGGATACCTGATTTTGTGGTCATAATCAATAATATGCTGGATAGCTGCCATTGTTTATAGAATACTATTTCCAAGTGGTGATTCATCTTCCATTTCACACATTCTGCATATAAGTTGTTTTGCCTTAAACCCATTTTTATGAAAATGTTTCTTTGTTAGACAATGACTTGTTACTATCCATCCCAAGATACGTACCCGTTCAGTTGAAGATGCTTGACATTTTTTTAAATCTGCTGATACTTCGGCTCTGCAACGTAAAATTGCGCTGCTCCGGAGTTTTGTACCTTCTGGTCTGGATTCGAAGATTCTATGGTCTGGAGCATTTTCGTTCATCCAATCGAGGTGTTTTAATTTTCGTAACTACGTCCATCTCGTTATACAACCCATCCTCGTTTTCAGAACCATATATATCCGTTGAAGAATTTTCTTCTAGAAGACAACAAGTGCATGTTCACTTGGCTTCGAAAATGTTCATGATTCTCATCCGTTGAGCATTACCGGGAGTATGAGCATTTGATATTTGGTGTTTCGAGAAAGGAACTTTGACACCAAACGTTTTGACGAACCGCAGCAGCAACGGTTATTCTTCGCCGTACCTTCACATTAATGTTGTTTGTGGAATTATGTAACTCCTCCATCTAGATAGGTAAAGTACCTCGAAATTATATCTGCCGATACTGATGTTTTGACCAATATGATGTTGGGAGGCCTTTCGTTTTGCGGACAACATATATTTTGTCTTTTCCTCATTTACTTTAAGACCCACTCATTGCTCCTCTTTTTCTTCAATGTATGTAAAGGGTTTGAAGGCCACGCGTTGTGATCTGGCAATGCTGTTAATGCTGTTGGCATATCTTAGTAGTTGAATAGATTAGAAAAATATAGTACCAGCCGTGTTTACTTGCGCTCGTCGCACTATACGTTGTAGTACTAGATTGAAGAAGTTGTATTTAGTACAACATTTAACAACTGTCTTCACATAAGCACGCAATGCAACTGAAATTTATCAATAATTAAATCTGTCAAACCTGCAAATGTCTTAACACTCAGGCAGATATAAAGTATATCATTTGCGACTATCCAATTCTATCAAAAATAGTGCTTAGATGGAGATTGCATACGTGAACAAGACATCCACAAGTTCATCAAAGCTATACGAGTCTGCTTAAAGAATAAGTAAAGATCCAGTTCGAATTTTGAGTATGCTTAGATGATGGCTATGAGCTCACTCGTCACCTATTGATGTGATGGCAGCGGCGAATTGCTGTGGCTACCATCACCATCACTTCAAACTAAACTACAACATTTCAGATTTCCATAGCTTTGAATTTTCATATTTTTGTTAATAAAAAAATTTTTGTTCATCACTGTTCACAAGACTTAAAGTGAATTATTCTTCATTTTAGTAGGACATTAATCACATTTGTATATAAAATGGGTAAACAGTAAAGAGAATTAAACAGAAAGTGAGAAAAATAAGATTCCTTTGAGAAAACGTTATTATTTTCAACGCTCATGATTTAAAGTGATTAATAGCTACACTGTTGAATCTTAGGTACGTTTTCTCTTAATTATTATAAATAAAGTTGTTATTATGAATATGTATATATAACAGTAATGTAGTAACAGTAGTGATAGGTGAGGACATTATTAATTTCATATATGAAAATATTTATTTATTTATTTCAACTAAAATATTTCTTTAAGGATATACTCCCATTCTAAGAATTAGCCCTACATTATTATTTATAATGTTTGTAAAATAGTTTTTCTTAGAATTGAATTAAATCAAAAATTCAAATAAAATAAAATTATATATTAATAATAAAATCATTAAATTATAAAAATAAGTTTTGATTTGAATTAGTAATTAAAGGATATTTCATTAATTTGGTTACACACAATCAGGTAATATTATGTTCAGTTAAATTAAAATTGATTAATTATATGTGGTAGATTATATTGGAGTAGAGTAATATCTTAATAATTTGGTATTTGAATAATGGGATGACTGTACATATGAAATATAATCAAAATATATGCCATTGGGAGTTAATTGCACTTGAAGGCTTTTTAATAAAATTATTTATTTCAATTGATTGGAAGAATAATATTATAATATTAAGTTATGTCACATTTAATATGATTTTTAATTTGTATTTTCTCTTCTCTGAATCAAAATGAGAAATTAAGGCTCAAGAGAGCTTTTTAAATTGAAAATATTTCCATTTAAATTGAAAAAGGTAGAATGTATTTTTTTTTTTGTGTCAAATATCTATGTCAAGAAAATGTCAGTATTGATTGAGAAAATTAAATTTATAGAAATATTTCAGGAACACAAAATATTTTTTCTTTTAATGAATATAATTTGAAAATTTCAATATCAATTAGATAGAATTTAAAATTGAATTTAATCATACTTCTGGAAAAGGATATTTTAAGTAATTTTCCCAAAAACAGGACATTTAATAAAGTAGAATTATTACAAGTGGCAAGACATTTACTTTTAATTATTAATGTATATAGAGAGTGGGATTTAATTGTGACAAATTTATTTATTTATTTATTTCTTGTTTAGATCAAACAGATTACAATTAGGTCTTAAACTAAAAAAAAAATAAAAGAAAAGTAATTAATATTTAACAAAATTATTCTAAACTAAAGTACTTTACAATTTAAAAGAAAAATAGAAGGAAATTGGAAAACTAGAACTACGTATTAACAAATCGTTATTAGGTGTTATGATAAGAAAATGTGTTTTTTGATTTGTAACCATACTATCTGTTCTATTAAAGCTCGAACTCAAATATTCAATTCCAATAAATAATTGTAGCAATAAATCCTTTTTAATTTGACTTCCACTTAATGCGAAAGATCAATGTAGCTTTTATATTTATTGCATAACATAAACATAATCCTATTAATGGGTTCAAATTTCCCGTAATTTGTTCGATGATAAAGGGCATTAAAAATGTTCTCTGAGCGAAGTATTGACATGGGCATTCCACATACTTTTAATGTACTGTGAATAGATTTCATCTTTCATAACTTATAGTATGAAGAAAATATCTGAAATATCTCTTCTAGATTCCAAAGAGATTAAGTTAAGTAATATTAGGCGATTTTTATAAGGGGGTAGAATAAAAGGGTCAGTCCATGGCAGTCTACGTAACGGATACCTCAAAAAAAAAAATCTGAATTGTCTCAATTCTATCAATTTGAATATTATAGTGTGGTGACTAGCATACTCAAGATTGGGACGAACTAGTGACATATACAATGATCTGGTAACATATGGATCGTCAAATTCCCCAGCCCATCTCTTAATGAAACCCAACATAGAATTAGCTTTATTAATAATTGCGTTGATGTGCTCATTGAAAGACAGTTTGTCGTCAAACTTTACTCTCAGATCCCTAAAGTGGGGTGTACTCTTTTAATAACACTATCGCTGAAGGTGTAGTTAGCAGCAATTGGTGTTAAGCGACGAGTAAAAGAGCGATGACATTACACTTGTCGATGTTTAGTTTTAAATTGTTAACTGTGCACCATTTCATGAAGATATTCAAGTCCTTTTGAAGCAAAACTATGTCATTTGATGTGACAACTTCTTTAAATATTTTCATATCATCCGCATAAATTATAACGCTGCTGTTTTTAATTAACAAGGGTAAATATCGTCGAGGGAAATGGTTAAAATTGATTGATCCAGATGACTGCCTTGCGGGACAACAGTATTAGCATGGAACGTAATGGAAATGGCATGTCTAAAGAGAATATATTGTAGGACCTATTCGATAGGTAAGATTCTATCCATTTTAATAAGAATGTTGGGAATCCTAATTTGGGAAGTTTTAGCAAAATAACACTATGGGGAAGCAGATCAAATTCCTTATTTAAATCAGTATAAACGATGTCAGTTTGGAAACCAGCTTCCATCGAATTAAGAAACATGACACATGATTCAACTAAATTTGTAACGGTTGATCTTCTCTTCATAAAACCATACTGATTAGACACAAGTAGAGCAGAATATTTGCTATATATAGCACCATACACCATAAGTTCTAAAACCTTTGGTATACTTGACAGTTTAGCTGTTGGACGAAAGTTTGCGATGCCATTTTTTGGACCCTTCTTGTGAATCGGTTTGATATGGGCATATTTCCAAGATTGAGGAAATATTCCGTGTTCAAGAGACTTATTAAAGAGAATTGACAAAGGATTGAGTGAGTGATTTAGAGCAATTTTTTAAAACTATTTCCGGAATATTATCAGGACCTGGGGATGTTTCATTATTTAACTTACTTAAGTAGAGTTTTATTTGAGACAGATCAAACTGGATCAAAGATATGGGCATTGGGGGGAGTTTTGCTAAATGGGGAAGTTTAAGTGGGTCTACTTCAAAGATGTTATCCTGATAAGAGCTTGAAAAGTATTCTTTGAATTGTGCTACAACAGCTTCCGAGTTATTACTTGTTAAACCCTTATAAGTCATATGATTAGGGTATCAGTCTGATTTACGTTTTAAATTAATGAACTTCCAGAACACTTTGGAATTAGATCTCACCTGCTGGGCAACATGGGTTAGATAATCATTGAATTAAGCTTTTAATGAGGTCTTGAAGGTATTAAAAAGATCAACAAACTCCTTGTGGGATTCATTAGATATTTTTTCCATGCTTTGTTTTTTCTATTACGTAAATTTTTTACATCTCGGGTGAACCAAACTGGACTCCCATTTAAATCTTTAACACGTGTGGTTGGAATGAATAATCTAAAGCCATATTTAATAATACGGTATTTATTACGGTAATCTAAAGCCATATTCAATAATACGGGGTATTATTCGAAAAGAGTTAGATAAACAAAGAAAACCTAATTTTACGGAAGTCGAAAATATAACAAGCAAGAAAAAGCTGTTTACTCCATTCCAAAAAAATCAAGCTAATCCATTTTCAATAACTATTTTCGCCCTATGTTTACCGATAGCGTTTTCTTCATAATATGTTTCTGCCTGTAATTTATATCGGATTTTTTTTTCATACATCAACACATTTTTCGCCGCCTGGTCACTACTTAAAATGATCATAACAAGTCATCAAAATATTTTTTTATTGATTTTGTTGTTGATTTTATATTAAGTTTTTAAAAATAAAATTAAAAATGTTTATATAATTTTTCCAATTTTCCAATTCTTGAAAAATTTTACAATAATATCCAAAATGTACCTATCAATCAAGAGGACTTAATATTTTTAAACAAAACCAAAAAATTTACAAACCAAATGAAAAAAAATATTCCCACCGCCTGTTTAAAAAAAAAAAAATTATTTCACGGTCTGTATTTTATAAAAATTTGTATTTTTCTCTTTAATTTTTGAAACATATTCCTTAAAGACATACAACCTACTATACTAAAAATTTTACTTACTTAAAAAAACATTTCCAAACATAAAAAAAAAACAAAAACAAAAACCCAACTAATCCATCAAGAAAAGCAACCATAACCAATTTGCAAACCATTAAATTCTCACCCAACTTTTTAAAATTACCATCAAAATATCATCAAAATCATCAGTAAATGCCATCATCATCAATATTATTGTTAAAACTGAAAGAGAAATCTATGAAGAAGAGCAAAACAAAAATAAGCAAAACAATAATAATAATTTCAGAAAATAATTTTAAGAAATTCATTTTGAAAATGTAACAAGTAAATAGGGATTTACTGTCATTTGATGACAGCTGAAAATAATTTTTAGGCACAGATTTTCATTTTCTCTATTCTTATAATAATAAGAAAATATATAGAGAAAAAAAATAACCACTACAACTGAACATATCTCAAATAGAGGGTGGTAGTAATACCTCAAAATAAAATGAGAAAAAAAAAAAAACAAAAACAAGTGTAAGAGAATAGATAAGACATGGTAACATGGAATTCAATATCGTGGCCACAAATTTCATCTTCTTGAATATCAGTAGTTAAAACGATTATGAAATCATGTTCCGTTTTTTTTGTTATGTTTTTTTTTCTGTTATTTTTTTTCTTTTTTTTAACACCAGATAATGTTGTTATTTTCTATTTCTTACATTCTGATATATTGATGGTAGAATAACGGTATTGTGGTGGTGAATAAAATTTTTTTTTAGTTTTTTTTTTTATATATATAGATTTTTTCAAGTAATTCTCTAAACTCGTTTAAAATAATTTCCAATATTCAAAAAATGATAGAAAAATAATGGAAATGGAAAATATTCATATAAGTTGAATCTATTCGGTTTTAAGTACCATTAAAGATATTTTTGAGGAAATCAATGTAAAAATTTAAAAAAAAAAAAATAGATTGATCAAAATTTGTTGATTGTTAAGTACAAATACATGTCTTTTCATCAACATTAAATTTTTCAATCTGCCAGCTACCCAAACAAAAGTGGGTCGATCCCTAATACTTATATAATATAATTTGCTTTGATTTTGTAGGTTTTTAAAAGTATTAGTTTTCAATGCATACCGGCATGAGCTTTGAATCTGGGATGAAAATTGTTTTTAAAGGTGTTTTAAAATAACTCACACTTAAAGTGGTATCTGACCATGGGCTTGATTTAGCCAATATTTAAGTTAACCCGAGACATCTGTTATCCAAGACAATTTTTTTAATTTGAGAAAATTTTTCTTTTTTTTCAAATTTAGCCAAGCAAGTCTCGAATTAACAAAAGCTTTACTAGTTAGCTAAAAGAAGCAACTTCATAGTTGAATTCAAAACTGTTTATTATAATACATCTCACATTTTCGCAATTGAAAGACATAATTGCATTTCTCAGGAATGTATGTAGGTACAATATCGAAGTACTAAGAACATTGATTTTAATTTCATTCACTTTTCACTTCCTGTTTGAATGTGTTGAAATAAATATTTTCAGATATACATCTCCCAGCATGCTACGATATAATCGTAATAAACACATTCGTTAAAGACATAATTGGTCTGTAATGTTAAATAATCGGATTGATATCTAAACAGAAAACCCTACCTTCATACAAAAAAGGACAGTATTTTAAAAAACGTTTTGCAGACTTATACCTAAATTTTGTGGTATTTTTTAAGAAAAATGTAAATAAATAATCAACTTTTTGTTATTGTTGTTGTCCGGATACATCTATTGGGGCTGACCTGCAATAATTTAATCTTTTCTCAATGCAAATCATTGGTACTATTTTGTTAAGTAGAGTTCGTGAACCTTTTGCAAGCTTTGAACTCAAATTTATCACATCGAATCGAATTTTTCCAGCCATCCATGTATGCACTATAAAAACCTGAATAACGAACACAATTACTTTGTTAAAAGTTAAAAAATAATAAAAAATGGCGCATACAATAATAAAGATTTCAACTGACCACCAATAACTTATTGTTATGAACATTTTATTTGTGTTTAGAAAAATTAGGAACAAAATAAAATTTTCTTAAATCTTCGAAGTAAATTTCTACATTGATTGACACAATCAAAATTTATGGGAGGTATTTTGTAGTATAAATTTTTTTTTATATATTTTTTATTTTTTTTTTTTTTTTTCATCATGTTTATTGTACGAACATGTATTGAATATTGTAAACACTTACATATTATTATACTTAATATTGATGACTATATTAAATTTATTTTGAGTGTATATATGTGTGTGTATGTGCTTAAAATGTGTTTATTACAAAATAAAAATGTTCTTCTGTTTAATAAATCAATTTTTGTAGATTGCAAAAACCGAACAGCAAAACAAAAAAAAAACAAAATTCTTAAGATATTATTATATCTAGTTTATTGAATTTTTATCTATTAAAGTATCTTTATTTTTTTACCACATTGAAATTTTTGAATTTTTTGGGAGGTTTGTGGCAATAACCGCATTAAAATTACTTAAGTGGAAAATCATGTTAGTAGAAAATTTCTTTTATTTTTGATTCAGTACTATAATGGGATACAAACGAATTCTAATGAATATGTTTGTATAAACATTGTTATCAGTGAAATTCATCGTACATTTTAGAAGTATGTTACAACATGTTGTTTTTGTTGATGGGGGATTGGCAAATTTCAATTGGAAGTGAAACACTGTATAGTTATGCAAATGGCACTTTTTTAATAGTTGTTTAATTAATGGTTATTATAACTCGATAGCTTGCAATACACCTGTATATTATAATTTGTATGATAATGTGTTTAACAATATTCCCATAGTATTGAAGCGAAACCATGCGAGCTATTTAGGAACCACTAAAATGAAAAAAATATTTCAAATTTTGTACACAATATTTTTGTTTCATCATTAGCTGAAGTATTAGGTCTGAAGGGTCTCATTGTTGCTATTTACTTATACACAAAATAAATAGCCATTTTTAGGAGACTATTTTTCAAATTTTATCTTAATTTTTCTTTAAATTTATCATTTTAATTATTTAATCATCATTCAGCCCTAACTTTCACTATTTTTATAATAATACCACTAACAGACTTTTTCAACATTATTTTTTATACATTCATGTGTTAATAATAATTTGTTTTATGAATAAATGATAAAAATTGTAAAACATAAACAAATAAATAATAATTATTAATAATATAACTTTAATTTAGTATAAATTATAAAATTAAAAAAATTAATCTTTATACAAAATATAAAAATATTGTAACTGTTTGAATGGAGCATGAAATAAATAAATAAATATTTTATTGTAAGGTAAACAATTCCGAAGGAATTAAATAGAACACAAAATCTGAAACTTAAATAATAATTTTGATAGTAAATTATATTTGTTTTAATAATACATATTCAAAATTATTAACAAGTGAAAATTAACATATTTAATGTTGTATTTTGAATAATTATTTTCAGCCATTATTTTCATATAGAAAAATTATTGACCAAATTTTTCTTTTAGTGATAATCAGGTTTTATGTATGTCTTATTATGTATTCCATATTGTATTAAATGCACTGATGCAGAATATACAGTCAACTTTGGTGACAGAGGAGACTAAGAATTTTATAATATTATAATATTAAAACGTTATAAAACAAAAAATGATATCTTAAATAACAAAATGAAAATATTTTAGGTAAATAGGTTACTCTAAAATATGGTGTGGATTTAACTACAATCAATGTAGTTGTTTACAACGTTTTTTGTAGAGAATTCCGATCAAGCGAGTGAAAACACGCTTTCGAAGTGTATTTTTTAAAATAATTCAAAAAAACGCGTAAAATCACTTTACTATAGTTAATTTAGACGATAATGTTTAATTTTCAACATAAAATGTCTTATGTCACTACAAAAATGTGTAATTTCACATTATTTTTTTGATCACACATTTTATGTATGAATTAGCATTACACGATTGAAATATACCACATTTTGCTGTTGGTAATTACGCATTTAATGTTGTATTCAACGCCATCTATTGGAAATTAACACGTTTCGTTTTATTTGCTGGAATTACGTCAAATTATGCGTGGAAATACACAAAAGTAATGTAGTTTATAATTTATTAGCATTATCATATCGTTTTTACAAAAACTTGAAACATTGAAATCAAAAATATATAAATGGATATGATTCAAATATATTATAATATAATTTTTATAATAAATTCAGAAAAGTTTGTAAAGTATGTAAAAATCTTAAAGGACGTGGAATTTTTGGGAAGAAAACTGAAACTTTGATTATTGTCCAAAAATATGGTAATCAAATAAATCTGAAAATATGGCAAGGTTGTCCACTATACCATACTTGATAATTTACGTTGAATAAGAATTTAATAAAATTAGTAATATCTAAATATAATAAAAAGCTTAATTGGGGTTGTATGTAATTATTATTATAATTATTATTAAATAAAATAATAAGTTTAAGAAATATGTAATTGAAATCACCTACAATTCTACAAAGTTTATGAAATAGTTAATTGAAATCATTTTTGAAATTATATTGAATTAAGCAATTAATTAGTGTTCATTTATAAAAAATTTATTATTTAATATATAAATTATAAAATAAATTATGTATAAATGTAATATTTGTGAATTAGTTTTAAGTAATTGTATAAATTATTATTGTTAAGCTGAAAAATATATCTTATAATTAAAAAATTAATTTGTTTTCGAATTAAACTTTTTTTGCAGGGAAATACAGCATCGTTGAAATAGTTGAAAATGGGATTGTAAATCATATACTTACTTTGTAGAGAAGTCACACTTTTTTTGTTGAAAATCACACATTTTTGTTGAAAATCACTCCAAATTTGATAGTAAATTGCACTTTTTTGAAAATTATGATCTGTTGAATTTCACTACAATTAATGTAGGTGGTTAGGTTGCCTACATTAATTGTAGAGAAATTCAACAAAATTTTTTAGAGTGGTAGTATGGACAGTATTCACTAATACACTTAGACCAATAAGGTCCATTGGGGTACCAGGAATCACATTTTCCATGCACACACTTATTTGCTAAAGCATTTTGAGTTTTTTATGAAGCAATGGAAGTTCTGAATTTTAGCAGCTGCAAAATGATCCAGTTAAGCTTGTATAAAAGTTCTGAAATGGATTTTCCCTCTTTAATATAAACAGAAGTAGGTACATAGAAATTTTCGATCACTTTCTAATCCGGTTGTGATTCTTTCTAATCCGATTAGTTCTGTAAAAATTAACTGAGAGTAGAACAACCCTTTTGGAGTATACAATAGAAACACAATAATCCGTTATACTTACTACCATAGGGCTAATCCAACCCACGTAACAAATTTATTGCTATAAGACTCTTGCGCACTCTTATAAGACTATTATAAACACTATACCGCAATTGTTGCGAAACGTTATAAATACGTTATAGCACTAAAATGAAGAATCCTATAAGGTACCGGAGCAATTACTGTAATATTGTTATAAAATTAGTATACATATATGCATTATAGTTTTAAAATGAAATTCATTTGAAATAATTTATGTTATGCAAGAGTGAGATAGGTATTATTTTTTATCTTATGGATTTAATATGACACTTTTAGACATAATTTTAGACAACATTGCTTTAGCACTTGCTTAAAATGTCATTATAGCAATTCCCGCAATTGCTATAAGAACATTCTTATAGCAATATTAATCCCATTATTCCAATAAAAACATCATTTTAACACTTTTAATGTATATCAGGAGTCATATAAGAGTCTTATAGCACTAATTTTGTTTTTATAACAATAAACTGTTACGTGGGCATTCGGCTTTTCAATACATACACCATCCAAATAAATCCATATGTGCATTATAATATTTATGTATTATAACCATCAAGGTGGGGTGGAGTGCCCTCAACATTTTATTTTAAAAGATTAAAGCAGACGTTCGTATAAAAAAATAATAATAAAATAAATTAGAAGCTATCTACATTATATCACAGGCTATTAAATGTTTGACAAATAATTTTTTTTTTTTATGATCTTGACAGTAACTTAGATAGAATCACGTTTTCGTGCTTAATTAAGTACGGTACTGCAATTTTACACTACAATATCTACAATAATTTAAGTATTTTATTTTAACAAATTACTGGCTTATCTACTCATTAAATGTGGAAAACTACTACTATTGTCAGAAACTAAGCCTTCTTAAATAGAATAGTTTCATTTTATTTAATTTGTTACCAGATTATATATACTCTCAATTATTTTTTGTCATATATTATAACCCAATGACAATGGGTACAAGACCAGCTTGAAAAACCAATGAATCATTTTTTTTTTTGTTTTTTGCTTCATCGGGAATCGAACCCGGGACCTTTCGGTTGAAAGGCAGGCGCTCTACCTACTGCGCCACCCAGCGTGTATATATGTGTATATAATGTTATATATCCTATTTTAAAAGGCCTAAATATATTCCCAATATGCAATTGCAATGTTTAACAAAAAACAAGTAAATTTTATAAAATATTTTGATATAATTTTTATTTTTTAGTTTTACGAAATCAACTATACCTACCTTTTTTAATTTTTAAAAGTACTATGTAGAAAAATCAAAAACAATTCAAAAAAAATTTATATTGCAAGTGAAATAAAATATTGAATTTTTTTTTTTTTTATGTTTTATTTATTTTTTTTTTTTTTGTTTTGTTACGTTATTAAAACTAAACTAATCCGCTATTTCTTTAAACAAAAATAATGAAACAAATAAATAAATAACTGAATAAAAATTATAACATTCTCTATGTAATAAAATAACGTTGTCTACTGTAGCGTATAGGGAATGAAAAATTTACTTCAAATTGGAAAATCTACTTTGTTTTGTTTTTGTTTTTTTTTTTTGTTTTTTTTTTTCACTATACTGTATTACTCTTATTCCTTTTATATCTTTATTTTGTTAGTTTTTCTTCTGTGTATTCAAAAAAACTTTGTATTTTCTTTGAAAAGTTTATGCAGTCATTGGTTACCCAATTTTGTGTATTTTTTTTTTATTATTATTTTTTTTTTTTTTATTATTCTTATTTCTTTTTATTCGTATTCTTTTTTCTACCTTATAAAAAATGCACTACATATGTTTAATGTAGTAACTGTAAAATGATTCTGTTCTCTGGTATAAAGCAAAAAAAAAAGAAACAAATTGCTAAACACTAATGTAGACAAGGATGTTAAACAGAAAACTGTAAAAATAACGTAATTTTGAAAAATAAAAAAAAAACTTTTTTTTTTTCTTTATGATCATTTACGAAAAGAACGCAAATATTTTCAAATAAAAACATAAATTGAATTGAACTTATTTCAAAGGATACAAAAAAGGATATTTGTAGAAGTAAAAGAAGAAAAATTGAAAAAGAAATTTTTATTACTATTTAGTTGATTATAAATTTTTGTGGTTGAAGGTGGCAGATGGAATATTTTTGATATTTTTTTTGTTTTTGTTTTTTCTTTTTGTTTGCGCTTGCATATTTTAAAATATTTTTTCTTCAAATTTATTTGAAAATGAGTTGTGTGTGTGTGTATTGGTAGTATATAGTGGTAATGTGGTAATATGGTATATTTAATTTATGATGTACATATTCTTTATTTATTTATTTTAAATTTTTAAATATTTTTAAAGTTTACTTTTTTTTTATTTTTTGTTTAGTTTAATTTTAAAAGTAAAATGGTTATTATAAATTGATAGCTTGCAACACAGTTGTATATGTTATAATTTGTATGAAAATGTGTTTAATTTTTTTTAATAAATAAATTGTGAGTTGTTCAGTTGCAACAAAAATCATTTTTACCATTAATAATTTTAGCTAATCTAAATGTCATATACTGCAGAGCCCCTAGTATTACATTTTTTTTTTATATTTTATATAGTAATTTAATAAACAAATCTGAATCTAAATAATAGTAATTTTTGTATAGGATATAAGGGTAGTATTTTTTTTCGTACAGAGATGACTATTTAGGTTTTCAGGGCTTTATGTCCTACTCTAACACTCAATTTTTGACAAAGGATAATAGGTTTGATGGTTTTATCCAGCAAAACTTTTTTAAGATTATGTTGTGTGTTTTCAACAGCCTGAAAGGCCTTGAAAGAGCTACACACTCTCTTACAACATGTGTGTAGGACATTTCTTACTCATCCTGACAGTATCTACAAATTGGGTCGTCACTCAGTGCTCTACAAATGTGTTTGGTCATGAAGGGTAGTACTATTAGATTGTACTAACGTATTGAGTGTCTGTCTTCTGCATCATATAAGCTCAATAGATATATTTTATGCTCATTTATGTACTATAAATTGTACTAGGCAAATTTAATTTCAAAATCATGTACTTAAGAAAATTACCATTGATCCATTTTTGAATATAATATATCACCTTTTAAATAGTTTGATTCCTTAGAATAAGGACAAGATTAATTATTACTATTAACAGTAATTTTAATTCACCAGTTATTTGTAACTATAAATGTTACATAACATCATTTTATACGAGTAAGATAAGCAGTTCGTTGAAATTGAAATGTATTTTAATCAAAATATGTAAATAAATATATTACAGAAAATTTGTAACTACCCAAACTTTTGTTATTACATTATTATGGGCTTTTGTTATTGCATTATTAAAGTTAAATGCATCTAAATCGCAAGCAATGATTGTTTATTCTAGGGAAGTTGATACACCTATATTACCCCAAATTGAAATGAATAAATTAGCAATTCAATATGTCACTAAAGTTAAAAATTTATGAGTGATTTTTGATAATACACTAACGTGGAATCACCATATTGTTAGAATATCCAAAAATGTCTACTGTATTTTAAGAAAATTCTAAATGAATGGTTAAAACATAAACTCGTCCTAGCTTTATAGATTCCGCATTTCACATACTGTGATACTCTGGTATGCCGGCTAGTGAATTTCATCGACTGCAACCAATTTTTAATGCTTGCACTCGTTTTGTCACAAACCGGCGTAAAAATGATCACATTAGTGATGTTTCCAACGTGATATTAGGTGTTACAGTAAGTAACTTTCTGAAAGGTATATTGTTGTTATGAAAAAGATTTTGTTAAATCTTATGCCATTATACCTTTCCGAAATGGTCACTACTGGTAGATCAACAAGAAATATGAATCTAATAGTTCCTCGTCACGACAGAAGTCGATTGACACACCTCCCAAGTATCATTTTCTATTCTATTAAAGCTCTATAATAGTTTATACAAAATAGTAGAACAATAACAGTATAATAGTATAATAGACTAGAACAATAATAGTATGTAAAAAATAACTTTTAAACCACGATTATCAAGTATTTCAGGCTTAAATAATATTTTAGTTTTTAGAATTTTAACATTTTTTGTTCAATTATGCATTTTTCTAAAAAAAGATGGCCAAGCTTCCTGCGAGCTACTATGAGAGCTATATAGAGCACTTTAATCATAGTTTTGTCAAATATTAGGGTGGATCGTATTTAAATTATGAATTTTCTTTGAAATAAAATACAAAACGATATAAAGTGCCATATTTTGAGTTGTTACGATATTTGGGATGATTCAATATTTAATATGACGAATCTCAATAAGAAAAAACAGATTCATAACCTCAAAAAATTAATAACTTTCCCAAAAAAAAAACATTTCCAATAGTCTTGCAAAGATATAAAAAACAATTTTGAGTGAACTCCATGAAATCAATTCTTAAGTTAAATTTTCAATTATTAACAAATAGATCTAAATATAATTGAAAAGGAACTGAATATAAACGGCTGGCATGTTTTTTATTTGACATAAAATATTCGAGTGAGGAAAAGAAGGTTTAAAAAGTTAAATTTAATCAGATGGTAAATAATATTTTGGCCGAAAACTGACTGAGAAAAATTATTTTTTTTTACAATATAAAGTCATCAGAAGAAAAGTAAGAAATAAGAAAATAATAGCTATGGGAACAATCCCCTAAATATGTAAAGAGTTTATAATTTTAAAATCCCATTTTTTTTCAATATCTTTTCACACGTAATATTAAATATTCTATAAGATCGTTTGTTTAACAAAAATGTTTATACTCACAAATACATAGCTATGTATCTATAAAACTAAATTTATCTGCCAAACTCAAAATTTTGCCAAAAGTATTTTTAAATTTTTTTTTTATGTACATTATGTACCTACTTAAATTACTATTATTGTGTTTTTATTTTTTTTTAATTTATTCTATCTAATTTCAATTTATTAAAATAATATAATACTTCAAATGGAAAAATTGATATTTTCGAACTGAAATTTTCATATCACCGATTCAATGTCAGATACAATAGAAAATTATCTTGTTTCTGTCGCCCACTCTAATAAATAACAATATGAAGTTAGCTACATAATAATTCAATTTGTTTTTGTAATTTATTTTGACATAATTTTGTCGGTTGCAAATTTGCTGTATAGCTGTTGCATTGGAGCACTTATGGAAAATTTATAGAGCAATTTTGATGTTGTGTCATTTTTATTTTGTTTTTCATATTTAAATGTCAGATGTTATATTTATATTTTGTTAAAGGTTGAGGGTATGTGCATAATTAATATATTTAAAAGAATCCGAGTAAAAACAAATGTTAAAAAAATTACACCGATTTACCATCACAAAATACATAAATTTGGAAAATTCGTATTTTTAATGTATATGTACCTATATTAGAATTGAATAGTCGACATTTATTAAATATATTAGCATATAAGAAACAAGAAGCTTAAGTATTTATTTTGGTTAATTATTGTTTTTTATTGTTAAACATCCATACTGAGAATTTAAATTAGATATTACCCGAATTTTCGCTTTCATAGAACTAATGTTTTATTTTGAATTTTTATCTGTAATAATTATGTCCTCTTGATTTTTTTAAAAATTTTTAATTGAAATTAATATTTTTTACATTTATTTTTTTTTAGATACGCGTTTTGCTTCTAGTTCTCATAAAAACTTCTAAAGAACTGAAGAATAAAAAATTATGAAATAATTATGTATGAGCGTCATATTATGCTCTATAAGTTATGTTAAAGAAACAAATTAGTTATCGAGTTTCTTCGGATTTATATTTGTGCTGCTCTATAAGAGTGATCGGTTAAAATTAAAAAGTGCTAATAGAGCTTAACTAATTCCGAAGTTGAAGCTCTATAAATGTTGTTTTATAGAGCTATAATAGAGCTAATAACCTCTATTAGTTATTTTATTGCAACTCTTAAAGAGTAAAAAAAAAAAATCTCCCAAAAAATGCTAATTAGCTGCTAATATAGTTTAAGCACTTTATATTCCTACATTTTAACATTTTTCATTGCTATTTTCTAATATGTTTAGTTTTGTTAGTTTTAAATTATGAATTCTAGTTACATGCTTAAAAGACTAATCATAAAATTTAAATCATAAAATTTATTTATTTATTTACTATTTAGTTCAAACAGTTTACAAAATATAATACAATTTAATTATTAAAATTTTGAATTAACACAATGTATCAAATAAGATTTATGATTTAAAGTTTAAATTACTTTGAAATTTGATACAACATAGTTTTTATAAAAAACAAAAAACAAAATTAGATAAAATAAATTTCATCAGAAAAAAAAAGAGAAGATGAAAAGTTATTAAAAGTATTAAAAGTTAATTATAACACTACAAATTAGTTAATATTAGTAGCGGAAAAACAAGATTAATTAGGAGGACTAAGGAAGCAAGTGAAACAAGGTTTTCTTTAAACTGGTTTTGTTCAAAGAAAAGTCAACACTGTTTTTGTATTGATTAACTGCCATTAACATTCTATTAATTGGCTCAAATTTACCATAATTAGTTCTATGGAAAGGAAGATTAAAAAGATGTTCTATACGAAAACGCGTACTGGTGTTAATGTACGAGTTAATCTGATCTTTTATGATTTTGGAATCAATTTCACCATTGTATACTTGGGATATGAATAAGTTATCTGCAACAACCCTTCTTGATTGTGTTCATCTGAAGAAGCTTCAGACGATTTATGTATGGAGGTAGGATTATTGGGTTAGACCAGGGAAGATTACGTAGAGCATATCGCAAAAAAATTTTTTGAATAGATTCAATTCTATTAATATGAGTGGAATAGTGAGGTGACCAGACAGGGCTTGCGTACTCAAGGTGGGGGCGAACAAGAGTAGTGAATAAAGATTTAGTAATGTATGGATCCTCAAATTCCTTAGACCATCTTTTAATAAAACCTAACATAGAATTTGCCTTGTTAATTATGCTATTAAAGTGAAGTTTAAATGTGAGTTTATCGTCAAAAAGTACGCCAAGGTCTTTAAAATGAGAAACTCGGTTGATTAGTTTAGAATTAAAAGTATAATCAGTTATTATTGGAATCAATCTACGAGTAAAGGAAATAACAGCGCATTTATCAATATTAAGGAGAAGATTATTATAGCCGCACCACTTAAAAAACGAATCAAGATCGTTCTGTAGTACAGTACAATCATTATATGAAGATATTTTTTTATAAATTTTCATATCATCAGCATATATGATCACGTTACTATTGTTAATGAGATTGTTGACATCATTAATTGAGATAATGAATAGTAAGGGACCTAGATGGCTGCCTTGTGGTACACCAGAGGTGGCAGAAAATGATTCAGAAAAAGCTGATCTAAACATTACACTATAAGATCTATTGGATAAAAATGATTTAATCCACATTATAAAAAATTTAGGAAATCCCAGTTTTTTAAGTTTTAATAAAATAACACTATGAGGCAGTAAATCGAATGCCTTGCTCAAATCTGTGTAAATGACATCAGTCTGAAAGCCAGCCTCCATAGTGTTCAGGAAGTGTAAGCAAGACTCAACTAAATTTGTAACCGTAGATTTTTTCTTTACAAAACCATGGTGATTAATTGATAAATGTTTAGAACAAATATCATAAATTGAATCAAAAACTATTAATTCGAAAAGTTTAGGTATGCATGAAAGTTTTGCTATTGGACGGTAATTTGTGACCATATTTTTAGCACCTTTTTTATAAACAGGGCGAATAAATGAATTTTTCCAATATTGTGGAAATATTCCAGAAGTAAACGATCGATTGAATCGTCTTATATGTAGCACAATAAATGAAATAAATAAATAAATTATATTTGATTTATATTTATTTATTTATTTTATTTTTGAGCTCAAGAGAGCTAAAGCTCGTATAGAGTGTTTTACAATCAAAATTAAATATGTGTAAAATTCAGTACGATTATAGTATGTACATAATTCTAACTAAGTTTAATAAGAATGAAACAATATACATAAATCTAAAACAATATAAATTGAATATATGAAAACTATAAAAATTGAAAATTGACTTAATAGTACGTTTTCAAGCTCATGTTTATGGCTAAACAACTAGTTCATAAACCAGTCAAATGTCAAGTGTTCACAAGCTTTTTTGGAAAACCACCAGCTGTTAATTTCACAATATTTTATATTTATTATTTATATAAAAAAAATTTTTTTTTATTATCTTTGAGTAGACGACTTGGAAAAATGTAAATGTCTGTTTCTAAAATTAAATTAATTAAATTTAATTGAGTAAATTAAATTTTTAGACTAGAAAAAGTTTTTTTATTGAAAAAGATATATTCTTGATATTTTTTTAACTTCTTTTTGATTTATTTTTCTTTTTGTTTTTTTTTTTTTTTTTGACAAATGACAAAATGAATTTATGCCAAGAAAATCAATAGTCATGCAAAAAAATTTTAAAATCGACAAAAAATCGAAATTTCATATTCGATGGTGGGATTTATGTTTTTGAAGTGGTTTATGATATAAACACCTAGCTAGTTGCTTATCATATTCAGCAAATTTGTATGGGAAAACAACTACGTAATCAACCAGTTTATCGTAAACACCATGTTTATCCATAAACATAAGCTTGAAAACGTACTACAAATCGTATTATTTTATTTTATATTATATACATATTTCTAAAACAATTTAAATTTGTTGACGGTAGTATTCATTAATATTATTAAATAAATGACTTCCAAATAATCACTTACTATGATTATTGAAAATTCTGTCTCTCTTAAACCAAAAATATTCCAATCTAAACTTTAATTTGTATGTAAAGAGGTATGAAACGTATGCTTTTGTTGTATTCTTGAAGTCTAGTGAGAACAAAAACACTAAAAAGAAATTATTTTTCTTAAATAAAAATAATGGAAAAACAAAAACAACAAATCAAATTTACACAAACTTATTTTAATGTCCTGCAATAAATCAGAAAAAGTGAAAAAAAAAAACTTGTCAATTTTCTACAAAATATAAAAAATGGTCCGAAAATGGTCTGAAATAGAAATAATTACTATCAAATTTTCAATTGCTGTTAATCTTAATCTTTAAACTCCTCCTTGAGGATCTTTCAATAAAATGTTAAACAAAAAAATGGAAAATAATAAAATGTCCATCACTCACCCTCTCAAAAAAATTCTAATTAAAATTCTTTATAGATCTTCATAAATCCTCTGATTGAAATTCATAAGACTTTTTATTATTGTTTTTAGTTTTCTTATTTTTCATCTTACTTTTTATTATTACAATAAGCCCATCGACCAGTCGAGATTCGTTTTTATTTAAAAACTTAAGAATAGCCAGAAATTATAACAAAAAATACTAAAAAAATTTTCTCCTTTAGCGAAATTTTTTTTGTTGCTTTAACTGTGAACAAATTTAATTCAATACCCGAAGCTATAATAATGTTCATGAAATTAATAATTATTTTTTTTTTTTTTGTTTTTGTAACCAACTAACAAATAAATTGATACAGTAGCGGAATAATATGTTGTTAGGTTAATTGTGGATATGGTAAAAGGATTTAATGGAAGTGCAAGTCTGTACCAGAAAAGGTTTTAAGTAGTATCAGAGTTTAAAAATAATTAAATAAATTAAATAGCTTAATAATTGTTGTCAGGTTTCCTTTCACTAATAATTTTTTAATATTTTATTTTATTTTTAGTCAAATAAAATTTAGTATGAAATTAGAAGCTGTGATGTTACAATAATATATTATGTATGTATATTCTATCCTATCCTATCCTATTCTATTGTATAGTGTTAATTGAATAATATTAAATCACCGTAATATTATTCTGACAAAAAAAAAAACACTAGGTAATATTGACAAAATTCTGCGTTAAAATGACCAAAACTAGGTAAATATAGCGTCAACAAAAATAATGAGTCAATATGACAAAAAAATACAAATTTTTTTTCATTCTGTAAATATGACAAACAGTGTTTGTTATCTTTATAACAATTTAAATCTGTATAAATGATAAAACAAAATTTCTTAAAATGACGAAATGAATTTATTATTATGCTAAAATTTTTCGTCAATGTAATAAAATAATATTCTGTTGACATGAAAATAATATTTTGTTGATTGGAGAAAATAAATTTAAATAAAGTTTTTACTAAACCAACATTTTTGTTTTGTCAAAATACACTCTATTCAGTTTTCGAATTAACAGAATTATTTTGTTAATAGGGTATTGTGTATATATACATATACAAATAAATAACTTACAGATTAATATATCATCAAAAAATGTTAAAACAAAATTATAAGCTACTCAATAGAGCATTTCTAACTTAAAAATAACTTATTTGATATTTTATTAATATTTTTTATTGCTTCATTTTGATGATAAACGAATCTGTAAGTTATTTATTTGTATGCATACAGTACCCTAGAAGTTAAATGTGAAATCATATCTTATATTAAAAAAAACAAGGCAGCCCTTATAAACACTATATAATATATATGTGCGTCTGAAAAATAAATGAAATTATGATAATGTACTCAGGTAAGTAATATGTAACATGGTATAATAAATAAATTAATTTTAAAAAACTGATATTATTAGATTTAGAAATAAAACAATAATAGTCTTGTTAATACAATTAATTTATTTGAAGCATTTCTATTATTTGAAAACAAAAAAAAAAATTAAATTCATTATTACAGTCAAAAATTTAAAATAAAATTGTATTCAAAATTATATAAATAAAGTTCAAAATATTTCAAAAATGTTCAGATTTCAGCTTCTGACTGTTCCAGCTCTTTGGTTCATACTGTTTCTTCAAGTTATTTATTTAATAGTAAAATTTATTGTTTTGTTTCATCAAATTATTTACTATTTTTAATAAATGTTTTATATGTAAATAAATTTTAGCTTAAAATATTTCACATTGTTTAGTTTTTAGCTTAATTCTAATATCTGTTTTTTAATTAAATTCTTCAAAATATCGTTTTTATTTTTTTTTTTATTTTTTTTTTTTAATTGATAATTATCTTTTTTTAATTTAATTTTTCAAATATCTTTTTTTATTTAGCTCTTCACTTTATAATTGACCTATTTAATAAGCAACGTCAAATACGCAACTTCACATAAAACCGCCCCTTTTACTTTTGTAATTTCAACTAAAGTGGGAAAAAAATTGTTATTTGAATAAAAATTTATTTACCAACTGTTTCCAAAATTCTGTTGTTAATCTGACTATGACAGCATCAAAAATTATAATAATAATTTTCTTATTGACAAAATAGATTTAGTAGAATTAACAAAAATTTATTAATTGCAATCAACTGCATAGTAAAATTTTTTGTCAAATATACAAATTGTGATTCAAACTCTCTTTTGTCAGGATAACAAAATTTTATTCACTTGGATAAAATTTATTATTTTTTTTTTGTCAATTTTACAAACTTAATTTTCTATTTTACAAATTATAAATTTTAGAAAAATTATATAAAAATATTCACAAATTAACAAAAAATTGTGGAGCAAATAAACATTTTTGATAAAATAAAAAAAAAATTGTTGTATGAATAAAAAATGTTTGTCAACAGTTTACAAAATTTTTTTTTTCAATCTTACTAAGAAAAATTTTTTCAGTGAGATGCATATTGAAAATATTTGATTTGACGATATGCTTGTAATATTATCAAAACTTATCTTATTCTATTTAGTTGTCCTACTTATTTCATTTATTATCATCATTATCATTTTCATTGTTATGTAATTCTAGTATACAGTATATAGTACCGGAATTCCATTTTTTATACTTTGGTATATTTAAAACCATAGTTTTTTATTTTTAAAAATATTAAGGAGTTTCTGATCAATTATTTAAACTTAACATGTATATTATAATATACTAGTTAAATACCCGTTACTACGTAACTTTTTGCTACCGTTATATATAGTGAAAAATCAAAATTAGAGCATTCTAGGTTGTACTGCATTATAAATTATCAAAATCAAAAATTCCCCTATCATCAAAATTTTAGTAATATTTGATACTTTAGTTGAATTAGTAGATTAGCAGACAGACTATATAATTGGATTGATATAGATTGAAATATTTAATCAACTAATATTTCATTAAAAACTATATTTCTAACAGTTCTATTCTCTTCGGTGACAATTTTCAAATGATTTATATTCCCAGTAGTGCGCGAAATCCCGACATATAGTTGTCCATGTGAAAAACCTGGTGCATCAAGTAAAATACCAACCTTATTGAGAGTTTGACCTTGCGATTTGTTGATGGTCATTGCAAAGGCAGCTCGGACGAGAAACTGGCTTCTTACTGTTTATTTTTTTTAGAAATTAGGAAAACAAAAAAATTAAAAACTACTGTTTTTTTATTTTAAAATACAAAAGACTACAATATCAATAGATGGGATATATTCATATACTACATAGGTACATTTATTATTTATCTATACCTACTGTTTATTTTTTTTTTTTAATAAAAAACACTTAAATATTAAAACTAAAGTAAACTAATATAGCTATTGTTTTTTATTTAAAAAATTAGGTACTCATTATTAGGTACCGTTTAGACATCAAGATTTTGCTTAGACTATTGAAAGTTTGACTGTCCTGTAAACGTTGTTCCACAAATTTTGACATCCGACTTTGTTTAATGAAAAAATAGAATATTATCCTATTATCATCAAACATTTTTGAAACAAAAAATGCTGGAAACTAATTTTTTCCTTTAAATCGAAATCGACTCTTGTCATTTGTTAAACTTTTTGTTTAATGTTTGTTGTGTTTGATTATTTTTGTTGTTATATTGATTGTTATAAATAATAGTATTAATAATAACAATTAGTAGATACTAAACTACCTACATTTATAAGATTTTTTCAACTTTTTCTTAATTGTATTTTTTATTTATTTAAAAATTTAATAGATAATTTTTTTTTTTCATTTTGTTGTATTTTTTATTTTATTTGTTTATAATTTTTAATTTCTATATATTTAAAATCATTGCTTTTTATTTGAGCCAAACAAACCTTAAATAAATAAATAAGTAACTTTTATCAAATAAAATCTTATGTGTAAACGTTGCTCTAAATGCTAACACTTATGCCAACACTTATGTAGTTGATTATATAAATTGATTAAAGTTTTTTTGATTATTTTTCATAAAAAAATATGTAATAACTTACGCTCATCAATGTAGTCAAAAAATTATTTTAAAATATATTTTTCAAGTAAATAAGAATGTATTCAATAGCTTTGATATTATTACTCTAAATATTTTAATCCATTTTGTTTTAGCAGGGGAGGAAACAGAAAGAATTACGTGCTAATTCGACATTTATTTGATTTTTTTGTTCTTTTCTCTTTCGTTTGGGTTAAAGAAATGTATCCATAACACAAAAACAATTCTCAGTAAATTGAAATAAAAAGGGGAAAGATTATGTACATAAATTGTTATATAATATAAAGCCGCACACGCATCTACTATCAAAGGATAGTAGGTAAAGGATCCATTTATAAGAAAATGCACTGGAATAAAATTTTATAATTTGTTAATGATTGGTTACCATTTTTCTAGTCGATTTCCAAAATTGTAAGAAATAGAAAGTAATAAGAATTTAATTTGTGAGAGAGAGAGATAAAAATTCAAAACACAAAGTGGGAAAAAAATTATCGAACAAATATCGAGATGTGTTACATTTAAAAATGCATAGTAATAAAAAACATTATTTATTCACATTATTAATATTCAAATTTCCTTCCTATTTATAAATTCTAATATTATTAATAATTAATAAATTATCATTGATTATTACATGGCAAAATTTAATTTTGAAGGAAATAAAAATGCATCGAGTCATTCATAAAAAAAACGATTGGTTCTTGGTATTCTTTTTAACTACCTGGCTCAATACCTGAAAAAATTTATATATTGAAAATACATCAATTATAATCTGTTTGAAATAAAAAAAAAATTTACTTCCCTTATAAGACAATAAAAGAAAATAATATGATGTTTAAGAAATAAGATATGTTTTTGAAACCAATATTATGTTATGTAGGTACCTGTAAAAAATCAATCATTCAAAATTTCTTTACTCTCATACCCTAATAAATTTAATACGTTGATTTCAGACGACCATGTACCTTAGAAATCTCTTCTCCCGTGGCCCGTGGGCTTATTTAAAATTAAATTTCAAAAATTAAATGGTTTTTTAAATCATTTATATCGCACTCTTTCTTTCTCACAACTTATTACATAAGAAAAACAATAGTTTTTTGCTTCTTTAACTAATGGAGTTTTTTGTAAATGGAATCTTGACTTCCCCAGCGCATATCTTCTTATTAAAGAATATTCTTTTCTACTATGATGTATTAAGAAGAAAAACAACAAAAGAAAATAACAAAAAATGTGTACTCCGTTATATTCCGTTTCATTTCATTTTCATTTTTTTCTCCTATATTAAAGGCATTCTTGATGAGGTGTAAGAAAGAAAGAAAAAAATCTCTTCCAATTTGATTGCAAATAAATTCTCTTCTTCATTTATGTTAAAAACAAAATGTATGCATGAAATAGAAACAATATTTCTCTTTCAAACAAAAAATTATAAGGGTACATGCTGACACCGGCGAAGAATTATATATAGATTGTTAACTGAATATTTTGTTAAATTGACATTTTTAATTTATATTAAAAAAAAAAAAAAATATTACAATTTTTGTATTTTAAATTTTGTTATTTTTGAATGTATACTAAATAAATTTAATTGTATTTTAATTAATATATGACATGTAATACTAAATTGTAAACTGTTTGAGCTAAATAGTATAAATAAATAAAATAAGATAATATAACAAAATGCATAAGTATCTTTCTAATTAATTAATCAACTTCTTAGACCTCTACTCTTTCTATTTTTCAATTTTAAAAATATTATTTTTCTTTTGCAGTCCTCTGGATCATTTCTTTATTATTCCAATCCGTAAATTTAATGCTTTTCAATATTATTTATTTCTTTATTTATTTAGTTTAGCTCAAAATTCATAACAATAATTATTATTATTATTGTTTTTTTTTTTTTACAATACAACATAACACAATTAAAATTAAAATTATATCTAGCTTAGAACTAGTTAAATACATTGAAATAAATTGGACACATATTTTAATTACTACAGTTTACTTATATAATTTACGTTTTTTGAGTCTGTTTCGAAAGTGTGAAGTCAATATAGTTTATGGGTTTATTACCAATTAGTAACATTCTATGAATTGGCTCATAATTGCCATAATTGGTCCTATGAAAACTTAATGTAAAGAAGTTTGTATTTCGTAGGCGATTATTTGAATTAATGTTGATGTTATTCAAAATCTGAGGAGAAGCAATGTTTCCTTTAATAATTTCAGTAAGAAAAATAACATTCGCCACTTCTCGTCTTAATTTCAAAGTTTTCAAATGAATTAAGTTCAATCAATGCTCATATGGAGGTAAAATAAATGGATTTGACGCAAAGCAAATCTTAAAAAAATTTTTTGCACTGCTTCAATCCTGTTAATATGAACATCATAGAAAGGTGACCAAACTTGACTAGCATACTCCAAATTTGGTTGAACGAGACTAGAATACAAAGATTTGAGAACATAGGGATCGTTAAATTCCTTTGACCAACGTTTAACAAAACCTTGCATACAATTAGCTTTATTGATAATATTACAAAAATGTGATTTAAAGTTAAGCTTGTTGTCAAAGTAAACCCTTAAGTCTTTAATTGAGCTCGTTTTGGAAAGGATAATACCATTTAACGAATAATTCCGGATTACGTCGACGTAATGCTTATATTCAATCAATATGCTCATATTCACCACTGTTCGTACAAACTGACCTATTGTAAATTAACAGTAAAAGAACAAAATGACTCATAAACAATAACAAAACCAAAAAATTGAAGAAACAAATATAAAAAGAGAAGAAAAACCGAAAATATCATAAAAAAAAATATTTAAAAAAAATTAGTCAATTATTTTGAGGCAAGTTTTTTTTTTTTTTTATTTCTGAGTTCTTATTAAACTAATTTTCATAACCACAAAAAAATACACCAACCATTCAACATAATTATTTAAAAATTATGATATTCTAAGGCCTAAATTCAAAAATATGTGATCCTTTAGATTTCGTTTTTGTTGTTGTTGTTTTTTTTTTTTTTTTTTTTTGATAAAACAACATAGAATATTTAAAAAATATCAGATCGTGTCCTTATTCTTAACCATATTTTATTAAAATATAACAAAAACAAAAATTATTGGTATAAGACAATCAACTGGAAGGCTGTTGCTATATTCATTGTTTTTCTAGTAGTCTTGAAGCGATAACTACCCACAGTACAATATAGCTTCTAAAATGATAAAAACAAAAAATTAAAATATTTTTCATGTTTTTTTTTTTTGTTTTGTTTTTGCAGATTTGATTAATGGTAAATTTATTCAAAGCACGCCGATATGCCGTTATAAAGGATATTTTTTATTTTTTGTTTTTCTTTCTCATTTCATTTTTAAGTTTTGGTAGGTTTGTCTTTTCATTTTTGTTATTATATTTTTGTTTTAATTTTTTTGTGGGTAGAAAAATTGGAAAAAAAACATAGAAAAAAATAAAACTTACGATTGTTGTCGCCATCGGTGTTTCAATGAATTTTTGTTTGGAGGATATTTTTTTTGTAAATTTTCGTTGAAATCAACCTTATTTTCAATCGCTTTTGTTTTTCGTTTTGTTTCTGTTACCTATCATTACTGGTTTGTTTTATATGTATAGGTACGGATATGCACAAAGTTGAAAATTAAGAAACAAGGTATTTTTATGTCAACGATTTGGAATTTATAATTTTAAGTAGTATATATATTTTTTTTTTGTTAATTTTCTTAAAGGATCAGTTTTTAAGAAGTTTTGGTTTGATTAGGAAAGAAACATTTTTTTTCAATTTTTATTATAGGATTAAAGTTGTATTGTGTAAGTTGAATATTTTAAAATTGGAATATAAAATGTGATGAAATAATTTATTGAAGGTAATAATGTATAGAGAAATTTAATGGTGGAAAATTATATTTTTTATGATTAGTATAACACAATTTTAGTGTGAGAGAAAAGAAAAATTTGAAATTTAAATATGAATATTTGTTAAAAAAGCAAGCATGTGTGTACAAAAAACAGGATCTTAATATTTTATTAAACAATATTTTTTTGTTTAAGTTAAAAGGTTTGAAACAATAAATTTATATATGAATGTACAGTTTGGCCTAATTTAGGATTATAGAAAAAAAAATGTCCCTTTGATCAGTATAGGGACATTTTGAATAAATTTTTTATATAACTCTTGAACTTCTGTATCTGATTGTATGTATGTAGGTATATTTTTGCACAGAAGAAATACGTTTGTTGGAATATGGTTCACACTACGGTTGTCGATAAGACACATGGCACACTTTTAAACTTTCTTTAGAATATTTAGTGCGGTTCGTGATGCACCGGCCCTAATATGGGAATTGTATTTCAAATTGGGTCGTATGTATGGTTTATAAATATTTAGCATGTTCTGGAGAGAAAAATACATTTCTCAGCGTCTGAAAATAACCAAACCATCTAGCGGCATTTTTAAAAATATCAATGATATGGTAATTGCATATCAATCTATCGTTGATCTGCATGTGCACGATATTCAAGTATTCGGTCACTGAATCCGAACACCCCCGAATAATAGAGTAGTGGGATTTAATAGAGTAGTTTTGCGCGATTTAAAACCAAAGAGTTGGAAAAAATTAAAAAAATCGAATTCATCCAATACCTATAATTGGTTTATTTGAACTTCGGACGGTTTAGTGAAGATGAAAAGTTATATAATAATTTTAATTTTTGGATCAAAAATGAACTATAGAGTTGGCACAGGAGTTTTCCATAACGATCTAAGTATGTCAAAGTTTATTCATGTCTACCAAATTATACTAATGATCTTTTGTGATTGATTAAGAGCTATAGTTAATTAAGCAGTCCTTTAACGACACTCAGCGACATTCATTCAAGCAAAACAAAAGATAAAATCTTGACGGAAAGTCAAGTAACAGCCAAATACTTAGTTTCGTTTATTATATTTGTTTTAAATTGATGGAACAATGACTGAACGATTTTGATTTTTCTTTTGTAATCGGTTCCAAGTGGCAGTAATATATAGACTGGCGATATTACAACTTATATTCATTCCTAAAAGTTTTAGCAGCTATCAAGGATACATTCATTCGTATTATATTTGTTTTCTTTTTATGTTTTTTTTTTTATGTTCTTGACAGTAAATTGGGTAGAATTACATTTTCGTGCTTAATCAAGTACGATACTGCCACGTTTTTACTATCTTTTTTACTACAATGTCCTTTCAAGTATTTATTAATAAAATTTCTGGCTTATCAATCAACTCATTAAATCTGGAAAACTTATACTATTGTTAGGAGCTAATCCTTTTTTAAATAAAATAGTCCCATTTTATTTAATTTGTTACCAGAATATACTCTCAATTAATAATAATAAAAAATTAAAGACAAAGAGTACTGGATCAGGTGAAAACACCTATAAGGTATTACATTTAAGCAAAGCTAAGGCAAGCTGGTATCGATAAACAACCTGTATAAGGTTTAAGAAAAAAAAAATGACCTTGGTATAATTCGAAGAAGACAAACAACTTCTTTCGTAACGATTAGTACAGTCTCAGTGATTAACAGAAAGCCACACAGTAAAGTTAAGAATTATTAAGTTCAGTGCCAAGGGAGAAATAAACTATTAAATGCATCCTTTGTAGCTATTCAATATACAGCTGGAGTAGACTCAAAACTCAAAGTAAGGTCTTTCCAAATAATGTAGTGCTTATATCCCGGAAAATTAAAAATTAGTCATTTAATTAACTTTGTAAGTCACCGTTATGATTCTAGTATCATAAATATAGAACAAATACGGAATAAGATTCTATAATTGAACGAATCTTTTCTATTTTTATTAATAGCCAAACGTTAGGATGTATCTTTTAGTACTTATGTACCACTTGGATGGTTTAGGACAGGATGGGAAGAAAGAAGAAAGTTATTAAAGTAATTGATAGGAATTTTCAGAATGAAATTATTGATGTTTTTCTTGAATTTCTGTAACTTATGCACTATGGTGTTATTTGAATGTGGAAACACACTAGAAGAGATATAATTTCACATTCGTAAAGTCCGTTGTATATGAACGTATTTCCATAACTTGTTTTGTTCCATCTAGGTATTTCTACGGTGTTGGGATGGGCATCTGCGGCTCATCTTGTTTGACGATGGATCTAATAAGCATATGTCCACACCTACGAAGTATATAAAATAAGAAAAAATGATAATTCGAATGTACCACAAATTAATAAAAAATAAGATTTTACAATCTGGAGTTTTATATTTTTTCAATATTAATTCTAAAGTGAATATTAAAGTCTATTAGAGTTCATTTAACATGAAAACGTTTAGAAGAATTAATATTATAGACATACTGAATATTTTCTGTTTTTTCTAAAGTTTAAAATGTTGTTATTGTTATTTTATAAATTTTGATCTTTAAAAAAGTATTTCAAAATTTATTACAATTTATTTTTTTATATTAATCTCAAGCCATACGAACCCATATTGCTTAAAATTTAATTCTGTTTTAATTACAAATACAATTTTAGTTGAATGTAAATTTAAAAAATTTATTTTAATTTTTTTGTTTGTTTTTTTTTTCAAGTGTTTTTTTCCCACTTTTGAATTTTTGGAAAGAAAAACAAAAAGAAAAACAATTCACATCACAAATAAAGTGCCAAAGAAATCTGTCAACATTATGTTATCCCTGTTTTTCTTTTCTCTGTTAATATGTTTTTTTTTTTTTTTTTGCTTTGCTTTTATTGTGTGAATATTTTCTTTTCCAATTACTGAATATATACTGGGCGGCCAAAATATAAAACAAAAAAATAAATAAAAATACAAAAACAAGTAAAAACAAAGAAAATTTTCCGCCTTTATCTTTTTATTGAAAATTTGGAATGCAAAAATCAAGAAGAACAAATTTTTTTGTCATTTTAAAAACAAATGAAATCCTGATGTAAATGGAATAATCCTGATTTGAATTTTTGTTTTACTTCTGTTTGTTTGTGTTTTTTTTTCATCTTACAAAATTTTGTAATTTATGTTGTGACTTTTTGTTTTTGTTTTTATATTAATTTTTTTTTTTTCTTTTGTTTTTGGCTTTCAAGAAATGGAAGTAATTATACATGCATAAATGCGTGGATTGTGTTGTTTCCTTTTTGATTTATTTGAATTTTTTTTCTGGTTATTTTACAGTTAAGAAAAGAAAAACAGAAGAATTAGGTATAACAGAAAAATTTTGGAATTTCTGTGCGAAAGGGAAATTTTTACAATTGAATTTTAATGAATTTTTTTTCTGTTATTTCTGATTTAAATTTAAAAAAAAAAAACCTTAATTCTGATATCTTGAACAAATCTGGCAGCTGGAGATGAGGATTTTGTGTTATTGTTTTTTTTTTTATATATATCCTTTTGTGTGTTATAATTATGTACAAATTTAGGAGTGTGTTTTGAAAATTCATGAAACTGATAATTTTTTTATTTTATTCCAAAGTTGGATATTTTACTAACTGTATTTTTAATTTTTTATCCTTTGTTTTTTATTTTGAAATGTTATTAAAGAATTAGAATCAGAAGAGTTTAAGTTTTAAAATAATAAAAATGTAGGACGATATTTATTTTTTTTAAATTAAATATTCTGTTTTAAATGTGATATGACATGAAAAAGGATATCATAAATGTAAATAAGGATAACCAAGTCATGGATTTATTAACTTAGCTATAGACCTACCAACAATAATCAGAATTAAAAGTATAAATTTTGTCTATAACTCCAAGCAGTATTTGGTTAAACAAATATCAAGGTAAAAACTAGATTTTGTATGTATGACAATATTTCGTATAACAAAACTGTATACCCTAGAAATTTTTTAAATTCATAATTTCAAGTCATAAGAAGACTTCCCGATTTATTCAAAATCATTTTCTTTAACAAATTTGAAAATTTCAATTTGTAAATAATATTATTTAAAAATCCTTTTATTATCCTTACACAATTTTTTGGTCAAATTTTCCATTTTTCAATATTATTTTCACTTCTAGTTCTCTTCAATATTATGCTTTAAATTATTTTTGATATTTTTTTTTGTTTGTCTTACTTTTTAAAAATATAATTTCACTTTTTTTCTTTTATAAAAATTAAGACACCAAATTGATAAAAAAAAAATAAAAAAAAAAAAAAATAAAAGTAAAAACCTTACAAAAATAAAAAAAATAAACAACGATGAAAACGTTGGCATTTAAATTTCAATTAAAATGCAATGCATGCATGCTACTCTAATATTAAAAGAAACCAAAAAAAAAAAAAAAAATTAAAAAATGAAAGATATTCGCCTAAAAAGGATAAAAGGATTTATAAAGAGAAGTAGAAAAAAAAAATTCTTGTACCAGAGCCAAGACACGTATTAAATTTGTGCAAAAACCTCAACTTTAGAAATATGAACCACTGGTGTTGCAAAATACCATTAGTGATTGCTTGTTATTGTATACGATGATTGTATGTTGCGAATTTTTAATAGCAAGGATATTATTTAAAAAGTATATATATATATATATTTTTTTTTAAATAAGTAAATAAAAAAGATAAAATTATTTTTAATTTAATATCTTAAAACTACATATACTAAATATTTAATAGAAATGTATCCAAAATTTTGTTAGTTCTCTTAAAGATTTTAAATTTTCTGCTTTTAAATTACTTCACATTTTTAGAATTCAGAATTGCAAATAAAATGAAAGGTAAAAATTTTTTTTTAAATGAATCTGGAAAAACTAAGTTAAGTTTTTAGTTGTCGGGTGTTTACCTTACTCATACCCCATTCTATTCCATAATGATAATTAATAAGTCAAGTCGAATATGACTATTATATATATATATTATTCTGCATTTATCTGGATGTTTGTAAGTTCGACGGAACGCTCAAACACATATACAAATTGTATATGTATACAAATGCATATATATACAAATTGCTTTGGTGCTTTTTTTTAACCCCTGTCTACCATGCTGAACCTTTGCAGGAAAAGTTGATTGCATGAACTATATTTTTTTAATTTAATGTTAGTCTTCTTCGCAAATAATAAGGAAAAATAAAAAATAATAATAATAATATAAATAAAACAAACAATTTTTTTGATTTATAATAATAAGCACTAATAGAAATTTAATCAATAGTTTAATATGGTATAATAACCAAAAGGCAAACAGCATTTAACACAAAAAAAAACATAATTCACTCAAAGGTTATTCTTATTACTTAAAATTATACACAATAATATACATGTGTATCAGCATATTTGTATTGTATAATATTATACATTATACTAATTTATTGCTTCTACCTTTCTTTTTTGTCATTATTGTGTGCGTAACTCACTTCACTCAAAAAAAATTATTTTTGTTTTTTTTTGTTTTTTTTTTATTATTTGCTGTATCTGTATTCTGTATGTTCTATATGCTCCATTCCAAAAATATTATTTTATTTTCAGTGTTAAGTGTTCACTTTTCACTTCAACGTTCAGGTTAACTGTTCAATCAATATAACTTGATAGAAGTAGAGTAGGATAATAAACTCTACTTCTACGTCGGATAATAAAACATTGTTTTTTTTTAAATTGAAAATTATTGATGAAAATGTTTTTGTATTTTGATGTTTAAAAATTTGAATATTTTTTTAAAAATAACACAATACCATAATAACAGTTTATTCATATAGCAAAATAAGATCCCTATACAGTATACAAAAGACAAAATTTACATGAAAATAAGATCCCATTTTTAAATTTGCTCTCCCAGAGGCCACAATAACGCTAATACGGTATAATTTATACTAAATGGAACCCAACTAACGAATTATAACTAAATGGAAGTGAGTACGAGTACACCATACAAAAATACAAACATTTTATACAAATTTGTTGGTATGGTACTTCTTTTTCTGTTATATATAAAAAAAAAAAGATTAGTGTTAGGCCAATATAAACATAAATAAAAATAAATAAAAAGTAATATAAACATAAGTACTGTAATTTCGGAATAAAGAATCTAATGAAAGAAAAAAAGAAACTAGGATTTATTTTGCTTCCGTCATTTATGACGGGTTACAAAGCTAGTGTCACTATAACTGTATTGTTTCAAACGTTGATGATTCAAAAACAATTCACTTCCTTCATATATTGATGACTTGCAGCTTAGTTTTTGTGCTTACGAATATTTAGTGCAAGACTGAAAAAAATGCGATTACAAATTTTTTTATTTTATTTATTTATTATGCTCCATAAATTCTACAATTATTCTTTTAAAACTATTTACTTAGATACAGATATATAATTACCTTTACTACAGTTGATTTATATTTTTTTATTTTTATTTAGAAATTTTCGAGTTTACTAGTATACATTTAAAGGAAAATTGGAGATGAAAAACCTTTTTGAATTTTTGTTTTGTAAAACTTAACGATAACTTAAACAGTAAAACCTACCTGCGAACTAAATTAACCTAATTTTTTTTAACTTAATTTAAATTTCTGATCAGAGGATTTTCTGACATGAACAGTTCCGAGTGGAACTTTACAATTAAATAATTTTTTTTTTCTAAAATTGTATTCATGCGGGCTTTATCATGCAGCTTTTTGGTTGAATACCATCTGGGAAGATTGAATTCATGTTTCAAAAGTTTATTTTGCGCAATTTGCAATTTTTTAATATGACTATAGCTGCACAATCTCCCCAGACTGTTGCCGCATATAACATTATTGATTGAAAAATTACCTTAATAAGTATCAATTGTGAATAAGATTGATTTTCTGTTAATAAGGGTATACAACATGCGAGTACATTTGTTAATTTTATCAATGGTGATAGAAGTTTGCTTTTGAAAGGTTAGCCTTTTATCTAAGGTAATGCCTAGGTATTTAATAGTAACGGCCCAGTTAATTTTGTCATTTAGCAGTTTTAATGGTATAGGAGGTAAAAGAGAGGCTTTCCTTTTTTTCCAAAAATAAATTGATACTGTTTTTGAAGCATTAATTTTTACTCTCCATTTTGCATAAAATATCTAGAGTGCTTATTGAGTGAATTTTGCAGGTTTGTTAATATGTAATTGGGAATAGTGCCAGCAGAGTAAATTGCAGTGTCATCAGCAAATACTGATATTTTTGTAAACTCTAGCCTAGGGATATCTGCAGTGTAAGTGTTGTACAAAATTGGGCCAAGTACCGAGCCATGTGGAACTCCTGCTTTAATTTCATACAAATTGGAGCATGTATTATTCAATATCACACGAAATACTCTTTGATGAAGAAAGTTTTGTATGATTTTAATTAAATATATAGGAATTTTATACACTTCTAATTTATGAAGCAAGCCAGAGTGCCACACAGTGTCAAAGGCGGAATTTATGTCAAGCGCTACTAGGCCAATAGATATGCTTTCTTTTAACTTGGATTTATTGTAATTTTTGACACGTAGAAGAGGGTGAATGATACTATGCTTTACCCTAAATCCAAACTGCTAGTTTGGAAGAATTTTTTTTAGCTGATTACAAATGATAAACGTGATTATGATAATTATTATTTAAAATTTATTAGCATTAACTTGATTATCTATACTACCTTTTTATTTGTATTCTTACCATCCAAAATGTATAACAGATACTTTTCTGTTTGAGAATAGTTTTCTTCTATTTTTTGTTAAATTTATAAAAACTTACCTTAGTATTAGGGATTCATTTACTTGACTGACATTGACAATGTATAAACAAACTAGGTTTTATTTTTTGTGTCTTGATTTGTGTAATTTGTCATTATGGTTATAATTAATCAGCTCAAAAAATCTAGAACTAACTCAATTGAGCTGCTCAAGATTTTTATTTCTAGAAATATATAGCAAAGTTTTTATATCGAGGGTAAAATATGATCAATGGACAGGTGCGATATTTTCAACTTTCAGGAAAGACAGGAAAAAGGTTTTTTTTAACCAGAAATTCGCCAAAATCGGATCTTTAAATGACAAGAGGTACTTTTTTTATGCAAATTCTGATTCTACGTCAAAAAAGCGGTAATTTAGTTAATAAAATATTTTTTAAATTTTAAAATAACGGCTTCCTCCCCTCTTAAAAAGCTGAAACACATATTCTGGAACACCTGATATATGTGTACCCCTAAATATTCATTATTTTCACAATCCTCATGTAGTTTTTGATCTTCTTGGACATTGTCGTATAGTTGGGAAATTTTGCCTGCTCTATATAGATACTTCGTAAATCTAGAAACATGCTCAGTACCACTTTTAATTTTCGTAAATGAAACAAAATAAGAACTACCCCTTCTTGGGAATATGCTTGTAGTGGAATGAGATTTCACATTCTAGAAGTTCTAACGATTAACGAATTTCCATAATCAGTCTTGAACCATCTTGGTGTTTTTACGGTGCAGGGAATTGAATTAAAAGGCGGAATTAGTGATTTTAGTTCTCTCGAGCATGTGCCTACTACCACGAGATACCTATAAAAGAGAGCCATCATCAATGAGGGGCATGGCACATTTTTGTACTCTGTCAAGAAAATATGTAAGTGTAGGTTTTATTAATATTATGCAGATCTTTAGGTGCAAAATATGCCTTACACCGATTTAAGAAACCAAAACATTTTGCGGCTCTTTTTCGCAATTTCGAAAATATGCTGATTCCAGAACATATTTTCATTAACTCACATTCCGAAAATGTTTAAAATTCAATTCTTTAATTCAATTCTTCAATGTTTAACTTTCAATTTTCGACTGGGGTAAAGCAAGCACTCTCGTCGGAAATTTTGTCTATATCATGTTATACTATGCCGACTATTATTGTTCTTTTGGCGTAAACTGAGGTAGCTGTAACCATAAGACGCTACAAGATCGCTATCATCTGCAAAATTATGGATCGGGTTGAAAGTTGAATGGAGGAGATCATTAAAAACATTTTAAAGGTTATATCTTTGCGTGCGACTGTTTTTAATAAAGGCAAAAATTCAAATTAAATGGAACTGACTTATTTAAGAAGACCTGTGGTGTTGATAATATCAGTATAAAATAAAATTAATAAATTAATAAAAACTCTAAAACCACAACTCGTACCATTTTATATAAATAAATTGTAGTACCGTACTTAATGAAACTAAAATTAATCGACTTAAATTGTTGAAAATCAGCTAAAAATAAAAAAAATTATAATTATTAAAATTTGCCTTAATAAAGTACATTACTATTATTTTTTTCTCTAGTTAATGTAGTATCCATGCTTCTGTAATGTAAACTATAAAACTTAACAATACATAATACGTTCTGTAGGCCAACATACTTTCAAAACAAAAGATTTTTGTGAACCAAAAAATTGAAAATTTTCCAACAGGACTATTTTATATTCCAACTTTCAAATTGATTGCATCAGCGCCTACAGCATAAACGTTAATTCTTTTAATTTGTTCAACTTTCCATACTATACTATTAAAAACAATAATATGTCGCTATTGAATATTTAACTAAACCTCCTTCAAATAATTTCTCAGATTATATTTTTTGCAACATAATATTTGACAATAAGCATAAAAAAACATTAACATAAAAAAAAAAAAACGATTTGCAACATTTTCCGGTTGGCCTTAATTTTTATTGTTTCTACTAGGTATACTACAAGTCTACAACCATTACAAAAAAAAAAAAAAAATTGATTTAAAAAACAAAACACCAACAACACCGTAAAAAATGTTTTTTTTTTTATTATTTTCAATATACGGTACCATAATAATATCTATTATTCACAAATAAAAGTCCAATGACTTTAGGTATAATGACCAGAAAATATTCCAGAATTCTATAATCAATATCCGAACGAGTTATACACAACAATCCACCTTTAAGTGAATCAAATTACAAATTTTAAGTCAAATTTACTAAATAATTTCCCCTTAACAGACAAAACAATATGCTTCAAGTTTATTCTATAAGAATAAAAAAAAAAACAAAAAAAAAACAACAACAACAAAAACATAACTCAATATAAATCAAGTTATGTTGAGAACCCCATTCAAAACTTTAAATTTACTAGAAAAGTTGTAAATCTCTGTTTATTTTTTTTTCATACCAATGAATGGTCCAAATTCTCAATGAGAGACACAACTATAGGTACACTGAAAGGACGTGACTCAATAAAGTAAGAAAAAAAAAATACTTATAGTAGTTTTGGTAGAATTTGTAAAATTAAGGACCTCAATTGATTAAATTGGATTTTAAATATTTTTTTAAGGAATAAAATAATAATGTTTGTGTTTAGGAATTTATGTTATTGTAAGGATGGGGAAAGAGGGGGGGGGGGAATGGTATTGTTTTCTTTTTAAAAAAAAATTACCATAAAAAAATAAGCTAGGCTACCAATAAGAAAGAAATTATTTACCACAAAAAATACATTACCCAATGTAAAGTCCTATATATTACCTATCTATTTATCTATCTACTCTACTAGGCACCTCAATTTGTTGATACAGTTCACAGCAATTTGCATAATATTTGCATTAATTTGTCGACAGGATTTTCAGAAAAACAACTTGACTATTAGTCGAGTTAAAGTCAAGTAAAATTTATGAAAATTTGAAAATATTTTTTTTTTTTTTTTTTTTTTTTACAAAAATTTACGAAATGGGGACAAAATAATAAATAAAAAAAAAAAAAAAACTAAATTATGGGGTTTTTTTTTTTTTTTTGTATTCTGTTCATTGACCTCTGTATATTAATTTAAGTACATAACTAATAGCTTTAAGTTATTTTGAAATGGGGTGATATTTATTGAAAATAATACTTAAGTTGAATTTTAATAGTCTAGAACTAGATAGTATAGTGTATAGACTATTACTAGTAAATAATAATATGGAAAAAAAAATTAAAATTTAAATGTGTTTTTGTTTTAATAGAATGGCTTACCTTTTTGTGTACTGATAATTATGTCAAGAAAATCGATTTATTTTTTTAAACAATTTAAAAATATAGAAAATTTAAGATATGAAATTATAAAAGAAATTTAATAATTTTTGGTTTGTAGTTAGAAGATTAGAATATATATTATATATAAAAATAACAAAAAAATAAAAATTTCAAATTGAGACATGAGGTGAGATTAAGGTACAAATATTTTTAGCCATTGGTGTGTAGTATTTCAAAAATAATTACAATATCTCAACTAAATTTTTGTAAAATTGAATTTGAAATAACTGAAAATAAGAATAATATTTACATATAAAATTTAAAAAATTATGAAATTGACAGCTCTTTTCCCTTTAGCAGGGTTACAAAAATATGACAAGTTGAACTTAAATCAAATTTTGAGCTACCACACTATTGAGTTAAACATACATGCTCAATATTTGAGCTACCTCACGATTGAGTTAAACATACATACTCAAAATTTGAGCTACCTCACGATTGAGTTACACATATATACTCAAAATTTGAGCTACCTCACTTTTGAGTTAAACATAGATGCTCAAAATTTGATCTACCTCACGATTGAGTTAAGCATGCATACTCAAAATTTGATCTACCTCACGATTGAGTTAAACATACATACTCAAAATTTGAGCTACCTCACTATTGAGTTAAACATACATTCTCAGCTTTTGGAATTACCTCACTATTGAGTTAAACATAGATGTTCAAAATTTGAGCTACCCCACGGTTGAGTTAAACATACATTCTCAACATTTTGAATTACCTCACTTTTGAGTTAAACATACATGCTTAAAATTTGATCTACCTCATAGATTGAGTTAAACATACATGCTCAAAATTTGATCTACCTCATTTTTGAGTTAAACATACATTCTCAATATTTTGAATTACCTCACTTTTGACTTAAACATACATGCTCAAAATTTGAGCTACCTCACTATTGAACTAAACATACATTCCCAACATTTTGAACTACCTCACTATTGAGCAAAACATACATTCTCGTAATTTTGAATTACCTCACTATTGAGTTAAACATACATTCCCATCATTTTGAACTACCTCACTATTGAGTTAAGCATACATATACTCAAAATTTTAGCCTCTTCGCTATAGAAATTACTTATTGTACTGGGATTGTCTATTACGATTGCCAATACAACCTTATATTTAGTTTAACTATCAGCTAGCTAAAAAAATTTAATTGAGTGTGAATTGAACTTCAAAAAAGCTCAAAGTATTTTTTTTAAATTCTTCATAAAATTTAAAAATATTTTCATTGAATTTTTGGCTTAATTGAATTAAGCTAAACTAACGTTCAATTTTCAAATTTTAAGCTACATCACTGTGTTGAGCTAAACGCTATAAGTTTAATCTATGAATTTATTTCCAAATGTGAGTTGAATTGAACTTGAACTACATAGAAAATTATAGAATTCAACCTATGAGCTACCTAAAAATTTGAGTTGAGCTTAATCTAGGAATTAAATTCCAAATGTGAGTTAAAGTGAGCTTAAACTACCTCGGAAATTATAGAGTTTAACCTTTGAGCTACGTTAAAATTTAAGTTGAGCTTAACCTACGAATTAATTTCCAAATGTGAGTTTAACTGAGCTTGTGCTACCTCGGAAATAACCAAATTTAACCTATGAGCTAAAAATTTGTGAGTTGAGCTTTTGCTCAGATCCAATTTTATGCTTTTTACAACCTTGATTTTTATTTGTTAAAAAATATTTTTGTTTTGTATTAAATGAATAATCAAGGATAAATTAGTTTTATCAGAATTTCCTCTACGTTCTATCTTCAACGACAACATTTTGTATTCAATAATAATTATCGGAAAATCAAAGTCCACGTATACCATTATTATTTACTCTCTATGATAATTTTTATAAAGTATTTTTATGATTGTAGCTTTTTGGTTTTTGTTTTCCTTTGTTTTTGTTGTACTTGAATATTAAATATTTTATTGTAATACCATTAAATCATTATCATATAACCACTGTCACTGTCACAATTCTATTCAATACAATTTCTTCTTCATTATAGAAATATTAATAATAGTTTTTTTTTATATTTTTTCTTCTTTTTTGAATTAATTTCTTCCATTTTGTATAAATCAATAGAGCACCATTTTATGTGAATTTTATGACCAGGATAAAATACTGAATTGACAAATACAATAGAAAACAATTTTCTATAATATATACCTTCTATATAAATAGTTTTTTCTTATATATTATTATTGTATTTTACTTAGGTACTATTAATATAGTGTTCAGTGATCATAATAATTAAAATATTATTTGAACGATTGTGTGAATATGTATTTTATTGTGTAATAAAATATCCCCAGGGAAAAAACAATAGGGGGCTTATTTCAAAGTAAATATTTAAACTTATTGTAAAATTATTAATAAATAAATCAATAAGATATCCATTAGTCCATTGCATAATTATTATATATAGAGAAATTTCAATTCAAGTTGGAATTTAAAATTTTGTTTTATTTTGTTTTTGTTTTTAAGAAATATTTTGATATTAAGAATTTTATTTATATTAAATATTTTTTTATTTAAATTTTTACATTTAAATATTATTGAGATATATACAGCGTGGTATGAATTATTGGATGACAAGGATTAATTGATTTAGGATTAGGGAAAAAATAGATAGTCTGCGTGAGTTTTGGAGCTTTGAAATTTAATGTGCGCTCAAGCAAATTTGTATGTAAAATTACATTTATTATAATAAAGTTAGTCTCAAAATTTGTTTTTTTAGCATAAATTTTAATTTTGCTTCATTCCATAACTCTATTTTTCGTTTAAACGTGTTGTATAAATCCCAAAATAAAATATCATAACCAATAGAAACAATAATGCAATACTCTTACATGTTGCACCTACGGATCCTTTAGATGTTGCTAATTTATTTAATAATTACTTTTCTACTATAACAAATTCACTATTAGATAATTCTCCTTATGATGTGTCATCATGTAATTGTAGTAACTATATCGTTCCAGAATCATCTCAACAACAAAGTTTTTTCTTTCTTCCTTTTTCTTCGACAGAACTACACAAAATTATAATGTCTTTAAAATCTTCATCTTCTTCTTCCTTTGATAAAATTTCAAATAATATTCTAAAAAATGTTTCTTTTCAAATTGTTGATGTTCTATGTTATATTTTTAATTTCAGTATACAGAATGGTATTTTTCCACATGCTCTAAAAACAGCTGTTGTTATACCTTTGCATAAAAAAGGAGATACTTTATTATTCAACAATTATAGGCCTATTTCTTTATTATCAGTTTTTTCAAAAATTTTTGAAAAAGGCATTAAGTTTAGAATCATAAAATATTTGAATAACATCAGCTTTTTCAGCGAATTTCAATATGGGTTTAGAAGTGGTAAATCAACTGAAGATGCCTTATTAAAATTATGTAGTGAGCTCTACAAGTCCTTAAATGATTCTGAAATTCCGGCTGCTTTATTTATAGATATCACAAAAGCTTTTGACATGGTGGACCATAACTTATTATTAAACAAATTGTTTAAAGCTGGATTTAGAGGTTTTATTTTGGATTGGTTTGGTTCATACCTTAAAGATCGGATGCAAATAGTAAAAATTTCAAATGTATACAGTTCTGAAAAATTGATAAATATCGGAGTTCCTCAAGGCTCTGTACTAGGTCCAATACTTTTTTTAATTTATGTCAATTCACTTTTTGCTCAAGCGTTTAAAGGAAAAATTACTGCTTTTGCTGATGATACAGCTCTATCCTATTCAAATGTAAATTATTTTAATACTTTTACTGATATAAATTTTGATTTGGATATATTAAGGCAATGGTTCAAAATGCATAAACTAATAATAAGTAACAAAACAAAATTTATGTTTTTTAATCTGTCAGGAAAAGTATGTGAAAGTATTTCTGTAAAATATCACTCTCCTAAGTGCTTAAAATTTAGTTTATGTAATTTATGTGCAAATGATGTGTCTGGTATTTTGTTTAATGAGAACTATAACTGCTCAGAAGATTGTTTCTATGTTGAACGTGTGGATAGCTTCAAATATTTAGGTATCTCGTTAGATGCTAGACTAAACTGGAAAGATCACACGTCTTATCTAAAAAGATACCTGAATAAAGCAGTTAGGCAACTGTATCATCTAAGTTTATATTGTCCTTTCTCTGTTTTAAAACTTTTTTACAATGGCTTGATTAAGTCTAAACTTCAATATGGTCTGTGTTGTTGGGGTGGTACCCATTATAATAAAATTGAGCCTCTGTTAATTAAACAAAAACATTGTGTACGTATTATTTGTAAGGTCAGTCGTAGAACTCCCAGTTTTTATTTTTTCAAACATCTAAAAATTCTTCCATTAAGACATCTATACTATTTTAAGGTACTTAAACTATTTTTTTTAAAATCGGGCTATAATAATTCGAGATTGTTGGTGGATCACAATTTGCGTGTTAATAATAGAAACGTTGTAAATGTACCCAAAGTTAAAAAATCTCATTTTCGTCACTTTTTTACTGTAACTGCACCTCAGCTGTTTAATAAGTTACCTGAATCCTTTAGAAACGAGAGAATACAAATTAAATTTATAAAACAAATAAAATCCTGGCTCTTTTCATTTTCTCATGCACAAATTGAATCAATATTAATACCCATAATTTAAACTTACTTTTTATCTGTTTTCTTATTTCCTACTTTTTTATTTTATTTTTTTTTTTCTTTTGTTATTTCTAATGGCTTTATTCAGATCGTAATTCATTGTACTATCCTATATTTTATTTTATTTTTTATTATAAACTTCAAATCTTTTTATATTTTACAATTAAATTAAATTCATTCTTCTACAATTAAATAAAACATTATATCAAATAATTCTACACTAATTTTATATTGTTTTTCCCCATTAATACTATTACACCTGTTATTTTAATAAAGTAAGACATTCGTCTCTTGCACTATGGCAATAGAATGTCTTTAACTATTTCATTCAGAACTTGAAGCTTAAAATTGACTAATTAAGGATATATTATGTACAAATTTTTTGATTTATTTTTATATTTTCTAATATGTATATATATTTGTAGTTTATAATAATTGTATTAATCTTTTACTATAATACATATATAATGTACATTTGTGAACAATTATTAATTCTTAATTCATAATTCAAATGTTTGTTTTTTTTTTTTAATAGTATATAAATTAAATGTTATTTAGTATAAGTTAAAAATGTAATCTGAATTATTTTAAATACTAATTTTTAATTTGAATTAATTATTAATTTGATTAAGGATACATTGTACAAAAAATGAATTTAATTTGTATGTATTCAAAATTTGTTACTAGCTTTGTAATTCTGTTGAAATAAAGACTATTTTTATTATTATTATTATTATTTTATTATTACTAAACTTATAACATAATTTATTTTAAGATGGACATTATTGTTAACAATCGAATAAAAAAGTGTAAATTATTAAATTTGTTGAATCAACATTGTTAGTTGTTTGTTGTTGTTTTTGTAATCATTGAAAAATTGATAGGTCAACATTTAAAAAAAATAATGTGGCATTGTCAGATTTGTATTAAACTTAAGTAGATAGGCTAGAGTCAAGCAAACACACTTAAACAAAATAATTTCATCCCGGTACCATTGAATCAAAAAATTTGCACTTATAAACCTACTAATCAAAAACAATTGGAGTAGTAACTGTTGCAGTGACTGTCAGCTCATGCAGAGATGCTTAGACCATAGAGGTCCATCCTGGTATAATAAAATCAAAAATTTTATACCCATAAACCTACTCGTTAAAACCAAGTAGAGATTTATACAAAAAAATTCCTGGATTTTAGTACGGGAAAAACCATACATGAATTTATTTTGAATAATTTATCGAATCTGCAGTGTAACTTCTATTTAACTTCTTCTATTATTCGACGATACATGCTGTAGACATTCAAATATCCTGTTGACGTTTATTTTTAATAAATTGTTAATCATGAAGCTTTTATCATTGTCTGAAAACCTTTGATTCGTTTTCAGTTGCTGTTATTTTTAGTATTTTGAGCCATGCCGGAGTTATCTCATCATTCATCTTGTCATTTTCAATTGCCTAATCTTGTCATTTTCTCAACATTGGAATATTCCAGCTTAAAATAACAAAATACATATTATAATTTATATTACGTTTATTGAATTTTATAATAATTATCATTTGAAAAATTGTAATTTTTCCAACAGTTTGGAAACTCGCGGATCACTGCTAATATCGAATGTAATGAAGTATAATTCAAAAAATTTCAAATACAAAATTTCACAAATATTAAAAATTCACCACCAATGCAAACACAATTATTTTTTTTTTTTTTCATTATTTTCATTGTTTATTCTATCACTTACACTGAGAAAAATTACAATTACATACACTAAATCAACATCAATTTTTTATATTTGATTAAAGATCACGTGTGTTATATTATTTTATACAATCTATATAGCATATAAATAATATTATACGAAAATATTTTACATTATTACAATATCAAAATGAGTACAAAATAAAAAAAAAAAAAAACTGAAATATAAATAAATATCTTCCTTATCCTGAATTCATAATTTTTTTTTTTTTTTGTTTTCGTCCTTGGAGATAATATTGAAGAAAATAATAAAGAGAAATATTATATACAAATATAATATTGTATACTAAACCAAAAAGTGACAAAATCTCAAGTTGAGTATTTATTTATTTATTTTTTTTTTTCTCTATAAAATCGCATCATACACGTATTATAAATAATATCCTTAAATACATATACTTATATACATAACTATACATATTATATTATGTAGAATATTATGTAGGAAAATATATGCATCAAATAAGGATATAAATTTTAGCTGAGGGATTTAATAACAATTGACATCAGTGATGCGGTATTGTTTCGTATTTTATGATGATTAAATGGAAATCTCAGAGAAAAAGAAAAAAATCATAAGAAAAAAAAAATATATATAATAAATATATTTATTCCCTATTTGCAGATGGTTGTTGTCTATGGTAAATACATAATATTATACTCATATTATTATATTATATAATAATATATATATATATATTTTGTTATGGCAAGAATGTATTCTGATATTATTATTATGTATCCTACATGCATTACATATAAATATATTTTTTGTTAAGGATTTAAAGTATTATTTATTATTATTAATTTATTTTTTTCTTTTCACACTAAAAAATTTAAATTAAAGAATTAAGATTTTAAAATTATTTATCTATATAATCAATATATGAATTTATATAGATAATTAAATTTAGAAATTTATTTTCTATTAAATAGCTTATTACATTCTGTAAATTAATCGATTTAAAATTTTAAGCTCAATTTTCTTTAATAAATTTTAAAATTTGTAATTTTCTGAAAATTGATATTTCAGAGCTTTTATAGTTGTGACAAAAAAACATATACTACAACTTTACATAATTTTTTGTCAAATTTTAATGGACATAATAATTGACTTAACCATTTTGCTTCATGTGAAGCCAAATATGGCTTTTTGAAATAATAATCAAGTCTTGGCATGTATAATTAAACATAACCAAACTTGATGATCATTTTAAAATTCGTATGAATTAAAGGGTTAATTATTTAAAAATTTGCATTATATAGAATTAACTATATAAAAAAATTTATTTTAAATATGAATTATTCAAAAAATTATATGTTTTTGTTTCGAAGGATCAAAATATGAAATTATGTGACAGTCAAGCTTTTATAAATTGTGCATTGTGTGTAAGTCTTTCCAAAAGAAAAGAAAATTAAATTAAATATTTTAAAATGTAACAATACTTATAGTGTAAATGTAAAACTGTATATCTGTCAAAACTGTTGGAATTTCGATCGAACGTAAAGTCAAGTTTAAATCGAAACGTAATCCCCGACATTAATATAAATTTTATATCATTTCTCGGACATTTCTCTCAACATAAGATTTTCATTATAACATTTTGTCATAACATTTTCTCTGATAATTTTATTAAAATAATTTTGGCCTAATAACACTCCCCAAACTTAAAGTTTTGGTATAAAAGTGAAGTTTTTGTAAAACATATTGATTATCTCGGTAAAGCTTGTTTATAGCCTGCACTTATGAGATGAGTCGAAAGTTATTAGTCTAATCCAAATATTATGAGTTGGTTGACATAAATAAAACGGTATAGATTCTATTATAGTTAAAATAGTAACCGTAGTTTATTAACATAAGTTTAAAACGTCTGGCAAACACATTGGATGATCCTGCATGTGTTAGCAGATCTATCTAGTGCGCATTCATTGATTGGACATTATTTTTCCAATCCAATTTTTTAACCACACGTAAGACGATTCAAACATAACTTAAAAGATTTTTAGGTCAGAGTGGCCACCCTGTGTAAGCATTTTTCATAAAAGTACATTATAGATATATATATATTTGCTTATAGTAAGATTTGAATATAAAATTAAACATAATCTTTTTCTGAGAATATTTAAACATAAATTCTATTTATAGAAGATAATAAAAATGACACGATTTTCGTACCTCTTTTTAAGATAAAACTTTGCCAACGGCCATACCACGTTGAATACACCGGTTCTCGTCTGATCACCGAAGTTAAGCAATGTCGGGCACGGTTAGTACTTAGATGGGGGACCGTTTGGGAACACCGCGTATTGTTGGCATCAAACAACTTTTTTTGATATTTTATTTAATTTTTATCAACACTATGCGAAAAAAGTTTTAAAAGTACAAAAGAATGTCTTCTACAGTATAAATAACCAATTTTCATGTACATTTTCTATATTTAAAGATTTTATACCAACTAAATGAACTGTCAAATCTTGCAATACATTTACTATTATTTTTATACGATGGACTGTTTTTGAAAATATTTAATTAAATACATATAGGTAATTGTTACACTCTCATAATAAGAAAATTTAATTGATTTCTAGTAAATCTTTAATTAAAGAAATCTTTAATAAAATGTTTTCAATGTTTATAAACAAATATAAATACTTTTTTTTTACATAACAATTTCATTCATTCTAAAGAAAAAAATGAAAAAAAAACAATGAATTGATTTAAGCAACATTATTTTTTTATTGCTAATTTTTATTTAATTGAAAGTAAGCTAAACCTATCAACATTTCTCTGTATGGATGGATCACAGATAAAAATATGCTTACCTTTAAATAATAATTGTGAATAACATTACTTACCTATACATTTAAAGTTCAATATATTAATATTAGTATTCAATATTCAATTTTCATGTACAATCTGCTGTCATTTTAATGAAAATAAGTTCAAATTATATTATTTTGTAATTAAGCGGTATTACATTAATTTAGTAGAAACATTGCTATATAATATAATATTTGTGTGCCACATTATACTTGTTCTGATCTTTACGTGATTAAATTTATTAGGCATAATATTGTTTATATAATTAATTGAAAACCAAACTTGCTATAACCAAAGCTAATATTCTACAATCATAATTTGATTGAATTTCAAATAACTTCACTATTAATATTACATTTTGTTTCTTTTAACACACGCATTCGAAAATTTTGTATTACATCACTCAGTTCGATATTGTATATAACTATACTATTTTGGTTTCATATAATTATTACTACTCTAATAAATACTTATACAAGAAAGCAAACATAATTAGAATCGATAATTTTATTATAAAATTAATTCGAAGACATTATGATAAAGCACAAAACACTCCGGAAAATGGTTTAATATCGTATATATTCTACAACAATTTACATCAAAAAGACCTTGCTCATGGGCTTCATACCTCCTGAGCATTTTATCTATTTAGATAAAAACGGTTATATTCAAAACCGTAATTATATGTCCTTCTATTATACCATTATAATAGTTGAGCTACATGTAAGCTATTGTATGTAAGCATATTCGGATGATCTCACTGAAGAAAATAATAATTGGCAAGAAAATTTCATATCACCATTCTCATAGAGAGAAATAGTTGAACAAATTAAAAAACTGAGAGATAAAAAAGCTCCAGGTTTTGATCTAATTACATCGGAAGTCCTGAAAGAACTTCCGAAAAAAGCGATAACAATGCTAACACGCATTATAAACGCTGCTATAAGAATAAGGTATGTGCCGAATATGTGGAAAATAGTAGAGATAATTATGATATCAAAGCCAGGTAAGCCCATAAATGAGGTCAAATCCTACAGACCAATATCATTACTACCAATAATATCAAAATTATTTGAAAAACTACTATTGATTCGAATGAGTCCGGTCATAGAAAATGGTAATCTGTTTCCAAATTATCAATTTGGCTTTAGATATAAGCACTCGACAATCGATCAAATACATATAGAATAACAGACATAATAGAAAAAGTTTTAGAAGAAAAGCAAGTATGTTCTACCATATTTCTAGATGTAGCCCAAGCTTTTGATAAAGTATGGCATCGAGGCTTAATAAATAAACTAAATAATATGTTACCTAAACAATACGTTGATCATATCTAGAAAACAAACTATTCAAAATAAAACAAGACGAAGAGTATTCTACTAATTAGAGATATTAAAACGGGTGTGCCACAAGGTAGTATTCTGGGTCCCATACTGTATTTGCTCTACACCTATGATTTACCACAAATAGAAAATATAACTGTAGCTAGATTCGCTGACGATACTGCGTTGATGGTAGTAGGATCAAATATTGACGAGGTTACAAATAAATTGCAAAGAGCAAGCGACAAGCTATACCTCTGGACAAAGAAATGGAAAATTAAACTCAATGAGTTAAAATCAGTACATGTAAATTTTACAAACAAAAAATTAAAAAATCAACCATCGGTAAATCTGAATGGGATAAATATACCCCAAGCAAACAATGCTAAATACCTAGGAATGACATTAGATGTCAGACTTAGATGGAAAGAGCACGTGAAAAAGAAAAAATTTGAGCTTGAAAATAAATATAGAGAAATGTACTGGCTCTTAGGTCGATTCTAAATTACCTATACATAACAGATAATCAAACCGATATGGTTGTACGGCATACAAATATGGGGATGTGCCAAACAAACACATGTACTTGGTATACAAAAATTCCAAAATAAAGTCTTGCGCAACATGGTAAATGCCCTTTGGTATGTTCGCAACAGTGACTTGCACAGAGATCTAAAAATTTCTTGCATAGAAAATGAAATAAAAAGATATTCAACAAAGCATATAGCTCGTCTCGAGGATCATGTTAACGTTTGGGCCACTCAACTGCTAGATGACCAAAATTAATTAATTAAAGCAAACTATTGGCGGTTGGCAAACTTTAATTATAATTAGCACAAATCAAAATAAACATTATTTTTTTAACTAGGTTAAGCATTTTTAGTTAGATTAGGATAGATTAAGCTAGGTTTTTAATAAATAACTATTTGTTTTACTCCCTACTTTTCCAATAATATAATTCTAAGAAAAAATGACTTTGTAAAGTTTGTACATAATATAAAAAATTATTAAAATTGTGCGTATAATTAACATAAAAACGAAAAAATAGCTTATATGTTAATAAAATTAAAAATAAATAGATGTTTTTGTAAATTTTTGTAGGATAGACTAGTGTAAGAATGTAAAAATAGTGGGAAAAATTAAATTTATATTAAAAAAAAAAAAACAAAAAAGGATTCATATAATTTCATAAAATATTAACTATTATTAGTATCAAATTTTAACTTGAATTTTATTTATGACAATGAACAACTTAAATATAATAATTTCATGTTCCGCTGGCTGTATATACTATTCTATTGCAAAAAGTTGACCCACCTTTAGACTTATCATCATAATAAAAAATGTTGTGTAGGTAGTTAGCACCTATAAAAGAAATTTTAGCATCTAGCTACTAAAATTTTATAGAACAAATGAAAAAAAAATTAAAATTCATTATGCCAGCACTGCAACAGATTTAAAAAATACAAACAAGGTATGGGCCAACTTTTTTGCAAATACAAAAATTATAAAAAAATTCTACGATAAAATTCCTTTCATAATGCAGAAAAATGTTTCATCATACCATTTATTATGACATTATTTTACCACTCTACCATTTTTACAATACACTACTATTTTTTCCTCTCAATGTTTTTCATCAGAAAATTCACATCAAAAAATTATTATCATATCGTAAGTCATATCAATGCCAAGCTGATTCCAATTAAGAATTTTAAATAGAACTCTTACTAAAATTTGTAGAAAAATTTTTCATTGTTATGTTAGGAAATAACACGAATACAATATCCTTTCTCTAAACTTAAACTTCTAGTCTTCTTTTTAGTTTTTTTTTAACTGTAAATATTCTTTGGGAGTGAAGTATTAGGTATATATTGCATTGATAATATTGAAATGGGATAACGAAACATTACAAAACACGTTTTACAAAAGGCAAATAAAGGACATTTTGCAAAAAGACATAATATTCAAAATAGTAAATACATTTTACAAAATTAACAAAACAAAAAAAAAAAAAAAAAATGGTTTACTAAATTTTTTAATGTTTTTGTGTTAAATATTTTGCTGTGTTAATTTTTCTATTCAGCCTGTTTTTTGGTGTACCAACTAAAAAATGTTAATATATAAATTTTTAACTAAACTAAACTAATTTTTATTAAGTTAAGTAACACATGCATTGCTCCTGACCCCGGCTGATATAATAGCTCTTTAAAAACAGGATATAAAAAAATTGGTTCAGGGGTTTGTTCCTAAAAACAAAATAAATATTTTATTACATTGTTTGATATTTTTTATAAGTCTTTCTTTGACATTTCTTTGCTATCAGGAAAATCAGATTATTTACCGTTTTTCTAAAAACTTTATTTCAGAAAAAAAAATTTTAAAAAATGTTCATAGTCTTTGACTTTTACTTCTGGGAAGCCAAGCTTTTGTTTGCAATGTTTTGTTAATGTAATACTAACGTACTACTAACAATATACCTAGTGAAACTAAATAAAGACGATAAATTGCTTCGGTTTCAAAGTTCTGGTACGCCTAACCGCTTTGTTACAAGATATGACAAATTGTTAATATGAAAAAGTTTTCAAACAAAATTTATGGCAAATTTTATACCAACGTTTTTTATTGCATTAAGACCTTTACGGGTCATAGTTGAACAATCAGTAGAATGGAATGCCCCACTATATCTACTATACATAGATTTTAAGAAAGCATTCGACACAGTCAAGAGATGCGCAATATGGAGAACACTTACAAAGAAGGGAGCTCCTGAAAAAATCATCAACATCATCAAAGCGATGTATGAAGATGCAGAGACAACATCAGTGATCCATTCTACACCAACATAGGAGTTAGACAAGGATGTCCACTATCTCCACTTCTCTTCAACACAATACTAGACGACTTTCTAAGAAAAGTTTGCACTGGAATAAACGGAATAGAATGGGATCTCTTCGGCAACTTAGAAGACTTAGATTACGCAGATGATGTATGCCTCATATCAAGGAATCAAAGGGACCTACAGAACAAAGTCAACGGATTACAGGAAGAAGCAAAGAAATCGGGACTATGGGGATAGGGATCGGGATCGGGATAGTGAGTCAATAACAGTGAGTGGACAACAGATAGAATACGTAGAAGAATTCAACTACCTGGGGAGCATCATAGCAAGAGGAGGTACAACAGAAGATGTCAACAGCCGTATAAATAAGGCAAGAAGAATATTTGGGAGCCTAATGAAGATATGGCGGAGCAACCAAATATCGAGAACAACAAAGCTAACAATATACAGAGCATGTGTTAAGTCAACATTAATATATGGCAGTGAAACATGGCTCACTTCAGTCAGAATCAAACAGAAGCTACAAGTATTCATCAACAAGTGCTTGAGACTTATATGCAGAATATTCTGGCCGGCAAGAATTAGCAACGAGGATTTATGGATGATAACTGGAGAAGAACCGAACAACAGACAGATAAATAGGAAAAAATGGAAATGGATAGGTCATACACTAAGGAAATCAGAAAGTGATATAGCAAGAAGAGCTCTAGAATGGAATCCACAAGGACAAAGGAGACCCGGCAGACCATACAACACATGGAGACGCACAATCGATCAAGAATTAACAATCAACAATTATACCTGGGACGATATTAAGGAAGTAGTACTCAACAGAGAGGAATGAAGGTTCACTATCGAAGCCCTGTGCTACCACGCGGAGTAATAGGAGAAAAAAAAAAAAAAAGACCTAATGACGGTGTAGCAACCAAAATATGTCAATATATTAATTAAGCATACCTACACAATTTAATTTTTAATAAGTTAAGTATCACATGCATTTCACATGTTTTCACAAAGCTATTATATCACTTGTAAACCAGGCATAAATAGTAACAACTACAGGCAAATTCATACCGATTCCTACGATACCCAGCCACTTCATTATAAGTAGTTATGAACATGGAAAATTAAAACATATCGAATTTGCTGAAAACAAGTTGTCAAATTAGCTTTAAAGAACATTAAATATCTACTTTTTTTATTGCATTATGACCTGATCATGATGCAACAACCAACATTCATCATGGTATTAATCAAACATACCAAAACATTAAATAAAGTCTCATTTTAATTAAGTTAAGGCTTCTGCGAGCACTTGATAACATCCCCCGTGAATGGAATTGGTTGTGATAGATAACAAATTTATTAAGTTTGAATTTAAAAATTATAATTTATTAACTAAAATATGTGAATTTTCAAATTAACATCAATTTTCAGTTTTTCCGCAGCAATTTTTGTTTTTTGTTGTTTAAACGACTTTTGATAAAATAAATTTTTGCAATGTGTATTTTGATGAAAGTATAGTATACCAAATCCAACTGAAACAAAAATAAAAATACAACAATGAACAACACTGAATAATTTGAATTATTTTGAAATTAGAATTTGGTGTTGTTAAATTTTGGGCCACCATTTTATTATTGAATATTTCTAGACGTTATTGTTTTGGTTTATTGTTTATTAGGTACTGAATAATTCCACTTTCTGGTTTCTTTTGCTCAAATTGAATTGTAGAAAACGTTGGCATTTTAAGAATTTCATATTCAAAAATAGGACATATTGAATAATTTCTCTTATTCTATAGTGAATTCATACAGTAAAATGATTTCATTTAATAAAATTTATAATGAATTTTGAATTATTGGGCAGTTATAATATGCAATTTTGGGTAGAAGATAATCCCATGAAAAATGAAAAATAAATTGGATATTTGATGTCATAAACAGGACATTATATTATGAAAGATATAAAAAAATAAAAATATTTTATAAAAAAAAAGTATTTGGAATTAATTTTGTTCTATATAACTTTTACTCGATATAAGATTTTTAAAATAACTGCTTGTATAGATTGTGTATAAAATGTTCTGCATGGTGACCGCAGACCTGCAAGGTGTATATTTAATACATGATGATGTTATATATTGCACAATCAAATATAGTAAGCTTTCGTCAAGTAATAGATGAAAGTATGATGTGCTTGCTTTAAGCATTTGTCTATAACAGTATAATATACCATTCGGTTGCTAATTAAAAGGCTTCGGGTTTGAATACCGCTCAACGCATGAATGTTCAATTGCATTTTTTTTTTCATTATTATTCAAAAAATAGTTTTATATGCATATGATTTGGTACAATTAAAGTAAAAAAATAGATATCTGACTATAGTAACAGTTTAACTAAATTTAATGAGCAGAAAATTGTTGAATAAAAATGTTCAAGCAACCTTCAAATTAAAGCGTTGTTCCATCTACGAATACCTGTGTGTTAGCGATCACATTGTCAGATATTTGCAATGATGTTGGCAAATTCTGCCCAGCTTCGAGTGTGGATCAATATAGTTATTGTAATTGTATTTTGAGCAACATATACCAAAAAAAAAAAATTGCATATGTGATACGTAATCTGATACGTAATTTAAATTTTTGGAAAAAAAAAAACGTATTTTTTCAATATTTTTTTAGATTAAAAATCAAAAATTGTGACATAGGGATTTTATTTTTAACAAGATGGTTATTTTTCACAGACAATATTATAACAACTAATATTTTTAAAAAAGCGATATTACAAAAAACAATTAAATCTTGCTTAAATCAGGTACGATAGAAAATCTAATTATTATAAATATATATAAATTTCATCCTTGAATGTGTATATTATAAAATGTATATAGTATAGAATGTATTAGTGGATGTATTAACGGATAAATTTACATCTTATTACTGCATTATTTTTCTTTTTTTTGTTTTTTTATACGCAGGCTGGTAGTAATCTTCAAAAGACACAATGAGCCCCGTAGCTTGACATTTTGTGTGGGATTCGAACATTGTGTGTGGGATACTCACTAAACCACACACTTCCTATATTTCGATCTAGTCCTACAGGACCAATGAGCAATTTTTTTTTTCATAAAAGACTAATGAGCCATTTATTACTGCATAAGATTAAAAATCTAATCAACAATGAACTCAGCTAGTCAAAGTTAAGTCTTATTACATAAACGAGTACTCATGAAAGGATACAAAATAAATAAATAACAATAAATTAATTTCAAACACTTTATAATAATGAATAAATAAATCACACGTATTTATAAACAAAAGTAATTATTTTTAATTTTTGGTTTTTTAATTCTCTCCATGAACTCAAAGAATTTAAATTTATTTTCTTTTTATCATTGTGAATAATAAAATGAAAAAATAAATGTTTACTTACAACTCAATTTAAATTCTTATAATGGTAAATAACAATCCTTTCGTTTTAAGACAAAATAAAAAATATTTTTTCAAGTCAATTTCGTAGTCCTTATTTTAGATATAATATATTTTTTTTTATTTTTTTTTTGTTCTATTTTATTTTCTTAATTTGATTTTTATTTTTTTGTAATTGATTTAAAGATCAACAACAACTGGTGGTGGATTTTAAGGATCAAAACAACTGTGAGGCACAACTGATTTTTTTATTTTTTTTTTTTTTTGCTGATTTTTTATTTTCCTATTTTTTGTTGTTGTTTTTTTTTTTTTTTTTTGTTGTGGCTATTCGATGTTTTCTTAATCTGCAAAATTGAAAAATACAAAAAAAAATGTTAAGTTGTTGCCTTCAACAAAAATAAATCATTCACAATCACAGCATAATATTGCTATCTCACTCTTTCTAAATATTATATTTTTTTTTTGGAAGAATTTAACAACTTTTTCTTTTAACAAATTATTTATTTATTTATCGTTTTTTTTTCGACACGTGCTGCTGTTACTGCTGACGCTGTTATATTCCTGGTTTTTATTTCTCATCTATATGTAAAAAATTTTATATCAGTAAATAAAAGGGTGGCGTGTAGTGAGAAGAAATGTGAAATTGTTGGAAAAAATAAACTTTTCTCTCCAAAAAGTTCAAATTTTAGGCATTTTAATTTTTTTTTTTTTTTTTTTTTCATCTGAAATTTTTCATTTGGATATTGGGTTACGAAATCAAAACTTTAATAATAATGTTAACACAAATATTAATGAAATAAGGTGAAATTTAATATTAATTTGATGGGTAACTCATTACGTTCGTTAGTGATTTTTTTTTTTTTTTTTTTTTTTAATTCTACAATTAAATTAATAATTTAGTATTGAAATCAACTTAAATGTTTAATATGTAAAAAAAAAATTGTTTTGAAATGAAATGTTTTGATTGCCAAGAAAGTGAAGTAGGTGAACACCTTGATTGTGTACATAGTGTATTGTCATCACTTGTACGATTTGTTTTATTATTATCTAATACAGGTTGCAAAATTTAATATAATTTAAAATTTGATTTATAAAATTTAGTAAATGAATAATAATGTTTATTAAAAAATTTAATTGAATATTTTATCTATCATAGCAGGTAGTAAAATAATTCACTTGATCTGTAGTTTTATTTTGAATAAAGTGTAGTCGAATTGGGCAAGAAAAATTAAAACAGTAGCCTCTAGAGCTGTTTTAAGCATTAAGTAACATAAATAAGCCTTCATACGATATAACATTTGCTTAACATCACAATTTTAGACCTACACTTATTCTTGTATTAAGACTAGTTTACGGTGTTATAACCAAAATATGTCAATATATTAGCATCCATATATAATCGAATTTCAACGTAATTCTATTATATCATAACCATTCTCATTGAGTCGAAATATATTTCTTATTACTATTACCAGAAATTATATATATATACAGTGCTGCTTTGTATATATAATTTCTGCTATTCATCTATCTGTAATCTACTATTCATATCTATCGAATGGACTACAATGAATAGTCCATATCTATCGAATAGTCCATATCTGAACTATGTATATATAATTTCTGCTATTACATATCTATCGAGTGGACTACAATGTTCATATTAGTTTACAATTTTATTTTAAATGTATATGATTTTTCCTACAGTTTAATTTAATGTCTTTAAATATCGTCGGTATACTGTAAAAGTATCTCAAGTCCAATTTTTTGTCATATGATGCTCCAAATAATGCATTATAGTTAAGTAGAAAGATCCAAAGGCATTTGAATAATATTTAAGGACTTGATAATATGAAATTTCAGTGCATCGACATTATCACAGCGCCGTAAACAGAATAACAATGCTCTTTGTTATTCAAAATACTTGTAAATCTCGATTGTAATGTAAGCAGGCATTCTAGCTACCCAGAAAATAACGTGGGACTAATTTAATATATTACTCTTAGAACAAGTATCAATATGCATAACTTTGCTATTAAATAGTGGTAGTACAGCTGTGATATAGCTATTTAAAATCGTGAAACAAGTTAGGTACATATTTAATAAATATTTATAGAAAATTTAAAATATTTGTGTTTGTATTGATATTGAATTTATATTTTGAATTTTCCAAATGCATTTCAATACAAATAAACTTTTCTGTTTCTGATTTTTTTTTTTTGAACTTTTTATAATTTATAAGATCCAAAGAAGATAACAATTATATCAAAAAAATTCAAGACAATAGTCAAAACTTATATAATTTGTTTTTTATTAGGTAAATAAAGGTACACCCTATTTTCTATATAATTTTATAATTTTCATTTCGATACGAACATACATACATCACATACCCTAGATGTGTATGATTTAATTAATTTGATTTCCTTTTCTGAATGAAACGTTTTTAGATAGTAAACTTTTTTTTATTATTTTCATGATCTCCTGTTAATTTAATTTACGTGTTTAAGTTCAAGTTTAACTATTCAATCAAATGAATTAATTTTTATTAATTTAAGAGAAAAAGTCACGTAAATAATTCATAACACTTAAAATCGAAAATTACCTTTCAATTAATTCTTTAAATAGCAAAACAAAGAAAAAAAAAAAACAAAAACAAATTGATACATAATACAAATAAATTCTTATAACATGAATGCACACGAGCACAACTGACAGCTATTAGATAAAATTTTTAAATAAATTTATTGTATTTGAAAAAAAAAAAAAAAAAAAAAATAAAAAATTATTATTAAAAAGTTAAAAATAAAAATGTCGTCACGATTTTTATAACAAATAAAATATAATAAAAAAAAAAAAAAAGAAAAATAACTTTTCTTCAAATGAAAATTTATATTCGGTATCCTGTAAATGTGAATAAAGTGGAAAATTTTCATAAAATTTATGATCACGTCTTAGATTTTTTTTTTTTTTGTTTTTGTTGTGTTTGTTTTTTTAATTCAAATTTAATCAAATATTTTCTATGCATCCAGTCACTTATCTGCAATAAAGTATTTTTTGTTTTGTTTGTTTTTTGTTTTGATTATGTTGATTTTCTACATAAATATACAATATATCTAGGAATATTAAAATTTCAAGGACAATAAACATAACAGTCGCTTCCATATTATAATTTGTAAGTTCTATATTTAATATTTTGTTTTGAGGAAAATTTGAATTTTAATTAAAAAAATTTTCTTTTGCAATGATACAGTTTGGTATTTTTTTTTTTTTTTTTTTTTTTTTTTGAAAACAATAAATTTTGTGAGATCATATCAAAATTAGCAACATTTTTTTTTTAAATAAAAACAGCCTGGGTATATAAAATTTTAGAATAAAAATCAAAAATGATAAATTTTTATTAAGATTGAGTTGGTTTAATTTGTAGAAATTGACAGAACAAAATTAGAAAATTAAAAAATCAAAATAAAGAAAATCCAACTTCGGATCCATTTTCACTCTGAGATAACTACACGCTCGACATTATGTAGTAAAACAATGTATTCAAATCGTACATCATCATAGGGCGGAAGTAAATTCTTTCCAACGGCTCCTATCTGCGGCTAACCTCTTCAATTGTGGCCACGTTCTTTGCTGGTTACTTGCTTCGGCTAAGACATTTGTTCTCCACGTTTTTCTCGGCCTTCCGACGCGACGTGTACCCTGAGGATTCCATTCGAAACATTGTTTCGCGATGTTGTTGTCAGGTTTCCTCAAAGTATGCCCGATCCAACGCCATTTCCTCTGTCAGATTTCCACGTCTATTTGTGTTTGTTTCGTTTTTTGCCACACCATTCTGTTGGAAAGGGTTTGTGGCCAACGAATGTTTAGGATGCGCCGGAGACATCTGTTGATGTTCGCTTGGAGTTTCCTGGTGATGTTTACAGAAACTTTACATGTTTCGCAAGCGTACAGGCGAACAGATTTTACACTGGCGTTGAAAATGCCATATTTTTGAAAGCATCCCGAAAGCAGTACGGGTTTTACTGATGCGGACTTCAATATCCAAATCGGCGCCTCCATCTGATGACACGATGCTGCCCAAGTAATTGAACGTAGTCACCTCTTCGATTCGAATCTCTTGATGGAGGATCGGATGTTGTGATGTGTGAGTTGTGCGCATGATTTTAGTTTTAGCTGAATTGATTTTTAGGCTCGCACTTTTTCCAGTGTCATACAGCTTTTGGCACATATCGTTCAAACCTCCATTCGTATGTGACAATAAACACACATCGTCGGCGTAATCTAAGTGGCTAATACGTTCGAAAGGACGCCACTGGATACCGTTGCTCTCGTTTACACCCACAGTAGTAGTCATTATGTCATCCATTACTACTAAAACAATATGGGTGATAAAATACAGCCCTGCCTTACTCCCTGACACACCTCGAAGCAATTTGTCAGCTGTCCTCGATGTAAAATGCGACATCTTGCATCTTTATAGGATTCCTTAACTATAGCTATAATTTTTTCTGGAATGCCTCTCCTACTAAGCAATTCCCAAATATACTCTCGGTTTACTCTATCAAAGGCTTTCTCAAAGTCTACAAACATGAGATTCAGCGGTGCTTTTAATTCAGTGGATTGTTCAAGAATTATTCGTAATGTGTTGATGTGATTCATACACGAATGGCCACTGCGAAAACCTGCTTGGTGTCTTTTGAGTGTAGCTTAAATCGTACATAGTGTATGAAAACACTATTAATTTAAAAACTAAATGCTTGACAACACACAACTTTTTACTTTGCTTAGTTTTATAACTTACTGGCGTAGTTAGCCGGCGTTGCACGAGATATTGGAAAATTTTTAGGAGCTTTCTTTGTTTTTAATTTGGAACGGAAAATATTATTTGATATTTCTTTTTTAGTAAGCTAACCACTGGTTGGGTGTTGTAGGTAGTTGCGTTGCGTTAAAACACGTTTAAATTTTGTTTAAAATTTGAAATATGTACCAAAAAATATTTTTAACCTACAAAATACTGATATTTACAATATTACTGTATATATTTAATAATTTTAGTATTTTTATTTTATTTTTATAAGTTTACCGTGGCAAGTGTCACAACGCAGAATTATTCATGCATTTCAAACCCAGTTCCTGTTGAGCTAAAGACTTGAAATTTTGTTGTACTGCTTCCCGCCGGAGTTATTTTTTGAATGAAAATTCCTACTGTAAACGAATTTCTACCGTGTTTGAAAACCATCGATCAAGGGACATTGAGACAGGGCAATCAAAAACGAAAAAAATATTATTAGACCGGCATTGCAAAACGGGTTAACGGAATTAAATAAAAATTTATTTTTCGCCTTTTTTAACGCCATAGAAGCTTCTCTTTAAATTGGACGCAATTATTTGGTAACAAATTTTTTTCAAGATCGATGTGTCGGAAGAGGGGTTAATGTATCGGAACCCAAACAATCTTCTATGCAAAAAAAAAAAAAGGTTCCAGTGATTCAGTCACGGCTCTCAGACGGTACAACGAACCGAAAAATCCGTAGACCGACATGCCGAAACGGATTAAGGAAATTTAATAAAAAAAGTGGTAACTATAATATAATATACTCTGTATATTGCTTTATGCCTATAATTCAAAAGTTATTCACTTCAATAAATTAGATCAGAATAAATATCTGTATTTACTCCCGTTTCAAATATATATTATATGAAGTGGGTTAGGAATTGTATGTACACTATGACAACTACCCGAACCAGTCAGAATTTTTAAAATGGTGAAAGCCGTTAATGTTTATTTATGAAAGAGAACTTGAGTACAAATTTTTAGCTCTGTAACACCTTTCGTTTTTGAAATATTTTTGGCGGGTCCTCGGAGTTGTATGACAACTATCCGAACCAGTAAAAATTTCGAAAAATTTTTAAAGGCATATTTGTTTATTTTTGAAAGAGTAGTTGTGTAGTACAAATTTTCAGCTCTGTAGCATCTTTGGTTTTTGAAATGTGCTAGATGAGTGCTAGGAGTTGTATGGCAGGTACCAGAACCATTCAGAATTTTGGAAAACAACATATCACCATAATGTTAATAAAAAACCATCCTGTAAAATTTGGTTGAAATTAGTCTATGCGTCTCGGAGGAGTTCTAACACAAACATACATCCATACAAACATCCTTATATAAGATTACAAGATATTATTAAAATATCTGTGACTTATAAAAATCAATCAAAATTTTACTGTTATTTTACTAGATAATAATATCTTAATTTTTATCTAATTAAATTTTTTAAATCAAATTAAATATGTTTACCTCTTAAAGCTTGCATTACCATAATATTTATTGAAAATATTCTTAAAAAAATACTGAATTTAACAATGCCCATAAAAGATGAGTATAAGATGTTTATATACTCTTACTTGTGAGACACTACACATTCTGGATGGTTTTAAATTAAAATAGCTATATATAAAAAACAATTTTACTTAACTTTTTGATTTTATTAAATTGTTAAATTTTCAACATCTTCAATAATATTTATTGAATTTAAGGAGAGGTAGGTAGGGCATATACAAACACAAACAGTATATAAACAAAAATAAAACAAATACAAAAACAATATTTAAAATAAATTCAATTTAGGTTTTTTTTGTTATTTTTATCTTGAAAAAAATTGTTTTTGTTTTTGGTGTTTTTTTTTTAATTTTATTTATTTTTATTTTTTTTTTTTTCAGTAACGCAAGGATCCTTATGTCCTTTGATATTTATAAAATAAATACTTTTTCTCTTATTTCTTGAATTGGATATACAGATTTACCTATATATAATACTCATGTGGGAAATGACATATTAAAATATATAAAACAACAACAACAACAACAACTCTTATTTTATTTACAAAATTTTCCATGTCCTTTTTCAAAGTTCGCCTTGTTGTCTGTTAGATGACTTTCTATTTAGTTTTTTTATTATCTATTCTTTGAATATGGTTTTTCGTTCAATTTCATTTAAAGCTTAAAAAATGTTTGTTTTCAGATGAGTGGGCAATATTATATTATATATAAAGAGAAGTAAACATTAGTAGAAGACATAAAAGAGTTAAAATAGAAAAAAAAAAAAAAATATTATTTTAAAGAATGAGTTTTTTTTTTTTTTAAATAAAAATTCCCTTTCGAATATTCAATAAAGGTTCATTTTCAATTTTTGTTGTCTCTCTTTGGTTTTTTTGTATTTTATTCGTTTTCTTACTAAATTTAATTTTCTTATGTTTTTTGTTGTTTTATTTTTTTTTTTTTTTGTTTTTTTATTACATAAACATTTTTAAGGAAAATAATATCCTTAAGCAAATTTTTTTTTTTATTTTTGTTAAATATTTTTTTATTTTACAAAATGTTTGCTCTTATTTTATTTTTAATTTTGTATTTTGGTTTTTTTACGAATTTGTTTTTTTTGTGAAAGCGAATTACATTCAGATAGGTAGTGTCAGAAAAAGCCGATTTGATTAAACTAAAATTTAAAATGTGAGAGCTATATTGTATCAATGGTGTAATTGGTTTTTGTCTTTAATTAAGGGGTCTAGAAAAGTTTGCATGTATGCTCATTTAAATTTAGATTTATGAGAGACTGTCTATTTACATATATAATATTCTATATAGCAAAAATATTTTCTATTCATTATATTATAATAGTACTGTTTTGTGAGCAGGTCAGTCACTAATAATAATTGGTTGAAGCCAATTGTAATAAATTTATACTAGGTAAATAATTAAACAGTTTTATGTTAACAGTGAAGACATTAAAAGTCGATTCAAGCTAGACATAATAAATTTATACTATATTAGATGGTTTTATGAGCTTTCGAAACACTTATACGATCGGTTGAAGGCAGTCATTATAAATTTAAACTATATAGTAATTAGATGGTTTTGTAAGCAGATGGGGAACTCATAATCGGTGGAAGGTGCTTTAATAAATTTATACTATATTAGATGGTTTTATGAGCTTTCGAAACACTTACAATCGGTTGAAGGCAGTTATTATAAACTTAAACTAGTAATTAGATGATCTTGTAAGCAGATGGGGCAACCTGTTCAAGCTGCTCTAATAAATTTATACTATAAACAATAAATTAGACAAGTTTATGAGTAAGTGAATTGAAGCGGCTCATAATAAATTTATGCTTGATATAACTAAACAGTTTTATGAACAGGTGAAACTATGAAAGTCAGTTTGAGAAAGACATAATAATTATTATATCATAATTAGATGCTTTTGACAGCTGGCGAGACACTGAGAATTGGTTGAAGCCGCTCATAATATATTTTTAATTTCTTTAATTTCAATTTTCTCCAAATATCATTATATACCCTGTAGGTGAGTGAGTATACATTTTTATTACACTACCAAAAATCAATTTCAAATTTCGAATTAGGTTAAGAAATTTAGACAATTTTGAAATTTTATTTACTTTTTATATATAAAATATATTTTTTTGATATTATTTTTTATCTTTATTATATTATTTAATTTTTATTTTTTATTTATATTTTTAAAATATAAATATGTTATAAATATAAATTGATTTTTTCATTTTATTAAATAAGTAAAAAAAAAATTTTTTTTTAATAAAATATAAAAAAAACAAAACGATCAATTTCAAGGTTAATACTAAAAAAAAAATTTTTTTTAAGTTGAAATAAAATATGCACAAAATATCATTCAAGGATGAATTATAAAGGATTAAAGGTCTTTAAAAATTTAATATTTTTCAATATTAAAGTAATAATTTTTAAAGTAAGAAAAAAGTAAAAAAAAACAATTTTAAATAAAAGTTATTAGAATGAAAAAAAAAATTTATTTTCTGTTTACATAAAACTAAATGTAATAAAAATAATCAAGTCACTATCAACAACAACACATTAACAACTAAAAATAAATAAATAGAAAAACTGAAATTTAAACTTTTGATTCCACATTTTTTTCACTATATTTTTTGTGTTTTCAACTACTTTTATCATCATCATTATGTTAAAAACTATTTTATATTTTATTTTCGTAAATTGTAGTATTCATTTATCATCATCTTATTGTGTGGAAGAAAATTTAAGAATAAAAAAAAAATTATAGTGCAGCAACATCACAACTGATTTCAACTTTTAAAAGCATCCGATAATAAAAAACAAGAAAGATAATTCTTAATAACTCACATTTTATTCTACAATCGTAAACACTTTTTTTATATCTTTTTTTTCTAGTCTTATTAATTTCAGATGTTATTATTAGTATAGTTGTAATACTTTGATTAAAAATTAAATTTTTTTATTCTTATTTTATGTTATAAGAGTGTTGATCTCAATTCATACAATATTTTCATCAGTTTTAACTTAAGCTGAGAGTTTTGTTTAGGTAAGTAAAATAAATTAAGTTCTTCTAATACTAACGTCAGTGATAATACACTCTCATCTTTTATGAATTGCTTTATTTATGGCATGGAGTTAAAAAAAATCTATTTTATCTAATGTTGACCATATAATGTCTAATGTTAATCATATTGATTATATTGACCATAGATTATAGACGTGTTCGTAGTTGCAGTAAAATATGCGTCGGTGTCTTGCAGATTTTTTGCTCTGTCACTACGAACAAAAAAACTTGCGCAGATGCGCAGAAAATTGTTTAGTAGTCATTCTTGTTCATAGAAGCAGCACATGCACAATTCGTTTATATAGTTATATTATATTATTTAAAATTATATTATTATATATTTTTATATATATTCAATATATTTTAATATATTTTATAAATATTTTTTTTAAATATTTGATATATATATTTTTTATATATTAAAATTATTATATATTTTTTTCAATATATTTATTTTATTATATTTATATTTATATATTATTATTATTATTTATATATTTTATTTTAATAATTAATTTTTATTTTTTAAAATCATTCTGAAGCAGGCGCACTAAAATATCTGCACAATCTGCCCGACGCTGACACGACACCGATTACTATGAACAGAAGCGCCTGCTTTTTATCTGCGCAGAATTTTTGATGATATGCAACTACGAACAAAAAATCTTTTTTGTTGCGCAGGCGCGACCACTACGAACACACCTATAATCGAATCCGGTTATTGATTGTATTATTACAACTAAACTAATGTCCTTTTACAAATATATTATTTTAGTTGAAGTAGCAATGTTAAGTGATCAAACAAATATTTAATGCTCAACTTCCCTGTCCATGTTCAACAGCTAATTCTTTACAAAATTTTAAATTTTATTTGATTTTTTGGCTTACAATACTGTTTTGACCCACAATTTGTGAGTTGAAGTAAAAATTTTGTTCTTGTAGTGGTACGTGTTGATTAACTCTGAAAACATCAACGTCAAAATCTACAGCCCAAGCCCAAGATGTATATTAATGTGGACAAGGATAACATATAAAAAATCTTGATTAATTAGAAATTTTAAATTTTTCGTGCTATTAAAAATAATGTTTTTAACGTAATTAGGTAATAATAATATTTCTGTACCAACAAGTCATAACCGTTTATCGCAACATAAAAAAAAATATTGAGATAAAATTACCACCATATTCAAAAATTTTTAAAATTTTACTTTCGAAAATTTTGAATATGGTGGTTATTTATAAATTTGATTCATGATCACTATAAGTCACATTTTTACAGTGGTATGTGCTGGAGGGGAGTCATAATCGTTTATGTCAAATCGCTTATTATTTAACTTAAAATATATTTTAAATATTACCACCTAGCCATACAAACTTATAAATTGACAAGCGTTTTTAACAAATTTGGAATATCATTTTGAAATTTGCAAATGTACTGAGTGCTTAAACGGCTCATTTTAATTAATCGATTTTTTCAAAATTTTATTTATTAAATAATGTGTTTGGATTTCAAATATTTAAAAAAAAAAAAGCGATTTATTTATAAAAAATTTAAAATTTGATTTTGTTCACTAGTGATACATTTGCACGTGGGTTGGAGAAAATTTCTGCATCACTGGAAATCACGGAAGCCAACGTGACTTGAAAACACATTTTATTCGAAACATCAATTTCAGACATAAGCAGTTATGACTTATTGCCACAGATTTAAGTTTTCAATTTTTATTATCGAAATAAGTAGCCACAATATTGTTGTTATATCATATTAGTTTAGCACAAAAACTTCCCACGCATTTTTTTGATTATATGCGTCATCAAGTTTCAATGTTCTCATATAGTTCAAGGACTCTATGATTTATCTTAAGTTTACTTTTTATAAAATTATACACACTTTTACACTCTAAAATTTAATTTTCTCGTATCAAGTAAATTCTATACAAAATAATGAATAAACACTCTAGCACAAATCTAATCCATGGTTGTTTTGTGACCAATAAAAAAAATGTGACAATAATAAAAAATATTAAATAAAAGCACTGAACTCATTTTGAAATAAAATTACAGTATAAAGTTTATTTTTAACGTTATTTTTTTTTTTTTTTATCATATAACCACATTTATGTTTACATGTATATAATATAGTAGAGTAGAATGAACGGTAAATGATTTTTAATAAAAACTAAACAGTAGATTACTTGTAATAAAGTTCATTAATCTCTTAAAAAAATATTCTATGTATAGTGTTCTAAACATTCCTACTTTTTTAAAGTGAGGTAGCTGTAATAGTGTAGAAATTCCAATTAGATTCTATATAACTGTATACTATAGAAATTCTAATTAGAATAATTTAAAAAAAAAATATTTCATTTATTTTTAGAATATATTAAATTTTTGAATATTAAAAGATATAAAGTAACCAAGTATTGAGTCTAAAATTACATATTGAACAAAAGTAACACTACTTGAAGGTTATTTTTCTATGACAAAAATAAATAAATTTAGTACTTATAATCTGGAATTTTGTTTCAAATATTTATTGAATTTTTGATCACTTTTATTGGAATTTTTCGATCACTCTTATTACATTAATTCTCAAATTTTATTTCAAATTTGTGTTCTTTGTGTTCAAAGTCCAAAATCATATAAAGAAAGATTTTATTTAACAAAAAAAAATTAAATTAAAAATTTATATCAAACTTCTATTAAATACTTGAACTATATATGAGTATATAGTATTATGTACTTTAGTTATTTTTCCAATACCTACATACATGCAAATAAATTTAAAGGACTCTCTTTCTCAATTACAATAACTTTTTAATAATAGAAAATCATGTGTGTTTTTGAAAATTTCTATTTTGTATAACTTTTCAATGAATTTCAATTATTTTTGAGTGACAAAGAGAGAAAGAAAATTTATAGGTAGGTATGTACTGAGAAAATGAAAGAGAAATACCGAAGTAGTTCAAATAAAATAAAAAAAAAAAAAAAACAAAACATTTAAAATGTCCAGAAGTCAAACTTTTTTGTTTTTTATTTTTGTTTGAGTTTGCTATTGTTAATATTGTAAGCTTAACATATAAAAAGTTAGTAAAATAGCTCAGTTTTCAAATTTTATAAATTTTAAAATAATTCTATAGAATTTTTTGTTTTGTTTGTTAACACCCTTGTGGCTAGAGCTTTGAGTCAATGAGAAAGTTTTTTTTATATTATTATTTTTTTTTTTTTTTTGTTTGAATTCTATTTACTTAGATGTGTACAAAATAACTTTTCAGGAAACATTTAAAAATTGCAAGTTAAGAGTTTGTGGTTTTTAGTGTTCATTTGCAAAATCAAATGCATTTTAATAACTAATTTTTTTTTTTTTTTTTTATATATATATATTTAAAAGTTTATTGTTATTTTGTTGTTTTTTTTTTTTTTTGAATTTTTTATTAAAATTTACTTGTAAATTTTTAATTTTTAAAAACAATTACAAAAACACTATAAATGTTTGATGACATTTTGATGACATTTTTGAAAACTTAATCGATAGGTATAGTGTAAAAAGAATTGAAATGAAATTAAAATAAAAAATTTATTTTAATTTATTATTGTGATTTGGGTATTATCAAATAAAAAATAAATTTTATTGAGTTTTAAAATACATTATTTTTTAAAGTGATTCAAAATTTGTTTAGTTTTTGAATTGGGAATTAATAATAAATTGTAAATAAATTGAGAAATATTTTGTTGGGAAATGGTTTATTGATTGTAAAAATTTAAATATCGTCTGATTTAGAGCTGATAAATTAATTTAAATAGTGCTCCCCAAGGAACCAAATCCGTATTTAAGCACACTGAAATCGAAATTTACATACACATTTTGCATACATTGTATTCAAATTGTTGCTTTTGCTATTCTGAAAATATTTATGCTCACCATAAGGGATCATTTTGTTTTTTCTTTTTTTTTTTTAATTCAAACTTTATGGTAACAATTTTTACCAAAGTGTACTGTTACAGTGTTACTCAAAAGTATGCCTTTGTATAAATCTAAACACATTTTGTACAACTTGAATGCATATGGTTTTAGTTTAAATAAATTTAGATATGAAGTAAAAAATAAAATCTAATGTCACGAAAAACAATACTCATGTCCACATTATAATACTATTACGACTACAAGGTGGATTTGTATACATATATACGTCAGCTGTCATTTTTGACAAATCAAAGTTAAAAAGTTAACATAAAACTATAAGAAAATAATGTCATCAAAACCTATTTGTTTTACGAATACGTATTATCGGAGAGTGAAGCAGGAAAAAAAGGAGCAAAAACAAAATTATTTAAACTACAAGCGGCAAGAATGCAATTTAAAATTAAGTTCTGCTACTATTCAAATTCCCATAATTAACTCGGACCAGATGGAAAAACTTGAAGATATTAGTAATAATATGGCTGATAACAATCAAAATTACACAAGTAAAGACAATAATAAATTTATGTATTGTTATTATTGTTATTATAGTTCATGAACATAATATTATTCATAGTGGGAAATTTACGGAATTTAAAGATGTTGATGGTGACGGTGACAGCTTTATTTATGATGATGAAGAAAAAAAATTTTCAATAGCTCAGAAACTTCGACTGTGGGCACTTACTAATAATATAACTCATAAAGCATTAAACCAACTACTAGACTTGTTGATAAAATGTGGATTTACATGGCTGCCGAAATATAGTCGCACTTAATTTTAAATTTATTTTTTTCTTAAAACTAATTTCATTCTACATTTCAATATACCGAAGATACAACGCAAAGCTAATTTACTTATGTATCTAACTTGAATACATGTATATAAATATACAAACATAAATGTAATTCAAATGGATGCATAAACAGAAAAAGAACAAAAACAAAATTGATACATGAACAATAACAATTCAGTTCTGTCAAAATTAAGAGTAAATGTGAGAAAAATAATTACTTTATGCACACATTTCGGTTAAATTGATAAACAAAATATAACCATAAAGTTCCATTATGTATAAAATTTGCCATAACGACGCAAATCATCAATATTTTGCTTACATTTGAAGTTTATAATACGTTTCATGTGTGTATAATTAGAATGTAAAAAATGATAAATTTTGTCACCTTACATAGGGTATGAAGTTTAGGTGCTACCACAATAAAATAGTTTCTTTGCATAAAAAAAATTTGTAAAATTTTAAATTGAGAGGATGATATTTAAATTGTGAAAGAAACTGTAAAATAATAGTCAAAGATAATTTGAGGTATCAAAAATAATCATTTTGAAATAAAAAGTACGCGAATAGTTTTCAGACAAAAATTTCAAATCTTTGAAAATTTACACTAAAAAACACTATAACAACAAATTTTTGAGGTCTTAAAACAACAACAAAAATTTGATAAATATGTTATTTTATATAGAGTAAGTTGAATATGACAAATATAAACTAGGTAAATTACTAAAGGCTAATAGTCCGAAAGAATTAGATCGAAAAATACAAAATTTTAGATTTTTGAACATCTTCAGAGTCTAGACGAACTTCTATGACCTCATAACCTAAAGGAGAAGAATGCAGTAGAATTTTCAGCATATTTGTTTTTTTATTATTCATGTTAACTTCGTTAACAATAAAATATTTTATGTACCTTCTTTCTCAACTAAATTTTAATATTTAAAATACATTTGCTTTTAAACTAAAAATAAAAAATAAAATTCTCAAACATTTTTGTTTCTAATTATTATTTCTATTATATCTATTAAATTAAAATATAGCTGGCATTTCAAATTAATCTGGACACGGGTGGTAGTAATATTAAATTTATCATACAAAGGTATATTTACCCTATTTCACCCTATTTCATTATTACAAAAATGGCGATTCATCTCTAATGTCAATATTTCGAAATTTATAAATTGAAATATTTTTAAATTTCGAAGCTTAAATTCAATTAAATCATAAAATTTCATTATTTTGTAATCTTCTTTATGTTAAAATTAAATATTTAAAGTTTAAAATGCTAAAAAAAATTAACATTGTACTAGCTCTTTTAATTTTGAATTAATTTTTATAATATAATATACAATATTTGGAAAAGCCCATTAATTTTTTCGAAGTAAAAGCTTTATATTTATGATAAATTTTAAATTGCATGAACTTTTTCCGTAAGAAAAAATATAAAAAATAACAAAAATGAATATAATGTCGCAAATTATAAAAATAATAAATTATTATTATTTATCATTATTATATAACTTCATATTTTGTTCTAATTTAATATTATAAATAGTTTTTCAACTTTAATTTTACTATTTGCACAATTTTTGATTAAAAAAATATTTACGAAGTATTCTTTAAGGTACAATTTGGTTGTGATTGGGACGGTAAATTGTGTATACATTTTCATAAAATTAAACCTTTTTGTCATCGTAATAATTTTCATTGAGAACCGTCACATTTCAGTTGCATAGCATGCACATTGTGTGTATGCTATTTTGCACACAATTATTTCCCAAAAGTGCACACATTATACACATATAATACCAAGAGGTAACCTATTATTGTGTGCTTAAATTTATAATGCGTGCACACATTATGTACACAGATTCTAAATCTGGTTCCTTGGATCTTTTTATAAATTATAATAATTTTTAAAAATTGTGTAAATTCAAAAATGTTTGGTCGTTTTACATTTATTTCTAATACATAATATTAATAATAAGGTGAGCCATTCAGAGATTTCCAACTGGGACATATCAAACATCTTTATTAAATAGTATTTTTAAACTTTTCGTGGTTAACAATAATATATAATTTTTGTCATTCAAATTCAACATTTTTTCAAAAAAAATTAAACAATTTTTCATTCAAATTCAACATTTTGTCAAACACGTTGCTAGAAAAAATGTTGGATTTAAATGAAAAAAGTATGTCTGTGCCAACAAATTAATCATAGCCGCTTATGTCAATATAAGAAAAAATATTAAGATAAAATAGTCACCATACTCCGAATTTTCGAAAATATTTTTTGTCAAAATTTGGTTTTATTCTGATAAGTATGTCACATTTTTGTTGGACTGAAAAGCATAATCGCTTATGTCCGATATTTATTTATTTATTTATTTACTATGTTTAAGTCAAACAAGTTACAATAATGAATTTAATCTTACAATAATATTTACAATTAAAAAAAAATTAATAGAAAAAAAAAACAAAAAAAAAATACAAAAGTATATACATAATAACAAAAAAAAAAGTAAGAAGAATCCAAGAAAAAAGAAATTAGAATAATGAAAATAAAAACGAAACAAAATCATATCATATAAATTTCAATTGATATAACAAATAATAGAGTGTAATACAAAATTAGAACCGGTTTTTACAAAATAAATTAAAATTTATAAAAATAATTTGAATGGAAGTGGCCTCGGTAGCCGAGTGGTAAAACACTCGAGTGTAGTAATGTAACGACCGAAGGAGCACGGGTTCAAACCCCGTGAGAACCGAAAAATTTTTCAAATGGTGAAAATTAAAGTAGAAAAAAAGTAATTTTCAATACAACCACATCGGTTCAAATATAATTTAATAATTAATAAAGATATAATATAACTAATAAAAAAATAATATAAATATGTAATATACAAAAAATATATACCAAATAATTAATACAATTTAATAAAAAAGGCCCACATTTCGAAAGGGAAAAGGACCTATAAAGTTGGCCTACAGATTTATCTGTAGGATCAACTGTTAAAATAAATAAATAAATAAATAAATAAATTTGAATGAAATTTTATTATAATGACAAAATATCAGGGCTCTGCAACAGCTGGGTTGCTAAACTTGAGTCCAATCATGATATCTGTGTAATAAGAGGAGAAAGAGTTGAGATTCAAAAGAATATAAATTAACGGAATGAATTAGTCAACTACTTCTTGGTGGGTTAAATCTAATGTTAGAGAATATTTTAGTACTACAATTTTAAATTAGTGATTAAAAAAGAAGGAAAACAAGAAAAAAAAAATTAGTGACTAGAAGATGGGTCATATTAAGTTACGAAGAATACAAGCGTTTTTTTAGGGTATCTTTGGATAGAGAGAAATCAATAACATCCTGGTATTTATTCCCCAAAATCATCATTCTATATGGATTGGTTCATTCATTCCATAGTTGGTTCGATGAAATGAAAGTACGAAGAAGGGGGAAGAGCAAAAACGCCTGACCATTTGAATTAAGTTGGAAATAAAAGGAGAGATAATATTTCCTTTGATTATATTAGTGATGAAAATAACGTCAGCAACTTCACGCCTTTTTTTAGAATAGCGAGATGAATTACGTTTAATCTATGTTCATATGGTGGTAGAATTAAGGGATCAGACCAGGGGATGTGACGTAAGGCAAATCTTAAACAGTTTTTTTGAATTGCCTCTATTCGTAGCATATGAACTTCGTAATAGGGAGACCAAACTTGCCTAGCATATTCTAATTGTGGCCTTACAAGACATAATATGTAAAGGGATTTTAGGATGTATGGATCATTAAATTCTCTTGACCATCGTTTTACAAAACCTAACATTGAATTAGCCTTATTTATGATATTGCTATAATGCAATTTAAATGAGAGTTTTTCATCAAAAAAAAACTCCTAAGTCCTTGATAGAGTTAACTTTTTCTAATACTTGTCCGTTAAGAAAATATCTAATTACAAAATAGATGGTACGTTTGATATTTAAAAAAAGGTTGTTAATCTTACACCACATAATGAAAAAGTTATCTAGGTCAGTGTGAAGTAATAGTGAATCACTTGGTGACGTTATTTTTTTAAAAATTTTCATATCATCAGCATAGATTTGAACTTCACTGTCTTTTTAATTACACTGATGTAACGTCATTAATGGAGATTATAAATAAAAGGGGACCTAAATGACTTCCTTGAGGAACCCCAGAATTGGCTTCAAAAGACGACGATGTAACTGACCTGAATTGTACGCTGTATTTTCTATTAATGAGGTAAGATTCCACCCAGTTAACAAATGACTTGGGGAATCCTAGTTTTATTAATTTATATAAAATAACACTATGTGGTAACAGATGAAAAGCCTTACTGAAATCAGTATAGATAAGGTCAGTTTGAAAGCCTTTCTCCATATTGTTAATAAATATAGAAGTACATTTAACTAAATTAGTTATTGTGGATTTATGTTTTACGAATCCATGCTGATTTGGTATAAGGAAGCAAGTGCAATGGTGATACATTAGATCAAAAACGATTAATTCAAATAGTTTAGGAATGCAAGATAATTTGGCAATTGGACGATAATTACTTATTTCGTTCTTCTCATTTTTTTTTTGTGAACAGGTCTAATGAAGGCATTTTTCCAGACAGATGGAAAAATTTCTGTGTAAATTGATAGATTGAAGATTTTAGACAGAGCAAAAGATAAAGATCTTGAGCATCTTTTTGGAACAATTTCTGGGACACCGACCGGACCGTGAGATGTATTATCACCAAGTATTTTTAAGTGGTCTATAAGGAGAGTTATAACTATAAGGAGGATAAAGTGGTTTTCGGGAATTCATCCATGTGACAAAATTCATGAATGTTTACATTAAAATGAGAAGGAGAATAAGAATTCATAAAAAAGTCACGAAAGTATTGTGAGATAATTTTTGGGTCGTTACTGAGTATGAAACTTGGGAATTCGTCACATTTTCGTTTTATGTTAACAAATTTCCAAAATGGAAATGTGACCTGAAAATGTTGTTGTAAATTTCTGTTGTATACAATTTTATTTTTTTTCTTATTTCTTCAATACCAGTTTTGTTAGGAAGCCTCAACATTAATGGAGTTGCAACCATACAATACAATAAAATATAATGATCAATCAACCATTGGCTTCATTCATTTGTTAGACTTTATAACGTGTTGTATATACATTTAAAAGTACACAAACAAAGACTTTTTTAGAGATAGATTGGACAGTTTATTTATTTAATTATATTATATTTATTTTTTTGTTTTTACAAATGTACATAAGACGACTAGTCTATTAATTATAAATAACTATAGTATAATGCCATTGCTAATTAATGTATAGTAAAGTTTGGGTGAAGTTTAACCCTTTGTCGGGTGCGTGTTTTTTTAAAACAAAATCGAGCGCGTCGTATCAAATCAATAAAATATTTCTTGATTATTTTTTAATAAAAAATAATTTTTTATTTATTTTTTAAATTTTACCATGTTTAATTATTTAACATTTCTAATAAAAAAAAAACTTTAATATCTGAATATTTCATTATATTTTATTCAAAATGTAAAACAAACATAATTATATTTTAATTCATAAAACAAAACCTAAAAAAACATAAAAAAGATTAAATTAAGACAATAACGTATTATAATAAGTAAAAACTATACACATACTGATATTGCAACAATTTTTACAAAAAACTTGAAAATGTCCAAACAGATTGGTTTCTTACAATTCTAGCAGTTATATTTATTCAGTTTTCTATTGTTTATGCAGAACTGACATCTTTTCCTTTTATTTGAAACAGGTTTTTCATTAGTTTTTTAATCCTTTAGTTCATTCATTGATTTATATGAATCGAGCCGATGTTGAAGATCCAAGTTTAAATTAGTCAAAGAGCTTCTACGTACTGAATGAGGTAAAACTAGTCCATGCGATAATAATTGTCTTAAAATTCAAAATATTGAAAAAAAAATAGCGGGATTCAGCGCGCTATCAATCTGAACAAATCTATTATAACTTCACACATGCAAAGATCCAGACAATATTTAAGTACATTAAAATAAGAATTTAACCGATAGGTCGGGTCCTATTTGATACATACGCACTCGACATAAAAAAAAAGTTTATTTTTTTTGCTCAATAATTCTCATTCTTTCATTCATAATAAGCTCTCATTATTAATGTTATTGTTATAAAAGGCTTCAGACAAAAAATAAATTAAATATCACTAAAATACTTAAAAACGGATCTTAAAACTACAAAAATAGTATTTAATAAATTTTATTTACAATTAAATAATAAATTAATTTCAATATTTACTTTGAATTTAATTTTATTTTATTTTGAATTCTGTAGAAGAAAAAGGAAGAGAAAAAAATATTAAAGTCATCGGTTGGGCATATGGCGGAGTATATTAGGTTAACATACATACAACTTAAGTTCAAAATTAATAGTTTTTACAGAATTTGTGAAGCTTCATAATAATTATCTTCATTTATTATGTATCTCAATTCTACTAATCGGTTTTCTGTATTACATTCTAATACCATAAATAATACTAAACTATTTTTAATACTAATAATAAATGTAGACAACACAATTATTAAATGGTCTACTCCGTTCGAGTGTTGAATTAAGAAGAAATTTATTATAATAATTTTATCTTAATCTAAGTATTACAATTTATATTTGTATTAGTTATATTAAATTATTAAATCTACATTTAAAACTATGGCATTTGACAAAGCATGATAAACACTCATTTCCGTGGGCAATCCATTTTTAAGTATTTACCATGCCCTGTCAAATAGGCACTACAAATACTAATTTCAATTTCTTATTATCTAGATGAGTTTATCATTTTCTAAATTAAAGATTAATTATTATAAATTTAAATATAAGGTTAAAATAACATATTGCACTATTTTTTCAATTTTTTTTAACCCTTTCTTATTCTTCTTAAAACTATAATTTTAAGACCAACAAAATAAAAAAAAAGGAAAGATATTATATGTTAAGGTAAAATTAAAAAAAAAAAACATTAAAAAAGAAAAAAATTATATATACACTGAGAGAAAAACATACTAATTATTTAATAAGACAACCTTTAATTTAATGTGGTATGCCTGTAGATCAAAGTTAATACGATTTGTTAAAATGTGTCGTATTAATCCAAAAATTTTGAAAGTATTAGTTTTCTTAAAAGGTATGATATAAATATTATAAGAAATCTGATTATTTTAATAAGAATCTTTTATGGTTACCACACCATTGATTTTAAACTTTGTCGAATTGTCCATCAATAAGGTTTGCCCAGATAAAAACTAAAGGTCACTCACATTAATTTTTAAATTGAAAAAATTAAATTTACAGTTATTTTCACAATAAACTTAATACGAATATGACATCCTATTAATTCTAACATATATATGTTATTAATGTTATTATGCAATTATAAATTTAATTCGACGTTTTATTATTTATATCGGATTTGATCTCATTATTAGAGTTCAAATATGCATCAAATATTCATAAAAAAATATCAATACTTATAAACGATTTTGAAAAAAAAATACATAGTCATTTATAAATCGTTGGTCATCAATTAAAGTTTGTTTTATAAAAGTGAAGAGTTTAAAAATTAAAAATTAAAATTGAATGTAGTTAAATCAGTAAAAAATATTAAAAATATATTATTTTAATATAATAGTAGTGTACGTAGTGACTTAAATCAAAATTGTTATTTTATTAAAGTAAAAAAAATAATATAAATTCAATTTGATCTTTTTAAAGAAAATAACTATTATTATTGTATATAATTCATGTGATCGTTCTAACACGTATTAGGAAAATAAAAATTTGATTTATAATACACAATTCGATCAGACAGCTCTAGCCTAAGCTTAACTTATATTTTTACATCTTAAATAATGTAATTTTTACAAATAAATAATGTTAACATAATGTTTAAGTCTTAAACATATATTTTTACATCTTAAATTAATTAGTATATAATGTTAATCTTAATCTAAACTACTTTCTTTTATCTTTTTTTAGCTTTTTATTAAATCAAATATAAATATTCTCTATACTTAAGATCATGTTACTATTAGATTTAATAATAAAATTGAACTTTACCTTATGAATATTTGAATAAGATTATAATTATAACAAAATTTATATTTTACTCGTTTGAAATAATAAAGAAAAAAAAAAAAAAAAAAATTATTAGATATAAAAAAAACTACTGTTTCGGTAAATTACAATGGATATTTTTACAGACAATAATCGTGTTTTAGATGTGAATAATTGTTATACATCTACAATACATCAACACGATGAACTATGCAATTTAGTTTGCCGTAAATTTGGATTTGATGAGACAGTTTTTCAGCGTTAAATTGGTAAGCAAAATATATTTTTTTTCTTAATTATTTAACTGCTATAAAAATTATTGATTACAATAATTTTTTTAAACATAATAATGTACACATTACTAAATAATAATTAATTTAGATATTTCTAATTTAGATTTGCTGTCCATATGTAGAGTGTAAAATTATTGCGAACATTTTCATTTTCACAATTACATATTATTATTAAATATTGATCAAATAATGTGTTATAATTTTAATTTTCATGTTGTAATTGACGGTAGTAAATGTTTTAGAACTAAAAGTTTATAACTACCAAAAACATTCAAATTCAAAGCTTCACAAGTCTAAAACATATTATCATTATATAAATTATATGTAAATATTTATGTCATTTGCAATTTTTTAATATTTTTCTATGTTATTTTTACTTTGTAATAAAATTAGTAAATTATGTATTTAAATTAATGAAATTAGTAATAAAATTAAAAAATTAGTAATAAAAAATGAGTTATGTATTTCTTATTTATATAATCTGGCTTCAAATAAAATTTAAGCTATAATATAATTGAAATAATAAGTCTCATACTATTAGAGAAGAACAGGGTAAGTAATTGAAATACAAGGACACATCATTGAAGTATTAGTATGTCTTATTAAATTAGTTGTTACCACCTTTTTAAAAAAATGTGAGAAAATAATTATTTCTACAGTATTTATACCATTAATACAATAATAATGTTGTCTTTTTGAATTAAACTGATCGCTCTATTGAAGTAATAGTATGCCCTATAAAAATAGTTACTCCAGTATAATTTTGAAATTAAATGATAACATAATTATTTCTATAAAACACACCATCAATATAATTATGAAATTATCATTTTATGTTAAACAGATCTTAATATAAAATTAACAGTATAAAATATAAATATAATATAACGCGTACATTATTAAACAAATAGGATGTCGTATTATTATAAAATAATAGGATATCTCATTAAAATTATGGGTGTATTCATAAATGCTGTAAACTGACAACAAAGTTTGCCACCAGTTGGCGTACTTTGCAATAATGAACACAAATTCTACATATATTCTACATTTACTTGACAATTCTGCAAAGTTTCTGTTCATTAATATTGACATTTTGAAAATAATAATTTTTTTTAAATAACAAAACAAAAACTAAAATACTCAAAACAACAAAGAAAACTACTTTAAAAAATTTTATGCATACTAAAAATTTATTCTGTCAAATTGACGCCCAATAGACTTTGAGTCTGCATTTATGAACAGCATTCAGAAAATCTGACAAGCGTGTTCATAAATTCAGAATATGCAGATTGACTGCAGATTTGCATTTATGAAAACAAGGTATATCAAGATATGCTTACTTTAATACAGACATTCCTTCTATTAATTTAATAGATTTAATATGCTTATTTTAAAAGGAAAAATTACATTGACCAAAAATAATACCAAAAAATCATAATTTTAATAGGATTTCGGATGAATATTACCTGATTTTTCTTTCAGTGTATTAATTTTACATTTAAAAATTTATACAAATATACTGATTTTTAGATATTTAAATTATACTTAAATAGGTGTTTAAAAATATATTTTTTTTATTTTATAATAAATATAAAATAAAAAATATTAATAATTTCTACTATTTTTAGAACACCAAAGACTCTACACATTAAAATATTTATATTCGTTTTATTTCATATATAAAAATAAAAATTTTGAATTTTGTATACTAGATAATATGCTACAATAAATTTCTATTGTTTTATTCTACACTAAAAACTGTTCCCTATTTCTTCTCTATATCCCTATAATATTCTATATGTTTTCCTTTTATTTGTTTTAATTTAACTGCTATTATTGCATGCTACATCAAATACAGTTGAATAATAACAATATTTCCAATAGTAGTAGAATAAAAATTTAAAGAAACATTTTTGTAACATTTGAAAATAATAGATGTAGTACCTACACTTTTAGATGAAAAAAAAAAAAAAAAAAAAAAAAACAACATTTACAATTTTTATTGCACTACACATCAGAGATTTATAGATGTTGACCACTGTTTTACTTACTCTATAAAAACAAAAAAAAAACAACACAATACTATTAAATAAAAAATTATTGCATTTGAAAGCTTCAGGATACAATTTTGATTTTTTGTTTTTAGTTTTGCTTTTTTATTGTTATTTTTTTTTTTTTTCATTTTTAGTTTGTTGTTAATTCTAGATTCATTTTATATTTTGCACTCTAATATATGTTTATACATTATATAGATACGCTTACAGTTTTTAAAATACATTATATTTGTTCTATGAAATGGAAATTTATGTTTTTATATGCAACAGAAATAGAAAAAAAATTTAAAGGATACATCGATTACAAAAAAACAAAAAAAAAACGTATTCTTTACAACGCCGACAAAAAAAATGTAAAATAGAAAATTTAACAGCTTAATAATAATAAATACAAGGTAAAGTTCAAAATTTAATAATAGTTGTAAAATAATAATAAATAATGTCATTTTTATAGTACAATAAAATGTACCAATTTAATGTGGTTATAAATTATAGGGGTGTGAGAAGTTAGAATTGTAAAAGTAAGAACAGACTACTTTTTTTTTTTTTTTTTCTTTATTTCAATCATACTAATTTAATATAAAATTTCATTAACTTAAAACTAAATTGTAAGTTGTAGATCTTAGCCTAGGCTGTCTGATTTTAAAATTTAAAAAAAATTAAAGTGCAAATAAAAGTTAATATACAAAGAAAAGCTATGGAACTGTCAATAATATGAAATAAAATAAATTACATTATAGGAAAACTTAAAAAATAAGATAAACTTCAATGCTTAAATTTATAAAACGAAAAAAACAAAAAATAAAAAAGAAAACAAAAAAGTACTAATTCTATTATAAAAATTATATATAAAGACTATTTAAAACTACTTATGAAATTAACTTTAACATTTTTACTGCAATTACTACTATCAAACATTTTTAATTTTTTATTATTGTTGTTGTAATAATACAAAATATTCTTATATTCAATTATTTTTGTTTATTTATAATTTATTTTTACTTTTTGCCATTTATTTATTTTTGTTTTTTTTAATTATTTTTATTGCCAACTAATATTTAATATAAATTTTTGTAATCCGGTTTTAAAAACTCTAAAAGAATCAATTTCTTTAAGTTGTACCGGCAGGTCATTAAACAATTTCAAACAATTATACAGACAGTTGTTTTTCTGTTGATTTGTTTTAAACAAGGACAGGTAGAAATTGGATTTGTTTCGTGTGTTGTGTGTATGGATGTCTATCATTCTACTCAAAATGAAATTATGTTTGATTTTATTATTAATTATTTTAAACGCTACTAGATATAGTTCTCGTTTACAAATATTAGTGAAACTTAAATATTTATCAGAATATAATAAATTTGTTGGATACATACGTGGGTAGAAGTGAATAATTTTTATTGATTTCTTATGAATGACATCCAGCTGACTTGAAGGTTTGCTGGCTCGCACCGTTCCATACGGGATTGAGATATACAATGTGTGACACTATAAAAGACGAATATATTGCGTATAATGCTTTGGTTGAGATAAAGTTCCGTAATCTACGCAATATGAAAAGATAGGGTGATATTTTGCTAATAATATGGTGCACGTGGTCAGTCCATTTCAACTTTTTATCGATAATTAACCCTAGATAATTAAAGCTATCTACAGTTTCTATTAATATAGATTTATAAAAGAAATTTTCTGAGTTATATAATTTATTTCCAAACAAAATAATTTTGGTTTTTTTTACATTTAGGCTTAATTTGTGTTTAGTAATCCATATTTCAATATTATTTAGATCGTTTTCAATATCTCTCCTCAATTCGATTTCGCTTGTTGCTGAATATCGTATTACTGCATCATCAGCATACAGTTGAATTGAGCCTTTCAGCTTTAGTCGGGATATATTATCAATGTAAAGCTTAAAAAGGTCTGGTCCTAGGATGGATCCCTGTGGTACCCCTTTTTTAATAGTAAGGTAACTACTAAGAGAATTTCCTTTTGTGACTCTTTGTAGCCTATCATTGAAATATGATATTTAAAAAAGCTTATATTGGATGGACTAAAACCAAGATTAATCAATTTTAATAACAGTATCTCATGGTCAACGCAGTCAAATGCTTTTTGTAGATCCAAAAATATACATGCAACAAATTTCCCATTGTCGATGTTATTGGATATAAAATTTGTTAAACTGAGACATGCTGATGTAGTGTTAGAATTATTTTCAAAACCATATTGTTCATCATGTAAAATGCTGTTATTTGTAAAAAAATAAATTAAGGCGGCGTTTGATGATTATTTCAAATATTTTTGACAAAGCGTTTAGTACAGAAACCGGTAGTTTGTTGGATTTGTAGTTGAACCTGATTTGTATATAGGGGTTACTATTGCTATTTTGAGACTTTTAGGAAAAACAGAATTTTGAATTGCATTATTTACTAATTTTACTAATAATGGTGATAATTGAGATGAGAATTTTTTAATGAATTTAGAGGAGATATTGTCATGGCCCGTTGCAGCTGACGACTTTAGTTCAACAATTATTTGTTTGATTTCTTCTTCATTTGTTAAATCTAGACAGAAATTGTTGAAGATAGTTCTTCTTGTACTATTTATATATGTAAAATCTACTTGGAAAGAAGAGATATTTATTTCGTCAGTTACATTCACAAAAAAGGAGTTCATTTTGTTAGCTATGTTGCTTTCATCACAATGCAAAGCGGTGAAAATAGCCAGTTCACGAACCATGTGGAACTTTCGTTAAAATTTAAAGCTTTAAAAAATAAAACTTCTGCTGGAATAGACAATATACCAAACATAGTATTAAAAAATTTGAGTACGCTAATAATTTCTAAATACGTAATATTATTTAATAATGCAATAAACAATTCGTATTTTCCACAAATTTGGAAAACATCGAAAATAATTTTGCCAAAGAAACCAGGCAAAGATCCAAATGACCCGAATAATTATCGACCAATTAGTCTGATGCCAAATATTAGTAAAATTTTTGAAACCCTAATCTACGACAAAGTTCAATATCTAGCTACCTTGCGTAATATTATACCCCAAAACCAGTTTGGTTTTCGGTATAAACATAGTACTAATCACACAATTACTAAATTGACTTCCGATATCTGTTGGTTTGTTAATAAAAATTTCGGCATCGGTGCTTGTCTAATAGATTTAGAAAAGGCATTCAACTCAATTTGGTTGGATGGTTTAATTTATAAATTAATGCAATATGGCTTCCCAACCTCCTTAATAATGATTATCAAGAACATGTTATATAATAACACATTCCTGATTGCGAATCAATCAACTTCGACCGGAAAAAAATTCTTGATAGAAAATGGCCTTCAACAAGGTACGGTGAATGCACCTCTTCTTTTTTCCATCTACATAGCAGATTTAATGAATTTATTAGACAGTGTCAAAGGAAATAGCTACACGTTGGCTTTTGCCGACATAATAGTTTATTCAGCGGATAGCAAAGTAAGCACCATTCAAACAAAAGTTCAAAAAATGTTCAATATCATTTTGGACTATTGCAAAATATGGAAATTAAAAGTGAACTCTAACAAATGTGAAACTGTATTATTCCGAAATACGGTCGATAAAACAAGTTCAGACATTAAAAAGAATTGGAAACGTTTCTGTATCAAATCTCCTAACGGCTCGTCCCTAGCAAACAAAAAGGTTGTCAAATATCTTGGTGTTCTTCTACATCGTAATTTGAGCTACATCGAACATGTTAAATATACAATCGCTAAAGGAAATAAGTCCTTTATGGCAGCAAAAAAGCTTTTTTACAATAAAAATATAAGTAACGAAGTAAAAATAATCTGTTACCAAACATTAATTAGGCCAACACTTGCATATGGTGTGCCCATATGGTACAATATCAATGCAAGTCTAATGGAAAAATTGCGCAAGTTTGAAAGAAAATGCATAAGAGTTTGTACTAATATATCAAGAAAGCCCGAGTCCGATTACAAATATTATTACTCCAATAAATATTTGTATAAGGAAGTAAACATAATCAGAATCGACAATTTTTTAATAAAATTGATTCGAAAACATTATGATAGAGCACTAAACACTCCAGAAAATGGTTTAATATCACATATATTTTACCACAATGAGGAGTACATAAAAAAAACAATGCTCACGGGTTTTATTGCACCCGAGCATTTTATATTCCTTGATCAAAATGGTTATATTCAAGACCACAATCATGTCCCTATACTATATCACTATAGTAGACGGGCCACATGTAAGATCATTGATTACAATCCGGGCCACATAAATGGAGATAAATTAAAATACAACATGTCTATACCAGATAGAGACAAAAAAATTAAAAGAGAATATTGGTGGTTAGAAAACACATTCAACCAGAATTAGGTACTAAATACATATTAGGTTTAACAATTTAGGTTAAGTTAGATTAAGTAGGCTTAATAATTAGGTTAAGTTAGGTTAATTTAGTCTAGGGTTTTATATAACAAAAAAAAAGATTTAATATTGATTTTTAAGCCTTATTTTTACAATATATAATATAAGAATAAACATGTTAACATACAGTAATAATTACGAGCGAAACAAAATAAATAGTAAGAGAATAAAATTAACATAAAAATTTAAAATAAGTTTAAATGTTAATAGTAATTAGTTATAGTAAAGCCGTTTTTCTTAAACTTTTTCTAGGCTAAGATAGTTTTAAGTTTATCTCAAAGGCAAATAATAAAAGTTTATATTAAAAAAAAAAAAAAAAAAAAAAAAAAAAAAGTTGCTTTCATCACTGATAGTTTCATTATTAAAGTCTAAGGACTTAATAATTGTGTTAGAAGTACACGAATCAGTGTTATGAATTATTCTTTTATAAAATTTCCACAAATTTTTAGAATTTGAAATTTCGGAGTGGATGTCATTTGAAAAATAGGTTTTTTTAGCTTCAAGAATCATTTGGCTAACTTCAAGTCTCATTTTTTTATATAAGTCAAGAATCCGTATATTATTTTTGTATTTACAAGAATACTTGTAATAAGAGTCTCTAATCTTTAATTTATTCAAAATTTCTTTCGTCATCCATTTCTTTTTTAATTTTCCCATTCTTACCTCGATCGTTTTAGTATACTTTTTCTATTTATTAACACTTTTTTTGTAAATTTGAAATTATCGGTTTTGTACTATTATCACTTAATATTTATTTTGATTATTTTTTTATTTTTTTCATTTAGTAATAATTCATATTTTATATAATATTGAATTTTGTTTGCTGGAAAATTTAGGTTATACAAATTGTTACACTTTATATTAGAAGAGAAGAATTTACTAATTTACATTTAAATTACATCATAATTTATTGTAAAACTCACTTTAAAATCTACTTACTCTCTTCAATCACTCAAATTTTTTTCTATAACTTAAATGGATAAATAATGTGTTAATTTATTATTTTAAATTTTGATTGTTTGTATTTATCTTGTTTTTACCCATTATTAATTTTTCAATTTGTAAAAAAGCCGATAGTCCTGGTAGCTATAGCTTTTAATTTACCCCGTTTTATACGAATGTAACATTTATGTCACATAAACTTTTTAGTTGTTATTTTACTAGTTTAAAATCACATTCAACATTTGAACGTTTAAAAATGCAACAAATTCAGTGGGTTTTGATTTAAATTTCTAAAATTCAGTTATTAACTATTTTATTAGTGGTAAAAGTGAAATTGTTTAAGGTGTGAAAAATATGAGGTAGGAAAATTGATCATTGAACCAATTAAAAAGCTATTTTATAGTGAAAAATATTAAAACTTAGAAAATTTATTGAAGTATTAATAATTTTTTGAAGTATTTTTACCAAAAAGTGATTTCAAATATGAAGTATTGGTGTAAATAGATTGTGTGACACATACATATGTCACATTCGCCATTATATCAGCAAAAAACAATATTTTGCTTTTTCGTTTTCTATAACTTATATGTAACATTCGTAATTATATCCAATTTTAGCAACTCTATTAACAAAGAAGAAATTCTTCGAACTCGAGGACTAACTGTTGAAGAGTTAGTTGGTATTCTTGAAGATTTTGCAGAAGATGAAAACATAGAGCCTGATATTATATGTTTTACCACCAGATGCAGCTATTTTAACATTATTTGTTCGAAAAATAATGTCAATTTATTAATAGAGGAATATATTCTCGAAAGTGAAGTTGTTGATGAACAATATGTTTCTGAAAATTACAAAAACTCTTTCGATGAAGACTTACTTGCTCATAAAAATATCAAACGTACTTCGATTGATAGTGATATTCTATTTAAGGGAGTGTACTATAATTGAAAATTATGAAATTTATTTCGGAACTGAAATATTTGAAATGATGTTAACTGATGATATAATTGACATTTTGATAAAAGAAACTAACAATTACGCAGTTTTTAAAGGAAGACAAAATCCAAATGTTACGAAAGAAGAAATTAAATGTTTTATCGCAATTTTATATTTGACTGGTTATAATTCGTTACCTTGTCGATATTTATATTGGAGTAAAAGTTTAGATGTATGTAATCAACTGGTCGTTTTACACAAATAATGACTAATCTGCATTGCTGTGATGTATCAAAATTTAATGAAAGTGACAAGTTATATGAACTGCGTCCACTTATAAATTTGCTGAAAAATTTCTCAAAAAACTTTGTTCCTTCCAATAAAATTTCTTTTGATGAATCTATGGTAAAATATTATGGAAGACAAAGCTGTAAACAGTCCATCAAAAATAAGCCTATTTATTTTATATAATAACGAAATTTTAATAATCTTTTGTTCTTTTGATATTGTTTGACTAAATCTATATAGATTTTTTTAGAGCAATTTAAAATTTGACAATAATAGGTTATAATATTGAAATATTTTATCAATATTAAATAAATATTACATATATATATAACAGGATCTGTTTCAATAGAATTTTTAATTTTATTATAATATTTTAAATAATAGTTTATTAAATAAATTGTTATTATTATAATTATAACATTTTGTATTTAAAATTGTGTTAAATTATTAATGTTTAATCAAATAAATTTATTATAATTACTGTAATAAATTAAATTTATTCATCTGATAATCGCGTCATAAGTTTTGAATTTAAAATAAATTAATTAAATTTTTGGTATTTATGTTTTATGTAACAAATCTATTTCTATAACAATTGAGTCAATTCAAAAAATTTGATTTTTTTCTTAGTATATTTTAGATTTAAAAATTTTATTTAGTTATATATATATATATATATATATTTGCATGTATAGATTAATATCCAGCCCCAAAATAGTATCATAAATTTAATAAAATATTAGAATTTAGAATGGCTCAAAGAAAATACTAATACAGCCACATCATATAGGTCACATCGGGTCAAGGTATTTACTTTTATAATGGTCATAACGGTAATAAATGATTATAAATTTAAAATTATAATAAATTTAATAAAATAATATTTTTTTTATTATCTCAAAAACGTAAGTTAAAATAAGATAAATAATAAATTTGCTCGAATATGCTGTACTGTAATTTAAACTTCTTAAAATAATTAAATAAAATATTCTATGGCTTTGTGACTCTGTCATATAAATCGATCTGAGATTGCATGGAGCGAAAAAATATGCTTATAGTTTAACAAAATGGCTGCCGATGTGATGAAATGGTTAATACTTCTAATCTTACTATACGAATCCGAAGATGGCGGCTTGTAACAAAATGGTGGTTATGTATGGTTAATGGGTTATGTCATCTTACTTTTAATCATAAGGTGCCGTGGTTATTAATTTTCAAATAATTAAATCATTTTATTTGTTCTTTTATCCACATTTGTATAGCAATCAGTTTTTGTATGGTATAAAGCAGTTTTTCCAATTCTTTGATTTGTCGACAATGCTATACAATCTTATAAACGAACGGACTGATAAATCAGCTTATTATCAACAATAATAAATTAATTGAGTTATCCTTTTATTTATATATCGTGCAGAGATCTATTATTTATAGGGTTAATATCCAAAATGGGTTTTTTAAATTTTTCTATTCTATACTTTTACTTATTTTATACTGTCGAACATTGGTAAATACTTCAGTTTATTTTTACGATAACTATAATAATCATATTATTAATCTGGAAATAAACGATAAAAATGTTCTCTTACATTCACGTATTAGAATTTAAATTCATAATTCTACAAAAACAAACGTGTCAAAATACGTCTAAAAAAGTGGACCTATAATTATATATCTGAAGCATTCGAAGAATCAAACAAACAAATTTAAAGAACAGAAATTATAAAAAAAATAATAAATGAGAATATTCAAATAAAAGAATCGAAATTTCATATTATGTTAAATGGATCAAAGTGAAACAATAGCTATATTTGAAAAATATAGTAAAGTATAAAAAAAACTGATTCAAAAGACTAGAACGAACAAAAGAACAAACCGGTCGATTATTTAATTAAATTATTCGGCTTAAGAAGGTTGATAATCATTCTATTTTTGAAGAAATTGAATTTGAAAATGTTTAACACATATTTTCTAGTATGTTTTTTCCATAACAATATACGAATATGATATAAAAAAATAATAACCTCTAAGTTCTAGAATGTACATATTTTAAATTTCTAATCATACCCCCGAAAAAAATTATATACATGTCATTCTATTGATTCTTTTTATAGTTATTATCTAGTGGTATAACCCTGTCTTGAATAACATTCTTTAATCAATCGGTATTGGCTTTAAGTCTTATTTATTGCCCATTTTACTGCTTATAGTAATCCGCTAAATTTTTTTACATTCTCAATTGAAAATTTGTCTTTTATTTTAACTCAAACCTTAAATATTAACTTTTCTCCAACTATGAAATTTCTAACTTTTGGAAAACCGGCATCTGTTTTAGCTTGCATGATAGATAAGATTCCGAATAATCATTTAAATTATAATTTTTACTTCCATAATTTATTTACATTAGTCAATTTATTATCACATCCACAACATAAAGGTTATAGTGGTACGGGAACTATGAGGGCCAATCGTATTCCAAAATAATGTAATTTATCAAACAAAGATGAAATTAAAAATTACAAAAGAGGTCATATTTTATCTAAAAAGTCTAATGAAGATAATTTAATGATAATAAAATGGAAAGACAATTCCCTAGTTACAGTTTCATCAAACATACATGGCATAGAACCTTCAGCATTAGTAAAAAGATATTCTTCCGCAGCAAAAAAAATTTTAAATATTAAATGTTAAATGTCCTGCTGCAATAATGAAATACAATAGATATATGCGAGGAACTGATAGGATAGATGAAGACGTAAATTCACATAGGATTGGTATTAGGGGAAAAAGTGGTACTGGCTACTAATAAATTGGATGTTTGATGTTTGTATGAACAACGCTTGGATGATCTGATAAGCGCGCCCATAATACAAAAATTAGTAATCTTGATTTTCGTCGGATTATAGTTGAAGATTATTTATCTGCTTTCAATAATCTACCATCATAGCCTGGACTACCAGCTAAGGAACTTCCAAGCCAAATGTAAATTGTAATTGTAAACTTTTCGCTTGGAGACTTTTTTTTTAAATTTTTTATAACATCTTAGGTTTGATAATATTGGTCACATTTGTTACATATGTTCCCAATTGCAAACGAGGGAGCTGTAAGGTAGATCACTGCAATTCAATATCTTGGTACCAGTGCAAAAAATGTGATGTTAGTTTTTGCATTTCTTGCTTTGACCACTTTCATACTCAAAATAATTAGATTTTATATATAAAAAATAATGGTTAAAAATTAAACAAAAAGCGTATGTTATTTTACGAATGTGACATATATGTTACACATAATTTTCCCATTTTCCGGAAAATTCTGAGGAAAATTTCAAAAAAAAAAAACATCGAATTATTATATTTTAAGTAGTTTTCTTTTAAAAAAAAAAACAAGATTATGCAGGAAATAAAAATTTCGTAAGAAACGGAACGTAGATAAACTTGGATAATTTAAATTATATTCAATAAAAAATAGTAGGTAATAATAATAACTTAGCACTAAAATTCAAATTTTTATTCTTCTGATCGTGTCTTTTTTACTAAAGTAAATTAAGTGAAAAATTATTTACTTTGTACGAGCTATCTAGCTCTTTTTGAGATATACTAATCATAATAATAATAACAATTTTAAATAAATCAAAATATAATTTTTTTTTTTTTCATTTATTTAATACTTGCTGGTTCAGATATAACTGTTGCTTGACATTGTGATTCAGTTTCAATAGTAATGATTATAGTCTACTGTTCCCATTTTATTTAATACCGCTATGCGCCACCTATCGTCTGTTAGAAAATACGAATTTTATTTTCCATATGTTTTGAACTCGTACTAACCAAATTTTTGTACCATCATACAATAATTACGCTTAAGAGAGTTTTATATACATCAAAATTTACAATCCCAACAACAAAACTATCTATTCCACCATCCCATTTTTGAAATAACATTTTCAATTTCCCAAATTCCACTTCATTCATTTAACATCAATAAAAACTCCAAAAAAAAAAATACAATTTTTTATTAAAAATTTCAATTTCCGAAATCGTTTTACTATACAATTTCCCTTTAGAAATAATCTTTTTTCAACTCCAGACAAAATCACTCCTATTAACTCTAATTAAACAGTAATTTCAGTTGCAATTTTTTTTGTAGTTAATAAAACAAAACAAAAAAATATATTCATATAAATTTCAGAATAAAAAAAAAATATAATCATTCTTTTTGATGGCACATCAATTACAAATTCGTATTAAATGCACTCATCGCATTGCATTCAATGACGTCCAATAACTTTAACTGCAACATATACTAACCCACACATAAATACATAGACAGTAGATCCTACCAAAAAAAAAAAAAAAAATTTTTTTTATTTTGAAATAAAATTTCGAAGAAAAGAGACAAAAGAAAAAGTATATAGGTAGATAATTAGAATAAAGCAATGAAAAATTATTATTATAGAGTAACAAGAGGAGTAGATGAAATAAATTAAAAAAATAAAAATAAAATTGTAAAAAGAAATTATAAAGTAAAAAATTGCATTATTTAATTTCTTTTTTATTTCATTTTAATTGAAAAATATAATTGTCACTACTCACTTTATGATAATAAATAATTTTTGTGAATCAACTCAAATTATAATTTTGCCTTAAAGTCATAAATTACTACTTAGAAATTCTGTAATTTAAAAACTGTATTTTATTGTCGAATTTGTAAAAAATATTCCGGTCAGAATTCTTTGTAATTTCATTTTATTATCAATTGTGTGAGTAAAAGTTTAAAATTTTGTTTTATTTATATATAATTTTATTTGCATTATTCTGAGAAAGAGGAATAATAATAATCAAAAAATATATACATAGAGAATATAGTATATATAATATATAAATCTAGTTTAGTGTAGGTACATAGAATAAATAGTAATACAAGATGTCGCATTTCATATAAAAAATTGTCACAATGAAATCAATTTTTATCAATTTGAAATACAATTATTTAAAATCATTTTCTGTTACTGAATTATTTGTTTCGAAACATTATTTTGTTGAATGAACATTAAAATTCAAAATATTATTGTTGTCAACATATTCTTCAGTGATGTTCATCAGAATTGTTAAATACAGTACTTATATGCTATATTTTGTATACATTATAATTTATATTCAAAAATAGTGAGTAACGGCAACATAAATATTCATTCCCAGCGTTGGGTACAAGCCAAAAAAAAAAACGGTTGTATAAATTTTTATATGTAAAATGGGACATCTTATAGTATTATTTAATCTTTGGTAGGTAGTAAGCACTCCGATCATTTTTAGGTTGACTAAAATATCTACACTATACAAATTATTCAAGTTGCCCCATAGTATATTAGAGATTAACTGTAAAATAGAAAGCAATCAAAGTATTTGAATTAGGTGGTGCAACTTATCCGCATTATGTATAGTGATATTACTGGACAGTGATGATGATGATGAACTTTACTGTAAGCAAATTGAATAACAGATGTAATTAGAACAAATCAATCTTTATGTTAATTATCAAGCATTACAAGTCTTCTATATTACCGTTGTATACATGTTACAAAACATTATATTTTTTTTACATATTCATCATTTCAAGCCATTGTCTTAACAAAATAAATGGTTTGCCAATAATATTTTTTGTTTTTTAATATTTATTTATTTATGCTTAATTCAAACATATTACAAGTTACAATATCTTAAACTAGTAAAATAAAAAAAAATTCAAAATTCAAAAATCCAAAAATAACAATTAAAATTACATTAAATATTATTGCAAAAACTTGGCCTAAAAAAAAAAAATATAATAAAATTAAATAAAATAAGAAAAAAAATAAAAAGTCTTAAAATATAATTAAGGACGATATAATTTTAAAATTAAAACAAAAAAATACATCAATTATTCAGTGAGACACAAAGGTTTATTTGGAAGGTTACATCATACTGTATGTATGTAAAGTAACATAATTCTAATGACCACCATGACTTCTTCATACGTACTGTTTACAGTTTTTCACATAAATTTGGCTGTATTTAATCAATTTCACATTCAATGTTTACTTTTAATTGCTCAATTATTGTTATTGGATTATCAGCATAATCTACTAAACACAAATGACGTAATAAATGTCAAAAAATAATAGGCAGTGTTGCCAGTTTAACCATTTTAAATTGTATCATCACTATATTGGAAAAGCCATTACATTATTATTGTACTCCTATGTAATTTTTTTATTCCCATAGTCTTTGCTTCAGGGTTACGCTGTTTTATGCCATTATAGATTTTCGAATGCATTCATTGTTTTCGTCAATATCAACATTTTGTTTTAGCACAAATTGATAAAAAAAGAAAAACTATTATTTAAAAAATTGTATAACGGTAACACTGAGATAATTTACTCTGTAAATTTCTACTGTAATTTTATTTTATATTTTTCATTCCCAACTCAATTTTCATTCATTATTATAATATTAATTTTATTGCATTTAATTATAATACATTGTACAGTTGTACAGGATTTTTTTTTTTTTTATTTTTCTTAATTGTTATTGTTTTTTCTATTTTTTTATTTTTGGAATATTAATTTTACTGATTTGTGAACATGAATACCTACTTGTTACTAATAATATTATATACAATATATAGTTAGCTATGAATTAGAATTGAATTTAAATTTTACATACCTAATTAAATGACATTATTTGAGTATAGTTAAAATGACAAAATACCTAATTGTTATACAATTTTTTTTTTTTGGTTATGTCAATTTAACAAAAATAATCGGAAAATCAATTTTATATTTTTTGATAATAAATAATTTGAATATTTTTGCAAGGCCACTATGTTAAATTTTGCATACAGTATTTTAATTTCTAATTAAATAATTTATTTTGAAATAATTTGATGCGAGTGGAGTAATGATATCATATTGAGGATATTATGTTTGGGATAAAATTAATTTAAAAAATAATTGTTGTTTTATAAAATAATTTCAATTGAATATTATTACAAAATGCCAGCTTAGATTTATATCTACAATTATGTGAATTTAAAGCTAGTACTTATCCCTTGACTTAAACAATAAACTTTCTCTGAGGATCAAAAATTGATAGAACTAAAAAAATTTACATTTTCAATAAATACAAATTTAATTCTAAATCGAATTTCAAATTTAATACAAATTTTTCAATTTTTCTGGATAAATATTTTTTAACCAAAACAAAATGGCAATTTATTTCATTCGATTTGAAACAATTATTTCAAACAATATTATCCATGTAAAAAATATATGCATATATGTATTTGTTATTTTTTTTCCAAATTTAAATTAAATAATAAGTATTATCTTATGAATTTATATTTGGATTGCCATCATTTAAATATAATTAAAGAAAATTATTATTTGATTTTTTATGATGACATCAAAATCTCAAATCGCTACTAAAACAGTTTATTAACATGGTAAGTAAGAGATGTTGAAAACCGTCTGTGAGTTTTAAAAACCAATCAAAACTCAATTCCCCAAAAACTATTGTTAATAAAGTTGAATTATGAAATTAACTAATTTCTTTAATTTTTACCAGTTTTTAATAAATAAAAAGAATTGGAATTCGATACTAACAATTTATTTCATAAAAGCTTTCAAATTGAGGAAATTATAATGACACAAGAAAAGTCGTAGAAATTGACAGGAAAAGTCGTAGTTACTTGATTTTCACATTAATACTTAAAATCAAATTATTCGTAGCAGTTGGTAACCTTAAAATAAGCTACATATTTTTTTAAAAAAAATTAGGTATTAGATAGTATGAATAAAAGTGTAGAAATGTGATTTTCAATACATACATACAAACACTAAAATAAACTTTTCAATAATTTTTTAATCTTATGTACATATATGTATCAAATATAATATTTACATGTGTATTATATTACCCAACATTATTTATATACATATTTAATTTAATATATAAAATATAATAGCTATACGATATAAAATAGATATAATATAATGTATATATTATTTAGGATAAAGTAATAAGAACATAACTTAAGTGTTTTAGTTGTTAATAATATAATTATTATTATTTAAGATTAAAAAGTGTTCTCTTATGGGAATTTCATCAACAAATATAAGAATTTAATATTTCTCTATTTAGAATTTTTATCTACACCTATTAATTATATATATTATTATATAACATACATTTTGTTAGTAGATATTCATATAGCTAAATATAGTTTTTCAACAAAAACTAATAATTATTATATGTGTATATGCTATGTAATACATATTATATATATACAAACAAATTTTATAGTGATATACGTATGTCATTTCATATTATTTAAAAGTTGAAAACCAAAAATGTTTTCAACTAGAAAATTCCTTTGAGGTATTTGAGGCAATATGCTGATGTTGTAAATAATTGTTGATGACAGGGCAAAATTTGATGTTGAGTGGTTTTTTAATCAGAAAATATATTATGCAAAAATATATTTTTCATTTTAGTATATTAATTTAATTTCAAATTTATTATATAGAGATAGTCATATATTATATAATTATTATTTATACAAAAATAAATTTCACAAAATTCACAATAAATTTACATGAGGCAATGCATAACTATTTTTAACATTTCAAAGTAAAATTCTAGATAAATATATAATAACAGAAAAATATATTCAATATTGTTTTATTTAATTATTGACTTAAAAATAAAAATAATATTTAAAATAAAACAAATTAAAATAAAACAAATAAAAATATTTCATATTATTTATAAAAAAAAATAATATAGGTATTATAAAAGTGGAACATTTTATTCTAATATAAAAATTCAAAAATCTATATTCGATTTTTTTATTATTATAGTTTTGTAAATTTTGGTACTACATTTGATTTATGTCTATAAATTTTCATTCATTTTTATTTAAATTTTTTTTGTTTTTTTGTGAAACTAAAACTGGCAAAAAAATTATTTCTTATGGAAAACTGTAGTAAACCTAACTTAGAAAATTTTATTATCTACCAACCTAAATTTTTTTAATATAATCAGATTACAATTAAACAACATTTTAATTTATTATTTTGATTTTCATTAGACCTATGTTAATATTTTGAAAGATAGTAAGAATTTAGAAATACCAAAATTTCATTAAATAACCAAAAAACCAAAACAATATAAAATTAATTCATTTAAATAGATCAAAAGAAAATTGTTTATCTAACATAATCTTAAACGGACCACCATCAATCAATTTATAGATTTTGAATCATACAATATTGTAGAGATGGTAAAATTATCAAATACTATTTTGATAAATAATATAAAAATAAACAAAATGTTGGAATAGAACAAAACTATATTAAACTAAGTAAAAATGTATTGTATTTGCTTTAATTCGAAATTGATATTAGGATTGTAAGTATAAAATTAAAATGCATTAATAACCCGCCTAAAACTGAATTCATATAATTAGGATGTTGTATTTTGAATTAAAATTTGTATTAAAATATTATGCAAAAAAAAATGTGTTTTTAACAAAATTATCTTTGTTATATCCAAAATAATATGATTTGTTTAAAATTTCACTAATAATCACCGAAAAAAATTTTAAATGTACTAAATTACAAATTTACAACTAATTTTAAATTTAAATTATGTTAAAGCGATGGATCAGAGTATGTAATATAGAAATGAAATACTAGATATTAGATTTGAAAATTAAATGTAATATCTTCAAATAGCAATGAACCTGAAAATAAACAAATTTAGAGAAAAGTACACCTAAAAGTTGAATATTTTTGACATCCTTGACATGTTAATTTTCTTTATCCATACTAAATTTTAATCTTTTTTTTTTTATAAATTTTCTTTTTGTTTTTATTTTATTTTTTCTAACTATGTTATTGAATAAAATAATAATAATATGTCAATTATATCCTCGACTTAATATTTGCACAAGGACTATCAATTAAATTTTCTGTTTCTATTATTTTCCATATATACAAATACAAAATATTCTCTGATAAATTATACTGTAAAAATTTTTATTCGTATATCGAAATATTCAATTTTACAGGAGAAGTGATATACTTACAAAGTTATTTTTTTATTTTAGAGTTACTTACAAAGTAATTAGGTTTTTGGAAAATTTTTGGACAAAAATCTGTCAAATAAATCTATCAGAGTTTTAATCAAATTTACATTAATTAATATAAGAACGTTTTTTACCACAAGTTTAATTACGGTATTGCAATTTTTATTCCATAAAGTATATATAAATTTTTTACAAATATTACGGCATTGAAATTTTGATTAGATAAATTATCTACATATATATTTTTATAAAGTATCTACATATTTATACTATATATAATAGAAATTGTAATATATCGTAATTTAACATATGGGCAAAAACGTTCTTCTCTCAATCAATGTAAATTTGATTAAAACACTAATAGATTTGATCGGAAATATTAAACTAAGGTCAAATGTAGACTATAAATTTACAATCGATTAAGTGCTTTAATTGAAAGGATGTAATTTTTAACGACAATCTTTACAGAGTGTTTACAGTAATTATTTGCAAGTCTGTATGTTTCGAACTTTGTCAATTTACTATAAAAAAAAGTAGATACATGAAATAAGGTTTTTTTGTGAAAATTGAAAATATATATAATATAAATGTCATATAAAATAAAGCTAGTAAAATTTATGACAAATATTGCGGCAAATATCAAACACAAAATTCAAAGTAATTGCAACAATAATAATAACATTTTTCTCAACATTGTCAAACTACATCTTGCAGATCATCATATATTTTTGTATTTAATCTCAATTTCATATTTCCTATTACATCTTCTGTTTTTGTGTATTTATTAATTAATTAATATTTTTGTTATAATAACTAATTAACTGTGCAATATGCAAAACTAGCATTATTATCAGAACCTAAATATGGATATACGATAAAACACTATTCGAACAACAATATAAGCTATATGTAATTCTATTGGATATAATTATATAGACTATAAAATTCATATTTATATTATGATGAAATAAGAATGTCCCAATCCGAAGATCCTTAAAATACTTTTCATATTATTATTTACTCAAGGCAATGTAAGAAGAACAACAAAAAAACATATAACAAAAAAAAAAAAAATACAAAAATAAAACTAACATGTGTGTGTAAACATCTACAATTACAAAAAAAAAAAACAGCAAAATATACCATTACAGGTAGTAAAACAATTCTCAAGGTAATTCATCTTTTTACCTTTCTTGCATTCTCACCCACTTAACCAGTAAACCTTCTACATCTCTTATTCCACAAACTCAAACAGAACCTTACATATTTTATATGAATGAAGTTGAAAAAATAAAAATAAATAAATCATCAGAGTAAATAAAAGTGATTTTCATGTAAACACACATTTATATATCTACTATACTCGTATATAAATTTTGTAGAGATATTTAATGTAGCCCAAAGTAAAGTAGTGTTGTAGTCCAAAAAAATCTAAAAAAAAAAAAAAATAAGGAAAACTTACAAAAAGAAAAAAAAAATAAGTTTAAGGATCAACTTAACGAACAACAACAACAACAACAACAACATTATACATCTTCTTCAAGCAACTTATAAACGCTTATGAATGTAATATATTTTTATGTATGTATGGATATGTAAAAAAAAATTCCAAGTTACCAAGGATCAAAATATAAAAAAAAAAATAAAAACAAAAAATAAATAAAAAAATTAGTAAATAAAAATTTTTCTCTTGATTTAGGACATTCATCAGCAAAAGGTATTTTTTTATTATTAGGTATATAAATTTTGTTTTATTGGATAATCCATATGTAGGTACTATGCATACTAGAAATATAATTTTATGAGTTAATCTATACATGTATCAATATTAATAAATAAGTTATGTATTTTTAGATTGACAGATTGAATAAATGAATATCTGTAAAAAAGCCCATCAAAGCTCAACCAATGTCTAACAAGATTGTGTAACTAATATCCTTGAAGTAACGGGTCATTTAAAGAAAATTTTATTGAGTTTCGTGTAATGATAATATATAGAACAAAATTACAACTAACCAAAATTCCATTTTTAACTTATTATTAAGCTTGGTTTAGATTGTCGTGTGATAATTTTGAATTAATTGTGATATAAATTTTAGTTAGATATCTCTCAAAATTTATATATAATATTTATTTCATATTTAATATTAATAATTCAACTAATAACTTAAATACTATAACAAAGCATCTTAATGTACATAATAAAGTACCATACTAGTGGGCTATGTAACCCATAAAGGTAATATCATTTGCTTTTATCCCACATGATTACAATTAATTTTTTTAACTTGAGAGATTATTGAAAAATAAGTCTTCATATCTCAACTGTATCTAAAGTGACACAATTAAAAAAGTAAAATTTTCACAAATAACGGAAAGCAATTATTTTCAAACTCTGAAGAATCTGCTTTACAATATCAGTTACTGAATATTTATTTCCATTTAAATTTATGTTGATATGAGTTAAAAATTATATCCGTCTACCTTTGTACTTAGAAAGATACACAAATTCAGTGCAAATTCGTACTAATAACTTGGAAAATGTCATATAAGTCAAAAATATGAAAACTCAATTTGAACTGTACCGAAACAATGTTGCATCTGGCAGTAAGAAAAAAGTTAAGAAAGTACATTATTTTAGCTTTGCATAGACAGTGTAATAAAACTGAGATATTCTCGATAAAAAAATTTTTTTTAATTATGTTACTTAAGGATTACATGTGCGATGCAATTATCACGTGTAATAACCTTGTGATATTTATTTTTATTGTTTGTTATGTACATACTTCAATATTATTTATACTTACTCCGAGATAACAAATCTATATTATAATATACAAGAACACGATTTTGCAGACACACTTTTCGTGGTTTTTCGTATGCTTCGTTTTTTTTTTTTTCATTCAATCAATCAGTGATGATGCAGGTCGTGGTGATCAAAATCAATTTTTATTTTATGTGTATATTTTGGGTAAACAATTTTTATAAGATATTAGTTGAGTTGATTGAAGCATCATTTAATATCAGAAATTTTTGTCGATTCTCTTTTGAGTCAAATCCTTTTTATTTATTTTTTTATTTATCGCATTTGGGTTTTTGCACTTTTAGTAGGAAAAAAAATTAATTAGTAGGATAATATTATTAATATAGGTTTTAATATAACAAATTTTAGTGAGTTCGATTCTCTATTAATTCAATTTTTTTTTATCTTATATATATTACACAAGGAAGGCCATGTGGGGAATATCTTATATTATAATTTACAAGATGAACGACGTGGTGAGTAAAAAAGCAAAAATAATTTAATAGTAAATTATTTACACCACAAAAATATTAAAATATTAGCAAGTTCTTGGTGCTGAATACCTGAAACATTTTAAATATTTACACCAAATAGTGACGGTTATTTCCAAGTTGAGCGCCACCTCTATACTCTAAAAGAAATTTCAATTACGGGAAATTTTTAAAAATTCTTCATAAAATTTCTGTCATTTTAAATAAACACACAAACTTGTAGAAAAAGGTACAAAAACAAAAACACAAACAAAAATTGAAAACAAAACAGAAATACAAAAATCAGATCAGATTATACTCTTCAAAAATTATATAATAAATGTTAGTTCATTTGCTTCTGCTATCATTAAAAAAAATATATACAATAAAACACGATTATAGTCATTCGCTAAATTTCGGTAATATTTCTGACTATAACCGTTTTGTGAGTATAGGCGTAGTAAAAAAAAAATTGCATCTTTATAAACAAAATCAAATTCAATAAAATATCTTTCAAATAACAATTTTAAACTTTATTTTATTCATAAATAGCAATTTTGTTATGTAATCACAAAATATACATATAAGAGCAGAAAAAAACTATATATAAATCAGTGTTTTAATAAAATAATTCACTGTTGACCTATTGCTATAACAGAATTGTGACTACAAACGTTTTTGACTATAAACGTATTAAAATACATCGATCTACTACGTTGAGAATAATGAGATTTTATTGTGTTAAGTTATATTAAAATTAGTGTAATTTCGTCATAAAGTATTAGGTGTTATACTACTATTTAGGTATTATACTAATTTCATTGTAAAGCATATATAGTCAATAATCAAGCGATTCAGAAAACAACTACAATTATACCAAAACAAATATTTCTTTTTATATAAAATTGTGTTTGAAACAACTACTTCTGTGCAATTGCACAGGGGATCCACTAGTAAATATTACAATGTGATAGATTCGAATGTTCTTATGGGCCATATCCCGGGGTAAAAACAAAATACTACAACATTAAATAATCTAATTTAATATATTAAAAATATTTTTTTCAATCATTTGACGACAACTGATGACAATCTGTGTCATTCATCGGCACATTAATAATTATTCTGTTTAAAATTTCTACAATATTATTGTAAACTAACTAATATAATACTCATTTTATAAATTTAATTAAATTAAAAATGATATACATTGTGTTGAACAACTCCACTGCTATTCATGCCTAAATTAGATCATGTTATTAAATTAGAATTTAACCTTGAAAAATATTATTTTTACAACTTCAAATAATTTCAGATTGCCCCCTAAATTTATATAAATATTCAAAACTGAACAGATATTATAAAAAAATATTTTCTTCACAAACACACACATTCTACCATCTCACATAATGATATATATTGAAAAAAAAAAAAACAAAAAAAGAATGTGTTGTTTTTGCAAAGTCAATCCAACCTGAAAATTTGAAAAAGAGTCCTAAAGGATACTTTTTTTGTTGGATGTTGTTGTTTTTCTATTTTTTTTTCGTTTTTTTGTTCTAAAGAGGGTCAAACATTTTCTTATTTTATTTATTTAATTTTTTTTTTTTTCATTTTCCAAACCAAAATCATGTATTTTAGACAGCCGTTAGACAAAAATATCCATTGGGCTTTAATAATAATAATATTTACAAAATGTTTGTATTGTCCATTTACTTTACTTTTAAGGATTTTGTCAATTGTTGAATTATATAGTTTTTTTTTTTTTTTTTTTTGTATATACAATTGAAAAGTTTATTTACTGTCGTCGAAGTTAATAAAAAAAAAAAAAAAACAAAAAATAAATAAAATGAATTTTCCAACTATAGTAATAATCATTGTTGAAAGAATGAATTTATACAAATTATATTTTTAAGTGTGTTTATTTTGAATTTAAGGATCTTGCAAAAAATTTATAACAAACTTAGTGGGGGGCCTTGTTTTTGGTGTAAATTTTTTTGTCTTGTGAAATGTTAGTAATTTTGGTACTATTATTATAAATTTAAGGACATTTTTTGAGTATTTATTTTTTTTTAGAATATTAACTTTATTTTCAAAATAGTTATTGTGTTGTAAGCAAATGTTGCTTGGGTTTATTTTGATTTTATATAGTTTAGCTTTATTCTGGCTATCTTCACAACTGAGACATTATTATTTGATAATAATATTTCGTCAAATTGAAGTTACATATACCTAATTATGTTATTTATTTAATTAAAAAGTATATTTTAAATCATTTTATTTATTTATTTAATTATTAATAAATTTTTCATTAAAATTAAAATAAAAAATCTGCCATACCACTGCCCACTAAAGGCTATCGGCTAAAAATTAATTTTATTTTTATAAAACTAATAAAATAATATTTCCAATTTTTAAAATATAATTATATATATTTAACTACATTTTAAATGATATTATAAAGTTAATTTTGAAATAAAGCCGATAGCCCTGGTAGCTAGTGCTTATTTTTATTATAATTTGTAAATAAAGAAATAATAATAATAATAATTTTGAAATAGTTTAGTACCCAGTTGTCAAATTTTTTGTGTACAATAACTATTTTAGATATTTATTTATTTTATTTATTTATTGATTAATTACAATACATATGGGTATGAAAAAAGGAGAACCATCTTGGCTCGTTAATTAGTTAGATTTACAATTTTTATTTTGATAATAGTGAGTAATAGACCCAGGATTTAGGAATGCATACTGTTTTGTTAAAATTTTGTAGCCATTTATTGATTTCAGATTTTGTTACAACTATTTCACAATTAGGTAAAAATTTCCAAATACATACTTACTCTCTTGTCCGGACCATATTTCCCTTACCGTCTCAACTAATAATAATATTATAATATAATATTTCCCAGAATCATCTAATATTGACCTGACTACTAAATGTTACTTTAGTTTTAAATTGTCATGAACAGATATAAAAAATAATATTGTTGACTTATTATAAATTTAAACCCAATAATAACCTGTGACTTAACAATACTTGGATCTTATATAGAGATTATACACTCAAGATGTTAATTACAAATTAATCTCATAACCTGTTTTTCTTCCTAATAAAAAGTGTGTAAGGAATTTTTCTAGATAAAAAGCTAAATTTGTCAAGCTTACCCAACTTTATTCTCCTATAAATTTCGTTTAAATACGACTACCTATATTCTAATATAGACATTTTTTGTATTTAATTCGAATACATTAGCTTGAATATAATATTAATAATAATCATGAACCTATACCTTATGCAATAACTATTTCGCATGGTCATTATGTATATTGATTACGTTATGATTTCTATTCAATCGTTATTATTGTAGAGATGATGTATAGCGCGGTTTTCTAATATACTTGTAATATTAACCATATTTTAAAAATTATTTACACAAGCAATTTTCATCCAAATACTTAAAAATTTTCTAATAATAACTACACAATTATAAACCTAACAAAAATAATAATAACAATAAAAAAAAAATTAACCTTCCAGCAACCTTCCAGAGGATTCATTTAACTTAATTAAAATAAATTAAAAGTTACTTTGATGCCAAATAACTAAACCGTTACAAATAAAAATTACATTCTGGCTCTTAATTGACTTAAATGTATATAATACAAAAATTATGAAAAATGAAATTAAATGGAAAATACTTTAATAGAATAAAAAATAGAAAATCAGGGACGTAATTTTCATATTACAAATAATAAGGTATTCAACAAGTGGGACAAGTGGGAACCCTTAAGCAATTTTTTTATTTCGTTTTCGTGTGATCTTGAAATTACCTGAACATTATGTCAAGCATTGCGAAAAAACATGAAATCAATGACCACCAAACTTTGTCAAATGTTTAGATAAAACAAAAAGCCGAGAGTAGTAATTATATGTTCCTTCTGCATAAAAAGCTCTTTTTATACGTAGAAAAGCATTATTTTTAAGGTTGGTATATTGGGTAAAGCGAAAAAAATAGAAAATTATAATTTTTTAATTAAAAAAAAACGTTTAACATCTGCGTATAAATGCATTTTTAAGGTTGGTGTATTGGATAAAGCGAAAATAAGAAATTATATTATTTTTAATTAAATTTTTTTTTCTGTAATTAATCAAAGTTTTATTTTTTTTAAAATTTTATATAAAAATTGACCTTTAAAATTGACCTTTAAAATTGACCGTTATTTAACACCAACCTTAAAAATGATTTTCTACGTATCAAAAGAGATTTTTATGCAGAAGGAACATAATTTTTTTAATTAATAACTATACTTTCGAGAGAACTCCAAAAATGGTATTGACATCGACCCTGACTACATAACAATTCAAATGACCTTTTTATTTTTTTCATACTATACTAAAGAAAAAGCTTTGTATGTAAAGGATTCGAATCGGTTTAATTCCTTCCTTAATTAACATTACTAAGTGATTTTTTTTCTAATTGGATCTTTTTTATTTTTAAGAACAGGAATAAAACGAAAGTTAAAAACATATTTTTTGTTGTTGTTGTTGTTGTTGTTGTTGTGTAACGGTTTATTTATTCAATTATTTTTTTTTTGTAATTTTATTATTAACTAAGTTTACAAACAAATGTGTCTAAGTACCTTCAAACAGAATCATTCTCAACAGGATCTTCGTTTATTTATTATTATTTTTTTCTTATTGTTATTATAATTTTTTTTTTTTTGTTTAGGATAGTTATAGGTATAATTGTTTTTAAATAGAAAATGCGACTAAATATAGTTGTGTTTAACAAAAATAATATATAATTATATATTAATATTATCTTTTTGATGATGCCACCTGCAAATTAGTAAAATTACAAAAAACAAAGAGAAACCAAAAACAATTCATTAGCGTTATTTTCCTTTTTGGTATTAACTTAAATTAAACTAAACGAGGAAATTCATATACATAAAGTCAAATGGATTGTTTGTATATTATGTATTGTTGAAAAGTAGGAACAAACCAAACAAGCAAACAAATTATATGTGGCAGTAAACTAAATGACGACCTTCATTAAAAACTCATTTTGTCCTTGATATTTTTTTTTTTTTGTACTATTTTTTTCTCATCCTGAGATAATTAAGAGTTAAATAGTGAGAGTTAAAAACAATGTCACATTATATTGTCCTGTGTTCTTATTTTTCTTGTATTGTTTTTTGTTGTTGTTGTTGTTTTTTTGGTTTTTTTTCCATACAATATTATATCCTGAAGGTGGATATGATATCATTATCCTTTTTTTCATTTCAGGATAATCTTCAATGTTATTTTTTTGTGATTTTTTTTCCCTTTTATTATTTTTTCTTTATTTTTTTTTTTTTTTGTTTTTGCTGCCATTTCTTATAATGTTTACATTTTTAGTTTTCTAGTTATGACTTATATAATAATATGATTTGATGAGTATTATTGTCAATGTCAGTTCTTATATTCTTCTAAAATTATTTTCATATTATTTAGTTTTTTGAAAATTTACAAGGACGAACGCACAAGTGTCCTTTTTATTTATTTCAATCTTATTTTTTTTTTTTTTTTTGATTTATTTTATGTTGTTTTTTGTTTAATTTGAAAATATATACCTGTGATGACCCTAATAAGGACAAGAAAAAAGCCGTGTTGTACCATTACGTTATTAAGTAGATGTTTTTGAGGGATAGTGTTGTAAATGTTTCTACTAAATAAATTTACAGAGATAAAAATTATATATATATATTATATATATATATATAATATATATTATGAAAATTAAAAAAAAATATCAACGAAATTAAAAATATAGTTTGAAGTATTAAAAATTCTTCTTAAGTCTTTCAAAATCGCATATTTATAAATTACAGCTATAGTTTGGATTAAGATCACATTTTGTGTGCTAAGAGAGTTAATACGCAATAATTAGTACGTCCTACGTACCACATGGTGAAATTAAAAATTTAATTTGATATGCTTTTTTTATGTTATTGTCAGTAATTTATGGAAAATTACTTTTTTTGTACAATAATTACGGTATTGCCATTTTTACCAAATAAAGTGAAATATAGTAATTTTTTCTGGTAGGTATACCAATGAATCTGGGCATATCAATTAATTTATTTTTTATTTGTTTTATTAATGAGTTTATTAAACTATTTATTATCATAGAATTGTAGGTCTATGTTCTTAATGAATACTGTTATTGTATTAATGTCAATTTTAGAATCAACCGAAGTGTATTCCTGGAAATATTTATGTCTTTTACAAGCTATGATGTCGCAAACAAATAGAATACATTCCTCTTCTTCTAAGCAGAATCTGCACATGTCTGCAGAGTTCGATCTACCAATCTTGAACAGATGTTTGTTAAATAAGCCATGACCTGTGACAAATCATGTAAAAGTATACATGACTACCTGAGTCTGTCGTTGGATAATTAGTTTAAAAATTGCTTTATACTGCGTAAGTCCTTATGGCAATCATATGTTTAGGATTTATGTAGCGTTGCACTTCGAAACAATATTTTGTGGGTAAACGTTTGAAAGAGTAATACTTGGTTCTGGTCCTAATAATTGACTCTTCGCATCCGTTCTAGCAAGGGTATTTGCTTTTCCATTGTCTATTATATTCCTCTATACCCAAGAGTCCACATAAGAGTAACTCTGTTGCCTAAACTTCTGTAATAGCTATAGATAAGTTTTGATTTAAAAATTGGAAAATTCAGAGCTTTTAAGGCAGCTTGGCTATCTGAAATTATGTATATATATGTTGGCACTGCATTGTCATATCAACTAATTAAAATGTTCCGGTACCTTATTTCTCGACCAACGAATTTGATATATCAACTTATCAAGACAAGTATTATTTTCTGGTATATAATTTCTACTATACCAACTAATCAGGAAAACAATTCGAATTAGCTACAATCCCACGTAACATTTTATTGTTATAAAAACAAAATAAGTGCTACAAGACTTCTATATGACACTCCCGATAAGCACTAAAGGTGTTATAATGATGTTTTTATGCGAATAATGTGATTAATATTGCTATAAGAATGTTCTTATAGCAATTGCGGGAGTTGTTATAATGGGATTTTCCGCAAGTGATACAGCAATGTTTTTATAAATCTAAAAGTACGTAATCCTATATATAAGAGTTAAAGTGTTGTTATAAGAATAGAATTGCTATAATATTATGTTACTGTATTCCTACAATGTTACTAATAAACTTACTGTAGCTTTTAGATAAATATTTTGCGACGGCCATTATTTTCTACAAACATGGTACATTTTTTTTTAAATAAACAAAAACTGAAAAGTTTTATTTTGCATTCTTTTCGCAAAAATATCATCTTTACTTAAAAGAATAATCATTTAAATATCAAATTTGATGTTATGCATTAATTAACATACATTATTAAATATTTTAAAGATGCAATTTAAAAACATATTTTCTTTTATTTATTTAAAAATCGGTTATGTATTTTTCGAAGAATTTTTTTAATAAATGTCAATGAAATTTCATTCCCAGCCAAATTTTGAATTCTGGTCACAATAATTATAAATGTTAATACAATTATTTTTGACCGAAAAATATTATTTATTAGTAAGACATTTTTTCTATTATTAACTAATATCTATCTCCCTTTCTCAGGAAATAAAAATAAACTCCATAAAATTAGTATTTAAAAATAAAAAATAATACCTTTCTCACTCTCGCATAACATAAATTATTTCAAATGAATATCATTTCAAAATAAAAACATATACACTAATACATATATACTAATCCTATAACAATATTACAACACTTGCTTCGGTGCCTTATACGATTCTCCATTTTAGTGCTATAACGTATTTATAACCTTTCGCAGCAATTGCGGAGCACTCAGATTAACACTAATACTGCTATAAGAGTGTTTATAATAGTGTTATAAGAGTGCGTAAGAGTCTTATAGCAATAAAATTGTTACGTAGGATATTATACTGAACAATGCCTTCTTCAATAACGTAGTTCTATTTTACTTAAGTTATTACCAAATTACACTTTCAACAAATTTTATTTTCCTTGTGTAAGCATCTTCGACCCAATAATGAAAATTTTCCATTTTTCACGTCATAAAACAATAATAATAAGAATAATTGTGATTGAATATTCCGATTCTGAACTAAAACAATACCACGGGTATAACAATGCATGATATTTTATGGTGTACTGCTTTTAAATTTCATTCTAAAAATTTTCAATCTATAATATAACTATTAAAGAATGACAAACAGATTTTATTTTAACTTTTTAGCATTATGATTTTTTTTTATATAATAAACAGGAAAAAAGTTGTACCTACGATTATAACTACATAAATTCTAGAATACTGTTCTGTTTTTTTTTTTTTTCATAATTCAAATATTAATTAAAAAATAATGAATATTCCAGACTGTAGTAGAAGTTTTGAAAATGTTAGAACTCTTGGTTGTAATTGCAAAATAAAAATAGAATGAAATATAACTCGTAAAAATATATACCAAATAATTAATATAGTTTAATAAAAAAAAAAAAAAAGGCACACATTTCGAAAGGGAAAAGGACCTATAAAGTTGGTCTACAGATTTATCTGTAGGATCAACTGTTAAAATAAAATAAAATAATAAAATAATAATAATAAAACTCGTAGCTGATAAGATAATAATAATCTAAACCCTAACTGTATTAGAAGAGTCTGTCATTATAAATTATTACAAGTTTTTCGAAATAAAAGAACTAACAAATTCCCTTTATTCTATTATTCAAATTAAAACATTAATTTTACCTAAATCTTAATTTTTCTATCTATTTTCTATTGACTTTCAAACTACTATCAATTACCAAATTTATATTTAAAACGACATAAGACAATCCATTAAAATCTTCAAATTTATGAATCAAAAACCCAGTACCTAATTAAATCCTACTTTTAATACTATAAAAATACCTTTTCAATTCATTAATATTAAAAATTTATTTTCAAATAGATCTATCTATTCATTTCATATTGAATTCAAATTAATTTTTTTTTTTAAATTAAACTTTTACTGTTAATCCATTAAAACAGAAAAATAAATGTTAATTTACATTAATTACTCACCGATTTTTTATTCTACAGGATAATAATATATCTATACATTTTTATTTTATTCACCACCACCAACTTTATCATCAGATTGTCATTATCATCAACATTATACTATCATCAAAATCTTCAACATAAATTATCAAATAGAAATCATCAAACAAAGATGAAAAAAAAAAAAAAACAAAAACCAAATAAAACAAGAATTTTTCTCATTTAAGAGATTTCAATTGTATATCCTTCTTGATCCTTGTAAAGCATTTGTAAAAATAAAAATATATATATATATAACAGAAAAATAAAAAAAAAAAAAACTATTTTGCTTTTGGCAAATATTAATTTAAATTGCCATTAAATTTACCTTAGTATAAGAAGAACTATACCTACTTGGTTACTCCAATGTACAGTAGTTGTGTTATTTTATTTTTATTCCTAAAATATTTGTAAATGTTTGTTTGAATTCCACACAGTAGCTGAGTGGACTCTTATCACTCTAAATAGTTTTTATTTTTTTACAATTCTCTTTTCTTTTTATATACTTTATCTTCCAAACCACTATCTTCACTACTGTGTGTCTATCTCTTTTTATCCTCAATTTGACATCACTACAACACTGTTCGTTATCTCTGTGTAATGTTCATGAAAATCAACCGTCATTTACTTTAATGAGAATAAAGATTAAAATCGTTAGAAAATAAAAATAAAAAAATTAAAAACAGAATAATAATAAAAAAAAAATTAGAAACTTTTCCTTGAATTTTCATTTTCGCAATTTTTCCATATTTTTATTTTTTTATTCATTAATTTTTTGTTGTGCTTTTTTCTGTTCTTTTTTCTGTTTTGTTTTTTTTTTTTGCATATAAGTGAACTTGTGTTGTTTGCCAAATAAGAAAATGAGAAAAACTAAATTATTTTTTTTTTTTTTTTATAATGGAAATTATTTTTTTTATTACTATTCTTATTGTTTTAAAACACAGTATTCAGGATATTAGGTAGTATACATATTTAAGTAGAATAGAAAAAAAAAATTATAATATTTTTTTTTTTGTTTTAAAACAATCAGGTGATTTACATTAAAATTAAATGATAAGTAAATATTATGAGAAAAATTGCAGTAAAATTGTTTGATAGCTGGACCTCCATTTTGGTTGTGAAATGAAAATTTCTATGGATAGAAAGTATAAATATTTTGTATAGTGAAAATTGTAGCTCAAGCTGAAGTATGAAAATAAAAATGGAAATTGTATTGAAGCTTGCATGAGTTTTATAGAGTACAAGTAAATACAGTATAAGTATTAATTATACAGAACCAGCACATCTGTAAGCTGTGAAAGAGTGCCGTAACTGATTTTTACGTTTTTGGAAGCTAGTTACGGCAAATAGTTGTTGTGGAAGCTAATTAAAGGTTGCAGTTATTTTACTGGAACCCTTAATTTGCTTTTGTTTGTTGTGAAAAATTCTGTTTTTTTTTTGTAACTTCTGCAAATTCATTTATTTATCAAATTATCATAATAATTATTATTAATTTTTATCATATTTATGATAGTAAATCAAATATATATATATTATTGAAAACTTGGATACTTCTCGCTTGTTCTTCAAATGATCTTAAATAATTTTCAATCAATTTCAATTTAGCAAAAATTCTATCACTCGAATAAGTAGAAAGTTGCAGAAAAATCTCTGCAAAATATCACGTAAAGTTGCAGATTTAATAATGGCCTGATGCTATGTAATGTAACATTCCGCCATTTTGGATCAACAATAGTTAAAAATATTGACAATTAATGTAATAATTAAATTTAAAAATGATAAAACAAAATAAAAAATATTATTATAAAATATTGTCGATGCTTAAAAATTTTGATTTTCATACAAAATATATATTTCAATTCTTAAATAAAATCATATAGTTAATGGTCAAATTTGCAGAAGATTGTTACCCATCTAAAAATTATGGTTTTTGACAATCATAGAGAAACAAAATATTACCAGCTATCAGTACCTTAAATTTTCCCTACTGTTTTCCAGTTTCAGTATCAAATATTAAATAATCATACTGTACACTATATGAGCTATAAATGAGTAGTTGACCAAAAATATGTAAATTTTCAAATTAATTATGGAATACAATATAAATAAAACTGCTTATTAATCCAGGTGATATAAAAATGAAACAATATTAGTTTAATTATCAGCTATGCATGGCGTTACTTAAATTGTTTTTCATCATTTTATAGAAAAAAAATTTTATTAGTAATGGAAATTATAATTTTGGTCTAAACAGGACCAAGAGTTTTAAAGCATTTTCAAGTATTATAAATTGAAGCAGTTTGCTTCAAAACAAACACTGTTTGAAAGCAAAAATCATTATTGATGGTTCTACAAAATATATAAATACATACAAACAAATATGTAATAACAAATAATTTATTTCAGTAATTCAAAATTGCCTTCCAAACTGTACCAAATAATTTATAAAAAAAAAAACCAAATCTACTGCACATTTTATTTTTATTTCACCTTATGATTAAAATAAGTAACTCTCGGCTTAATCATATCCTTGCCGATTAAATATTCGAATTAAAAATAAAACAAATATAATAAAAACAAAAAAAAACTTAGAAATTAAAATAAAAAAAGACGAAAAAAAGAAATAAAATAAATACGAACTAAAATAAAAAAAAAAATTGAGAAGAAAAATTAAAAGTTTTTACCCTTAAGTACATATTACAATAAAACGGAAAATGAATAATAAAAAACAAAACAAAAATCATTATAAAAGAAAAGTTGAAAAGGAAAATGGGAAATTTTTATTATTGTTATTATTATTATTCTATTGTTTTCTTTTTCCGTTCGTATTTAAATGTAGGTATTTTTTTAATTCCGTTAAAGTGCTTCTTGTTCGGTAACAAAAGGTAAATGAAGAAAAAAAAAAATTTTAATTTTTTTTTTTGTGCTCTCATTTAATCCTATTCGGTTCACTTGCCCTCTCAACTGCTTCAAAACATTCAACATTTTTAAATATTTAAAAATTAATTTGCTAACACTTAAATACATAAACTATATTATTGTTATTATTATTATGTGCAGTATATAGACCAGATATATATATATATATATAAATATATATATATATATATATATATATAATATAATAATATATTATTTACTTTAAAAAATTCATAATAGAAAATTATAACTTCAAAATTATTGTAAAAAGAGTTATTATTATTATATAAAACAATTATTACTGTTATTTGACTTAAAAAAAAAAATGTAAAATTTTTGTTTTGGTGTATTAAATTGCATATGAGTGTGAATAGTATCAATTGAAAAACAATTATTATGTCTTCCCTATGTCTTATACATATTCAATATTTTCCGTGTTTAGTTTTCTATTTTTCTGAAATCATAACAGACCTCATTTTTTAGCTTTCCGAAGTGAAAATTGAAAAAGGATATTCGTAGGCATATTTAAATATTTAGCTTATGCTTTAAAAAAATTTTTATTTTAGTATTAACGATTGAATAACGAAATATTTTTAAATTTCAATTGTTGTATTGAGTATTATGGTCTTTGTATAGCTCTGCTTACTGTAAGTAAGACTTATAAGCAATATAGGCTTATCGGCAAAATTAGTAATTTAATTGTGCTAGAATGGGGCTTTGTATACCTCTGCTCAGCATTTTAACCATTAATTGTTATCAATGTCACTATCAAAGTTATAAATTAGGTCATTATGTGTTCTACAATAGTAGAACAATTAGGTTGATATTATTGTTGTACGGTAGTAGGATAAATGTGTTGAAATTAATTCGATGGCGCAGGTTATCAGTTTATGCAGACTCCGAATTGCTGGTCACAACAATTACATAAAAGGGAATGTGGGAACTAACAAATTGGCTAATCAAAGCTATAAATTTGCTTTTTTATTCAAAGTTAGAAATTTAGATCCCAATTGCGAAATATTTCGTGTTATCTGTCCATAGCAAACTTATGAACCAAATACCTGTGTAGCTTACCAATTGTTTTCGTATATAACATAACAAAACTAACTTACTTTCAATTAATTTCGGTATTAATATATAATGGATGGTAACGATTATAACTAATCACCAGTTATATACCAGTAATATCATACGGGAAAGAAAATCTTGGTACTTGTTTCGAACTGTACATCCTTTAGCTAGAATCAGACTCTGGAATATGGATAAAAGCTTTTCAAATAATATAAAAGTTGACTGGTGAAGCAAAATTATTGATCAAATTCACTTTGCTTGAGCCACACCAGGTTGGCTTTAGTATTGTATTTCTATGTGTAAGATCCTATCAAATTGGTCATTCAGGAAGTGGTACAAAAACTTGACTTTTAATATTAGAAAGCATTTGGAATACTCATTAGCAACCTGTACCTTTAAAAGTTAAAAATGTGTTCAATTAAGACATTAGGACCATACTAGAAATATTTCATGAAAATATTTATCAAATATAAAGAAAAATTATAAACATACTTACTGTTATGGTGCTCAAAGTGCAAAAAATAAATCGAATATTTTCAATTGCGGAAAGGACTTTTTTTTTTAAATCAACAAACAATGATAAAAAATAGACCGAACAAATGCAGAGTATTAATAAATAAATATGAACTTAATCAATAGACAGCTGAGTATAGTCTTCTTATACTAAATGCAAAATATTACAAAATTAAAAATTAACCTGAATGAACTAAGGCTACAGACAATCCTTGATGTATAAAATATCCTAAAACTTTGCAAAGGTTATCAATTTTCATAACAAACTTTCTATACATTTCATATGTTTGACCTTTTTTTTTGAAAATCTGATAAAAGCTCAAAATTACAACACTGCTAATAAGATACAACTTTTTTTTTCATTTTTAAATAAGGACATACAAGGACCTTAATTATAATAGTATAATGTATTAAGAAAATTCAAGACAAGTTTTTTTATTTTTTTCCGTTTTTTTTTTGTTTTTTTCTCTTTTAGTTGGACAAAAGGACAAACATGGATGAGTATCAGTTTCTTTAGATAACAAATATTAAATCGTATATTCATATGTATGTTATTTTTGTTTGTAAATCGGTATTACATATACAATTGACATAAGTAATCCTATTATTAGTTTAATTTTTTAGAAACTCAATTACAAAAACAAAAAGTATTAAATTTCAATGACTATCGAGTTTCAAGGATTGTTTAAAGTACAAAAAAAAAAAATTATTTTAGAGTATTAAAATAAATACTTTAATTTTTTATTTTTATTTTGAGTATAACAATTACGAATATGTTGTGTTTAAACTTAAGCAAAACAAATTGGAAAAATAAAAATATTTGACAAAAATCTAAAATTAAAGGTCAATAAACTGGAACTAAGTAATATTTTAATCCTTTATAACAATTTAAATTACTTTTTGTTTAATATTATAATTTATAGTAAGAAAGGTATAAGTAGTTCGAGAGTATATATATATATAACAAACAATCCTATATAATAATTAAATTTTTTTTCATTTTCTAGTATTCGTAGAGATTGAATAAAAAAATTGTATTCAGAAAAAAATTTATTAAATAATACAAGTAAATTCATTCAGACATTTTATAATTACATCACCTACACTAAACTCAACCATCAAGATGGACAGGAATAGCTACAAATCTGTATTATTTGTAAATGTACATTAATATCCATAAAATAAGAGTCCTTTTTGGTCCTTATAAATATAATGACTTCTTGAATATAACAAAAAATTTGAATGACATTAATATGGGTAATTATTATTTTACCATTGTTATCGACACCACTTTAGAACAATAAAAAAAAAATAATAATAATAATAAAATAAAAATGAATGAATAATAAATTGTGACTTGGTATTGTAAAATTATAATTAAAATATCTGAATTATGTATTATGCATTTTTTTTAAATGCCATTCACTTTTTATATTTTATATTTTTTTTATTTCCATCAGTTTAGTTTCAATGCGTTTTGTAGTTTAAATAAAAGATCTATGATCTAATAATTTTTCGTTTTTAAAACTTTAAAATAAAAGATTTTTTAATTTTGTAAATTAATGTAATTTTATTTAAATTTAATAATATTAAAATATATTTTTTTTAATAAAAATTTGTGATACTTCCGTATTTTTAATAATTGTTATATTATTAGATATATGATAAAAAAATTAACCTAACCAGACCACATCAATAATATGATTGTCCTGTAAATTAATAAGTTAGTTATAATAAGCTATCGACCTAGGGGAAGTTAATAATATTCATATATTCAATAATATACATTCTGTACGGTATTTTTATTATCGTTTGGTAATAATTGTATAAAATTTAAATGAACCAAAAAATAAACCGACATAGCAAATACCCAGTAGCAAAATATCTAATAGTAGAGTGGTGGGTTAAACTAAAGGTATCAAAATCTCAGCATGTTAATTTTACAAATAATAGATAATAGATTCTGGTCACAATAACTGTACCGTTATAAATATTCTGCGCAAAATTGTTGTATGACGCTTGATGAAATATGGGAGCTAGTATACTTATGACATTTGAATACTATTCAACAGGTAAACTAATACTAAACCGAAACCTGTTGAATTGAATACAACAGTTTTTGGTTAAGTAGTTAAATTTCAATTTTGCAAATTTGCAAAATTGTTGTATGACGCTTGATGAAATATGGGAGCTAGTATACTTATGACATTTGAATACTATTCAACAGGTAAACTAATACTAAACCGAAACCTGTTGAATTGAATACAACAGTTTTGGGTTAAGTAGTTAAATTTCAATTGTCAAACCTAATAAACAAAATTAGAAACATCTAAAATAAAATATAACTAATAAATTTAAAATATAAATAATTTATTATTATTAAATTATATTATTTTTGTATGTTTATACAAAATAAGTGTTAATTTAAATTATTCCAAAATTAAACACAAAACCTAAAAAAAGGAAAAATAAAAAATAATTTAACAAATTAAAAATTAATAATATAAAAATGATTAAAATGCTTTTCTTGTTATATTTTAAAAATCTATCAATTTTTACAAAACAAAGTAATTTTCTTTCTATTTAAGAATTGATAATTTTTCTATAAAATCACTTCAATAATACCTACCTATACCTACCTACCTATGTAGTTTGATACAATTAATAACAATATTTAAGTATATTATTTTGTTATACATACAATACATGTGTACATAATATATCAAATTTGGTTTGTTAAAAGCTCTGACAGAAGTCCTGTTTTTGTGTTTTGTTATTTGTTTTTTTTTTTATTATCAAAATATAATCGAATTTATTAGTTTATGGTCTAAATAATTAATACAAAAGGGTAAATTTTCCTAAATTTTTTAATCATGTTATAGTATAATATACATATATTATATAGATACATATAAAGTATATTGTATATAAATACATAGATGTATAGAAGTTGAAAATTTTCTATTTTAGTTATTGTTGTTAACCACAATAACCTCAAAAGGTAAAATTCTAAACAAGAATAAAAAATAGAAAAAAATAAAACAGTATAGGAGTGAATATAATTTCTATTTCTATTTTCGGAAGAATAAAAGAATTTTAAATTTTTAAAAAGTAGAAAAGTCACTTTAAAATAAATATAAAAATTCATAAATATTTGAAATTTATATAGGACGAAAATGTATAGTTGATATTGTATTGTACTTACATGTATATGTTAGTATATATTATATACAGTTTAAATCTATCAACATCATTAATATAATCATACATTATTGAAATTTGAAATAAAAATCATTTTATAATTGAATACAAAAATAGAAGAAAAATTAAAACAACCAAAAAAAAATAAAAAGAAATTAAAAATTAAAATGATAAAATGGTTTTCTAATTTAAAAAAAAAAAATATAAATTTTTGGTCTGGTTTTTAAATTTTTAATTTATTGAATTTCGAAAAAATTACAAAAATTTTTAATACGTCATATTTTCAAATTCTAATTTGAGGTAGGAAAATAAAATCAATTTCTATGGACATAAAATTTTTCACAACATTTTACTCTTCATGAAATTTTTAGTTCAGTTTGGCATCAAATTATTGAATAAATCTTAACTCAACTTTGTCTTAACAAATTCAACAAAATTTTATATTTTGATTTACACTATCATTGTTAGTCTGGTCTTTAAACCGATATAATTTATGAAATGTTCAATCTCAAAATTTACAAATTTTTATTCAGGTTATTTTACATTTCTTTGTTGTTTTTCTTTTTTTGTTTTTGTTTTTGTTTTGCTACATGAAACGATGTAGAATACATGTCATAATTTATAAACATTATCATAAGGATATCATGTTGTTTTTCTTATTATTATTATTTTTTATATCTTACAATGAATATTTTTTTTCATTCAAATCATACAACAATGATAATAATAAATCCTTCAAGATCCTGGTCCTTTTTTAGTTTGTATATGATATACACCTAAAAATATAAATGAATTTGAAAAAAAAAAAAAATGTATGTCCTGCTCATAGCTTGTGACATAAATACATCATACATATGGGTTAGTGAAATAAACCAGATGAGGTAAATTTTCGAATGACAAAATCTAGTAAAACAGAATTCGAATTAAGATAATTCAGAATTAGGTAGGTAGATATATAATATATACAATACAATATAACAATACAATATAACATTACAATATAACAAATATAATATAAGTCAAACGTGACGTATTCAAAATGGACGAAAATAAATCCAGACAAAAAATCCGGTTTTGTGAAATATTGTCATTAAAAAAAATATTACCGTTAATTTTTCATTGAGAACTGTCGTATCCGACCCGCATGACCACACTTTACTAAAATTCTGTTTTTGCTGCTGTTGAATTAAAGTTAAGGCATTAAAAAAAATACATCAAAATTGTTTTTTGTTTATGTTGGGGGCAGCCTAAGCCACCCTACCTACCAATTTGTAAAAATCCTGTTTTTGCTAACGACAACTGAAAAATTGCTTAAAAAAAATTAACATAAAATTGATTAGTTTTTTGCAAAATCCCTCTGGTTCAGGTAATTGGAATCCTGCTTTTCTTGATAGCAGAAAAATGTGTAGTTCAATATTTTGACCTTTATCGAATTCGATTAAATCCTATAAACTGTTGTATTTTAAATTTCAAATAAAATCTAAGATTTTGGAAATATAGATTGTGTCCAGCTTCCAGACATATTATTTTATACAGATACATGTATGTATAGCAGTATTATTTTGTTAATTTTTGAATGCTCATCGTAAGCAAGATATAATTGTACAGGTATATAAGAATTATATTGTATATGCATTATTATGCATGGAAGTGTGTGTATGTAGTTAATGGATTTGATTTGCGTGATTGTATTTTAGTGTTGTCAAATCATATGAAAATTAAAATACATAAAACTGGACAATTTTTATTTCTATTTTATTTTAATTGTTTTATTATTTTGTTTTTCTATCTCATCCTTTTTATTTTTTTGTTTTATTTATTTTTTGTTTTTTTTTTTTTTGTTGTTGAAGAAAGGAAATGCGATGACACATTCATTTTTTATAGTTTTAGTTAAATCTTATTTTTGTTTTTTGCTTTTATACTCCTTATGGTAATATGTTATATTCTGTATTTTATATTGATTCAATTTATTTTTGGTATACACAAGAGTGTGTTCTCATATAAAAATTTCTATTCCAATAAATATTATGCATTCTGACATTTTGTGTCGGAACATAAATGAATTTTTTTTATGGGCAAAAAAAAAATTAATAAAAAATAAGAACTTTTGAGAAAACGAAGTAAACAATACAGAAATAACATAGAGAGATACCGTATTTTTATTTATTTATATTTTATTTTTTTTTGCTATTGTTGCAATTATTTTGTTATTAAATTTTAAAGGACAAAATATTAATTTTTTGTTGGTGCTGGGAATTTAACATTTTATTGTTTAATAAAATTATTTTTATTTTATATTAGTTTTTTTTTTTTATTTTTAACGTTATTATTGTATTATAAAATTTTTATGAATATTTCAGTTTGTTGACATAAAACAAAATATTTTTGATATGAGAAATTGTCAATACACTTTTGATAAAACAAAAAAAAATTCTAAATAAAGGATAAAATATTAATGAATGCACATTTGATTGGTTTGCACATTCATCCATTAGATAGGCGATTGAAATTTTATCCAATTGAATTTTTATTTTTCTTTATTATGGATTTAGATTCGATAATATTGTAAGTTTATTTAAAAATATTTTGAATAAAATATTGATTATACTTTTGAAGTAGAAATTCAATTATGGTTTGTATAGTTCAAATTTTTTTAATGTTGTTTTTACTTTAAAAAATTATTTACGAATAATTACAATAATTATTGTAATGCTAATGTATTGTTGTTAAGTTCAATTGGTTGACAATTCTCTTTGCTAGTATCCATCCAACAGCTATCCACTTCTCAAGTCGCTCAAATTATAACGTTTAGTTTTGTTGGAAGTTTAATAGATGTCATTGGGGGGGAAGAAAAATTATTATATCTCTTACAAAAGTTGTTAAAATGGTATTATTTTTTTTTTGGCAGGTCTAATAATAGTAAATTAATAACATCGATCAGGTCCCAATATTTCAAGAAAAAAATTTGAATTTTCCGATCTATACCCTGTTGATTTAATATGATTTAAGTAATTGATAGCAATTTTATTTTGTAATTTGCTCAATTAATTAGGTAAATACATAATATTGAAGACACTCTATACTTTCCTATAAGCTCATTTGAGCTTCAAAAAAAGTGAAATAAATAAAATTAATTATTATTGTAAGTACTTATCCACTATACAACTATATTATTATTAATTTTATTTTATTAGTTTTCTATAAGCTCATTTGAGCTTAAAAAAAAATTGAAATAAATAAAATTAATTATTATTGTAAGTACTTATCCACTATACAACTATATTATTATTAATTTTATTTTATTAGTTTCCTATAAGCTCATTTGAGCTTCAAAAAAATTGAAATAAATAAAATTAATTAATATTGTAAGTACTTATCCACCATACAACTATATTATTATTAATTTTATTTTATTAGTTTCCTATAAGCTCATTTGAGCTTCAAAAAAATTGAAATAAATAAAATTAATTAATATTGTAAGTACTTATCCACCATACAACTATATTATTATTAATTTTATTTTATTAGTTTCCTATAAGCTCATTTGAGCTTCAAAAAAATTGAAATAAATAAAATTAATTAATATTGTAAGTACTTATCCACTTCTTATGTAATCAAATAAGTAGATATTCGATCATATTAACTTTAATTAATGAATTAAATAAAATAATTAATTAAAAGTAAAACAAAACAAAACTGATTTACTATCATAAAAATATTAATATTTCATAATAAAACTTTTAAAAATTGTATCTTCAATTCTCGATTATAAAACAATATCACAATAAAATTATTAAAACTATGCAAATACAAGCATGACCTGGTGATACCTACAACAACAATACTACCACCCTATTTTAATATTTTATATGTACAATCAAATTTTAGTTCAAAAACCAGATTTCTTTTTACTTCATTTCACGCGGATATTCAAAAAAAAAAAAAAGTTGTATAACTCCTTAAAAACAAAAAAAAAAAAAAAAAAATAATAGAAATAAGTTTTTTTTTTATTCTTCTATTAAATTTTGGGTGCCGTTAGTTATTGGTTTCGTTTTTTTTTTTTTATTCTATTGCATTTTTTAGTTTCATTTTTCTTGCTTGGTTTTCTTTTAACACTTTCGGCTGCACTTAAATTTTGTAAGGTTTTGCCAGAGAATCACTTAATTTTTTCATAGAAAAAAGAAGGGCGGCATTTGCCGTAATTTGTTTTTTACTTGAAATTTTTCCAATTATAAGCAAATTACGGCTATTGCCGCGCAGCGGTTATTTCCGCAATTTTTTTTAAGTATATGTAATTGAATCTGTATTCCTAATTGCGGCATATGCCGCTTAAATATAATCTTTATAAAATTAAAATATGTTATATAGTTTTTTAAACATTATGTATTATATTTTCTAATTAATTTCAAAATTACAAAACAAAACTTAAATAAATTTCATTAAAAATATTAAAACAAATATAAATTAAAAAATTCAAAATAACGAGAACATAAATTAAACATTATGTATTATATTTTCTAATTAATTTCAAAATTACAAAACAAAACTTAAATAAATTTCATTAAAAATATTAAAACAAATATAAATTAAAAAATTCAAAATAACGAGAACATAAATTAAAATACTTATATACTAAGGTGAAAATCTTCAAAACACTCCGGACACAATGGGGGATTATCCGGGCAAGTTGTACATTCATAGCTTGTTTCTTTTCTAAGTCTATTTTTCAAACATTGTCTGCATCTCTTGTAAAAACGGTTTCTTTTGCTTAAACCTTCATGTCTAGGAGGAAATGCAATTTTTCGAGGGAAATGTTGAGTGACTAAGTCAATCGGGTTAGACTCGAGCTTCCCTCCTGTAGGACGACCACTGTTTCTTAAGAGGGACATTAAATCCTTGCCTTCTTTCACATCCGGTGGAAAATTTAACAAACTTAATATAAGCTGATCGCGAAACTCCAAAAAGCTTCGTTTCGGATGAAACTTTTTAAAAATATAATATGAATTCCAAACAATCATATCCAGTACATGAAACAAAACTTTCTTATACCAGCGGATTGTTTTCCTCGGACTTGAATAATAAGATAGAAGCTGATCGGCCCTATCTACTCCAGCCATGTGTTCATTGTACGATGCAACGTCGATTGGCTTTCGTTTTTTGATTTTTCTTGCATTTTCCACTTCTACCATTTGCGGATGGTGTGCCGTGGTTATAGACAATACCTCGCGCTTATCCTTCCATTTACTTACATATACATTTTTTTGCCTTCTCCAAATCATTTCTCCCTTCTTCAACTTCTTTGTTGTAACAATTTTTGGGTTACCCTTTCTGTTAGAGCGTAAGGTACCTGTGGTATGTGTTCTAAAAGAAAGAAGTAGATTGCTCAATTCTACACTATTGTAGTAATTATCCATATATAGGTGGTGACCACGGTTGAGATATGGATCCATCAAGTTTAAAACTATTTCTCTTGTTTTCGATCCCAAAATTGGTTCAATTTCCTTTCCTGCATAAACTTTAAAATTCAAAATGTATCCATCACTTGTGGTTAGTTCGTAGAATTTAATTCCATATCTGGCCCGCTTTCCTTTTATGTACTGCTTAAAAGATAATCTGCCTCTAAATAACAATAACGACTCATCTAAGGATAAATCTTTTCCAGGCACAAATACTTTTTGGAATTTTTTTATGACTAAATGTACGAAAGGCATAATTTTTTCTAGTTTACATTTTTCAAAAGTGTTATTTGATGCGTGGCAACTAAAAACTCTCAAAATTTGCATGAAACGTCTCCCAGACATCGTGGCACCGAATGTTGGTTGGAAATACAGAGCACTTTTCGAAAACATTTTTTTAATCGAGGGTTTTTTGTTTTGCCCTTGAAGCAAACATAAACCTAGAAACTGGTACAATTCTTCTTTTGTAACTTCCCGATAAATTAATCTAGGGCGTTTCCGCGTTGACGGTGGTGTAGAAACGGAACTTTCGAGCTGTTTTGCATAACTGTTCATTGAAGAAACTAACACATCAATGATATCATCACTAAAAAATTGGTCAAATATCTGTTGTGGGGATGAGTTTTGGTTTAAGTTAACCTTAATACCAGATGCCTCCTCAAATTTAAATGAAGGTATCGCCTTCGTATCTTCACACCAATTGATATCACTCTCATCAACCAGAGTATTTGATATATTTGTTGCATTGATATTTTCGCTATTTTCAGTGTCAGACACATTCTCATCGAAGTCTTCATTGGTGACAGTACTTGAACTTGAACTGCCCCAAATCTCACCTTCACTGTGCGAATTTTCTTCTTCCGAACTCAAGATTTCGTCAACCCACTTCTGTATATTTTTTTCCATTTTCCTTCTATTCTATAAAATACTAATTAAAATATAATTTTATTTACCCCAAATTTGTAAAAATTTAATTCATTTATTGTTTTGTTTGTATTTTATATTTGAGCTATCAGTAGACTCACTTAAATTTTCTCACGTGTATTTCTTATGTAATTTATGCGGCACTAGCAGCAATAAAGTTTTGGTTTCTAATATTTTTTCAATTAAATTGGTAAATGGATGTTACTCCAACAAGGCTTATTTTGCAACTAAAGAATAAAATTAAAAGAAATCCATATAAAGATAAGCAAAGGGGAATTCCCTTTTTATTTTGAGTTTAAAATCTCTTTGGTCGTTATTATCCGTTAAATAATTAAAATTTAAAAAAAGCGGCAATAGCCGCTATTATTCTCTGAGTGGCGAAGTCAATAGCGGCTATAGCCGCCATTAAGCCGAAAGTGTTAACACGAAAAAATTATGTTTTTTTGTGGTTTATTTTCCAACTAACATTAAAATTCATTGTACTATTTTTCCTTCTTTTTTTATTTTTCTTCTTCTATTTGATGTTTCTTTGTTATTCTATTTATTTATTTATTTATGTTTTATATAATTTTTATTACAACCATTTTTTTTTTTTTTTGTGCTTTGTACATTTTTAGTTTTATTGATGCTCTGTGTATGATAGTGTTTTATTCGAAATGTTTAACACAGAATATTAAAAATTATAAAACATAAGCCAAAACAGTTAAAAATCAGAGAATCGTACATAAGTGTAAATTGCATGAGAGGTCTTAATTTATCTAGAAAACTCTTATATAAAAGTTTTGAGTTTCAAATTTTATATCCTTTAATACAAAAAATATAATTATGTACAGTTATCGAAATATCAAATTCTAATTAAAAAATTTGTCAAAGTACAGTTAGCGAAATTTGAGATTCGATTTAAAAAATTATCGAAATTTGAGATTAATTTAAAAAGTTATCGCAGTACAGTTATCGAAATATCAAATTCTAATATAAATAATTATCGAAGTACAGTTATTAGAATATCCAATTTAATCTAATTTGAAATTTTAGTTAACTTTAAAATTCAATCATGGCTGCTTCAATCTAAAACCTAATATTTTATGCATAAAAGGTGAGTATTTTTATGCTGCACCACACCACACAGTTCAAAAAACAAAAAAAAAATTTCAAATAATGTATGAAAAATAATAACTGTAATATTCACAGCACATAACAAGCATAAATACAAATTACCGCTATTGCTGCATTTTTTTGTTTTATTTTTTGGAAAAATAAAAAAAAATTTATTACAAGAAAAAAACAAATTATTAGAGATGTGAAAACAAAGTGAAAGAGAACGCAAAAAGATGAAATAGGAAACAACGATGGTTTTGGCGGTTTTTTTGTTTTACGTCTTAATTTTTTTTTTGTTGTTGTTGTTGTTTTGTAATGCAACCGGAAGTATAAATTAAGGAAAACACAAACAAAAAAACAACAATTCTTGTTTTTGGTTAGTTTTGTTTTTTTTTTTTGTTTTAGAATGGCATAAATAGAAAATTTTGAAAAGAAAGAGATAGCAAAAAAATAATAGCAACAAAAATGGTGGTAATAAAAAAAAATATAAATTGGTTAAATAGCTTGCGGGTGTATAAAATAATGCAAGGATGTTAAGCTATAAAGAAAAAAAATTGAAACAAAAAAAAAATAAAATTGCAGTCCTGTGAAACTAAATAAAAAGTTTACCAAATATAGAAGGAAATTCAAAAAGAAGGTTGATTTCTTGAAAATTTTGTAACATTTTATTCAGAATTTTCAGGAATAGAATAATATTTGTTTAAAATACGGCTAGGAGAATCATCAACCACCTCAGTATTTTATCTGAACATTGACTAAAACAATATCAAACGTCAAGTAGACTGGCCATCAGTTTCTTTAGCGAATAATAATATTATTGGACTCGTTGGTAGGGACAGTTGGGTCTCTAAATCGTATTACGTATTATATTGTTTTATAAGCATGACCAAACTTAACATAAGAGGAAAATGTAAAAGAAAGCTAATTGGTGTACAAAATGCACTATATGAACAATATTGTAGATGTAGATTGTGTAAATTCGAGTGGAAATCTGTTCCCTATATGATGGTAGCCGTAAATGGGCTGATTGTGATAACCCGTGTCTGTTAATTAGTCTCTGACTCCTTAAGGATACCTGATTTTGTGATTATACTTAGGAAATTCTTCAATGATATGCTACAGCGCAACAATAGAAATTAGATGAGTTATTTGCAAATTTAAATGTCTAACCACACTTAATGTCAAATTTTTGGTATAGTATAGTTAATATTCAACGACTAAAAATACTTTTATATTGGAACCCACTATACTATAAATACTATAAATATAATAAATACTGATTAATGGAACACACTATAAATCATTGCAATAAATATATAAATCAATTCTTTTAAGGACCTTTTTTTTACAAGCATTACATTTAATCTAAGATAAATGCTTATATAAGCCTTTAAAACCAATTGCTTGCAGATAGTTTTGCAGATTTTGCAGCTTATTTAGTTTTTCTTAAATCCAATAAAAAAACAAACAAATGCAGTTTCTTTACCAGACCAATGGAACATATTTATGAAGGTAGTTCAACTCACTCATATACTTGTACTAGAGAGATTTGAAATATTTTAAACACAAAATTTTATGATTTGAACTGGGATTGAGAATTTTCAAAGTAGTTTATAAAATTTGAAGAACATGTTAGACACCATATTATAAATATATTTTTACAGACAGATGAACACAACAGTGAATATAAAATATACATAGTCGAACAAAATATAAATAATCGTTATTAACACTACTGTCACTGTAGTCGTTATTGATAAAATATTTTAAAGCAAATATTAATATGAGCTAAAAAATTTTGTTTTTTTTTTTTTAATATTAATGAAAATATAGTTGATATACCCTGAACAACTTTATAATATATAAAATATAATACAATTATGAATATAAAAATTAAATGTTGTTTTATTTTTTTAAAAAAAAAAAAAATAAAAAGCACAGTACCACTTAATGGTTAAAAATTGGTAATAATATTTTTAACTTTAGTGTTCATATTTTCTTTTAATTTTTCTTATGAGTTATTAGGTTATTATTTTTGTTCCATTATTATAAAAATGTATTATGTTATATTTTAAACATATTTCATTTTAATATTGCCATTTTCTTTTAAACATTTATTGGTTTAATATATTAAACCAATTCTATTATATCTTCTTTTTTCTTATCATTTATTATTAATAGTTGTTGTTGTTTTTTCTGTTGAATTCTTAAAAATGCAAGTATTGCGTTATTAATTTTAAGTCTTTTTAAAAATAAAATAACATTTTTGTGTAATTTTTTATTCATTTAAAATGCTTGTGTTATATGAATACATTTTTTTTTTTTAATTTTAATTAATTTAATTAAACAAATTTTTCATATTATAAAAAGCTATAGTTTATTTTAAATAAATTGTGTTTGTTTATTTCAACTCTGAAGTTATATTTTTTGTAAGTGTTAACCTTGTTTTTATTTTTTAAAAAATTAATGTTAATTTCACAAAATTATTTTATTCCGACACGTTTTTCGACCTTTCGATCATAATCATGGATCATAAAAGTCGGTCATAATCATGGATCTTTGATTTTATTTTTTTTTATTCGCAATTTTTAAGATTTTCGATTCCGCAATTTTCAGTTAAAGTTTAAATTACTCAGTATTAATGGTATTTTATGAAAAGCGGATTTGGTTAAGCAAAGCTTTGCTTCAGTGGAAATGAATTTTGTAAACGTATAATTGGATTTTGGATAGATAACATTTAAATTATAAATCTATGCCAAAATGAAAGTTCAAATGTAAAATTAAGTGAAAGAGAATAATATTTTTATTTATTTGAAAATACATTATTGTAATTCTGACTTGATGAACAATATTTTATATTTGTCCATCCTATGCATAAACAAAAAAATCAGATTAATATCCAACACGGGAACACGACGTATTTAGCAATATATTTATTGTCTATAGATGTCGATTAAATCGATAAAAGATATCGATTTTCTATATTCATACCAAGTAGATTTACTTAGATTGTCCATGTCAATTATTTTATATCATAGCAAATTCCAAACAAAATATAAATGGTCGTTATTAACAAAATATTTCTATATTAAAATAACAAAACTAAAAATATAAAATAAATAAAAATAATAAATAATAAAAAAATAAAATAATAAAAAAAATTTATAATTTTGTTTACACTCCTTTACTTCAGTAAATATATGCAAAAAAGTAAAGGATTTACTTACAGTAATATTCTTTTTTTAAAAATATACAACAAAATTTCATAAAAAAATTAATTAAAAATTTAATAATTTAAATTTTTAACAGTAAAAATTTCAAATTATTTTAATTAAATGCCTTAGGTAATTTAAAATATAAAATTAGGTTATAAAATTACGAACTATCAATAGTTAAAAAAAAAATTAAAATATCTTTATGCACTTCTTCCTCTATCTATACAAAAGAAAAACAAAACGTAAAACAACTAATAAAACCCATTTTAAAAAATACAAACGATAGCTTTAGGATATTATCATTAGAATTTTTTATCTTTAAAGTGTTATAGAAAAAACTAAAACCTTTTGCTTTTTAAATTCAATTAGTAGAAAAAGGGGCTTTTAATAAAGTTCATCGCAAAAAAGTGAAATTAAATTATTTCATTAAGTGAAATTAAATGCAAAAAAAAAAATAATGTGAAAAAATTAAGTAAGTGTTTGATAAGTCCTTAATATTGATGCAATAAGAATAAATTACTTGCTATACTTATCCTTTAACCCCTATTGGTACATAGCATCAATATTAATTTGACTAAATTTAGTAAAATCTAAATTATAAGACCACAAATGTACACTAGAATAATAATGAAAAACTAAACCTTCAAATTTCGGCTTTAAATGCTATAATTTAATTTAATATTTTAATTACTAGCTTTGTAACCCGCCATAAATGACGGCAGCAAAATCAATTCTAGCATTTCTTTCCTTCATTAGAGTTTTCATTTCAAGTTTAAGAAAAATACGTATTTGCTTACTAATTTATCATACCTTTATTTTTATATTATAACGCTTTTAATTACTATATTAACAGAATAGTTGTAGTAAGTTGCAAAATTTTCGATTCACTAAGGGTCATTTACTCCAACATTTTAGCGGCATTCTTTTTGCCAACATTGAAAATTTATCGTATAATTCAGAATCAAGTTAATTCTGTTAACATTCAATAACATTCACTGCGTAAGCTTAGCGTCAAATTTTATAGCAAACAAAAATATTTTATAATGAGCCACAACTTTGAACGAAAACAATTTTAAAAACAAAAATAAATAAAATTGTAAATATAAAAAAAACAATAATATTGTAGGTACACATAATATTTATTTTGATGAATAAAATAAAAACTCGTGTTGGAGAAAAAAATAAAAAAAAAAAATTTACTGTTCTAACTTGTGAACCATTGATCGGTTATTTAAAATTTCATTTCATTTCAAAAAATTCATTATCGAACTGTTCATGTTAAAATTCATACATAATTATTATTTATAACATACATTAAAAAGAAGAACAAGAATTAATATGGTTTAACCGATACCTATATATACCTACCTACTATATTAAAAAAAATTCATCACTCTTTACAACATACATTTCTACACACTTGAAAAAAACAAATATACCTAAAAATTATAAATTTACAAAGATAAGAAATAAAAAATAATAGAGTACAAAATTTCATTTAATTTCTTTAAAAATGTATAGGTTGTTATTGTTTTTATGTGTAAATCAGCAGAACAAAAACCTAACCCCATAATACATACTAAATATTATATACGATCATAAATCGTATATATATATATATATATATATATATATATATTATTCTGCATTTATCTGGATGTTTGTAAGTTCGACGGAACGCTCCAACACATATACAAATTGCATATGTATACAAATGCATATATATACAAATTGCTTTGGTGGTTTTTTTTAACCCCTGTCTACCATGCTGAACCTTTGCAGGAAAAATTGATTGCATGAACTATATTTTTTTAATTTAATGTTAGTCTTCTTCGCAAATAATAAGGAAAAATAAACAATAATAATAATAATATAAATAAAACAAACAATTTTTTTGATTTATAATAATAAGGACTAATAGAAATTTAATCAATAGTTTAATATGGTATAATAACCAAAAGGCAAACAGCATTTAACACAAAAAAAAAAAACATAATTCACTCAAAGGTTATTCTTATTACTTAAAATTATACATAATAATACACATGTCTATCAGCATATTTGTATTGTATAATATTATACATTATACTACTTTATTGCTTCTACCTTTTATTTCTGTCATTATTGTGTGCGTAACTCACTTCACTCAAAAAAAATTATTTTTGTTTTTTTTTTGTTTTTTTTTTATTATTTGCTGTATCTGTATTCTGTATGTTCTATATGCTCCATTCCAAAAATATTATTTTATTTTCAGTGTTAAGTGTTCACTTTTCACTTCACTGTTCAATCAATAGAACTTGATAGAAGTAGAGTAGGATAATTAACTCTACTTCTACGCCGGATAATAAAACATTGTTTTTTTTAAATTGAAAATTATTGATGAAAATGTTTTTGTATTTTTTGTAAATTTTACCAATTTAGATACAAAATTATGAATATTTTTTAAAAATAACACAATACCATAATAACAGTTTATTCATATAGCAAAATAAGATCCCTATACAGTATACAAAAGACAAAATTTATATGAAAATAAGATCCCATTTTTAAATTTTCTCTCCCGGAGGCCTCAATAACGCTAATACGGTATAATTTATACTAAATGGAACCGAACTAACGAATTATAACTAAATGGAAGTGAGTACGAGTATACCATACAAAAATACAAACATTTTATACAAATTTGTTGGTATGGTACTTTTTTTTCTGTTATATAAAAAAAAAAAGATTAGTGTTAGGCCAATATAAACATAAATAAAAATAAATAAAAAGTGATATAAACATAAGTACTGTAATTTCGGAATAAAGAATCTAATGAAAGAAAAAAAGAAACTAGGATTTATTTTGCTTCCGTCATTTATGAATTTATGACGGGTTACAAAGCTAGTATATATATATATATATATATATATTTAAAAAAAACAATAAACAAAAAAATAAAAATAGAAAACAATTTTAACTCATCATCGTATCACATTTCTGGCTAGAGTATATATATATACCTATAGTACTATACAGGCTATGCATACGGTATGGAAAAACTATGATGCTATGATCATTATCATAAAAACAACAAAAAACAAAAAAAATAAAAAAAAAAATAACAATTTTAACTTTTCATCGCATCACGTTTTTGGCTAGAATATATATACCTAAAGTACTATAGTACAGGCAATGCGAATGCATACGGTAGCAAAACTATGATGCTATGATCATTATCATAACAACAACAAAAAAATATATGTAGACACATATGCATATTGTGTATAATTTTAAGTAATAAGAATAACCTTTGAGTGCATTATGTTTTTTTTTTATGAAGACTAACATTAAATTAAAAAAATATATTTCATGCAATGGTATTTTTTCCTGCAAAGATTCAGCATGTTAGACAGTTAGGGGTTAAAAAAGGGTATCAAAAGAATTTGTATACATATTGCAATTACTTACAAACATCCAGATAAATGCAGAATAATATATATATATATAATTGGGGCTTATATCAAAAATTAAATGTAATTGTATAGAACCAAACAAATTTACTTTCAAACTTTTTTAAATTAGGTATATAGGTTTACTTACCCTATCAATTATAAATTTGTTAATTAATTTTATTACCTTTAATGAACTTTTAATTTATATAAGTTGCACTTCTATATCACAAAATTTTTAATTAGCCTTGTAGTACTGAAAATATTGTCTAAATTGTTTCAAAAATCAACCTAAAAACAATTTCAAATAAACCGCAAAATTTGATTAATTTTAAAATCAAATTACTTAGTCTAAACTGAAGTCATTGAACATTAATTATAAAAAAAAAATTTAACAATAATATTTTTTTTTCAAATTTCAGCTAAAATTTAAGCTAAAAATATTTTATTCTTTTATTTTATTTTCACCTTTTTATTACTTTAAAATTAATAAAAAATTTTCTTAATTTTTCACGGTAATTTAAAAAAAAATATTTTTTTTTTTAATTTTAAAAAATTATACAAAAAAATAAAAACAAAAGGATTCTTTCATAATTGAACATTTTACCATAAAACAATTTTCTATATTTTTATTTTCATGTTATTATTATGATTATTATTATTACAACATTTCTATTTGAAATTTAAAGAATTTGGAAAAATGTTAATTAAAATTTCATTAAATACCATGTAATATAAAGGTAGGTAAAAAGTAATAATAATAATAATAATTAAAATAATAAATGTAAAATAAGTAAGATGAAATAATTCTGTACCACTACTTACTAATGAGTTGAGATTTTCTTTAAAAATATTTTCGTCCTTTAAAATTTTGTATATACATACATATACACTTAATAGTAATAATAATTGTTTTTCTAAGAGTATATAAAATTATAAAAATGTTTACTAGAGTAGAAACGAAAATAATATTGAAATGAATTTTTATTTGAAATAGTTTTTTTTTTTTTTTGTATTTTAAAGAAATGAATGCCGTCAATGTGATAATATGTAAGTGTGTAGATACACACAGTGTATTATTGTGTGGTGTTGTGTATAATTATATTTCATTATATTTCGCAATAATTTTGAATTAATGTTATACCTATACACCTATGTACAAAATAAAATATTATTTCATAAATATTTTAAATTTTCCCATTTTTAATTATTGTATTATTAATAATAAGTTAAATTTTGAGAAGTTGCATGTAATTAACTATTATAAAATTTTATGTATGTGTATGTAATAAAATAAGATTTTGTCTTTAAAATTGAAAATATTTTTTTTTTGTTTCAAAGAATTGGGAATTTAAAAAACTAGATACATTTTGATGATGTTTTGTGGAAATTTTTAACATATTCCTATTGTTATAATGAATACAGGGGGTACCTCTGTGGGTTATTTAAAATTCAATTTAAAGTTATAATTAAAGTTTTTGAAAGAACAGAAGGAAATATTATATGGACTAATGTAGACTCATATATTCAAAACATTCACGTTTTAATGAAAAACTTTGAAATTTTTGGGTTTGTTTCTAATTATTGATCCTTCTATACAAATATAAATAAGGGGCTTGTTTCTACTTATTGATCCTGATATCGTTACTGATTCAAATCATTTCAAATTCAATTCAAATCGAATTCAAGAAAGCCATTCCTATGTATATTAATTATTGATTCACCATTATAAAATAAATACATATTTTTTATGAATAATAGTAATCATTATATAGGATAGACCACATTAAAATCAGTTTTTTTTTACAGTTGTACTCGAAAGCAGTTGATTTTAACCCTGGCAGAGCCGCTAACATGTACCAAAAACGCATCGCAAGCCTCTGTTGCCATTGAATATATTTTAAATTGACATTTAATTATTTCTTGCTTTAAAATTTGAAATTTTTTTGAAAATTAAAATTGTTTATTCGTGAGAAAAATTAAAAAACATTTGATTTAAAGTTAAAATAAGCTGAAACAATGCCTCTACATATATCTTCTAGCCAAGGTACACAATGATTTTTTCGGAATATATCGAATAACGATTTTTTTAAAAGTTTTGTTGTTGTTTTGTGTATAAATTTTTTTTGAGAGAAATTGGTTGAAATATAGTAAATTAAAAAAAAATGAATTGTATAGCATTTTCTATATTTTAGTGATCCCGCTTAAATGTATTTAAAAATAGCTATTACATTTTTTCATTTAAAATCATTAATAAATAATATAAATAATGTATGTTACTTACATTTTAAAAATATTTCCATAAAAACTTAACAAAAACTTAAAGCAAAAACACTCGTTCACAAACAAAATCTCAAGTGAATGAAATACGTATAAAAAAAAGTGCGAAAGTAGAATTCTGTGGTAGCTACGATGCTATACTTTCTCATATGGAAATTTTTGAAATGTATATCACAATTATACCATTTTTTGGACATGCGAAAATAGCAATATATGGTACTCTACATGGTTCACCCTGTATTATAATGATTAATGTTATTCATAAAAAATTATGTTATGATGTTATGAAAGAATAAAACAATTTCAATACAAAAAACAAATAAAAATAGAAATAAAAAAACATATTCAAACCTCTTTTAAATTATTCAATATTTTTAACAGAAGAAACAAAATTTTTATTATTAAACACTCACACACAACTTGAAAAACTATGCTATTAGTTAAAATTTGCTATTAGTTGTTAGTTTTATTTTTATTTATTTTTTTTTTTTGTAAATTTTCTTCAAAAATATTTTATATAATTTTTCTTTTTATATTTTAAAGAAAATTATTTTTTTCTTTGTTTGCATTTTCTTTTATATTTTGTTATTGTTTTTCTATAACCTTGCACGTTTTCAAGACAAAACAGTTTATTTTTTTTTTTTTTTGCTTGTTAGCAGCTATATTTATACCTATATTGTGTTATGTGTACTTCAATAAAATGAACAATTTTACAATTTTTGAATTTCAATAGATATTTTACTTATTGTTTTTTTTTTTAAGTATGAAAATTAAATTGAAAATTGAAAATGGTAAGCAAGCATTGCCCTCCTTAATTTAATACTGATTATAATTTAGTATACAAATTTATTATAAATGGTAAAAAATTTATTAGAACTAATAGAGAAGTAAATTTAAGAGTTTTCATTATGTATCTATTTATTAGGTATTGATACCTAATATCTATTTCAATAGATAATATTTTTATTGAAATAGATATTAGGTATCAATACATTTTCAATATGGAATAAAATAAAAAAACATGAACAATCAATATATTTTCATAAAGAAATGAAATAAAAAAATATTTTCACTCCATTTCAAGATTAATCTTTCAGGTATGGTTAATAATATCCAAATTCTTAACTCCTAACATCTATAATTATAATTGACAAGCATTTAAGGTCCTGCGCAGTAGACACCTTTTCATTTTATTTCGATTCTCCTACTCCTTAATGAACTTCTGATATAATATAAGATGTATATATAAAAAAACAATGCGCACACAGTTGAAAATTTTTTACTCATATGATTTTATTATTCAGCAAATGCATTATGCATAAGTGAGATCTTATGAAAACAATAAATAATTGTTTGCTTTTGTTTGCATCAGTTATTGTATATTACATTATGTACTTGCAAATGAATCTATGTATAAATGCCAAAAAAAAAAGAAAAAAACAAATTCATCTAAAATAAAAAATATAAAAACAACAAAAAAACAAATCACTTGAATTCTTCATTTTTATCTTTTTAAGTAACTGTTTCTAAATTTTGGTTATTTGTAGTAATAATATAGTTTTTATTAAAATTATGTATTATGTAGGTATATATATACATACCTTTTTAATGACAAAATTTTTTATTTTTAGTAATTTTATCAACTAAATGCCACTTACTATAGGGAATATATCGGAAACAAAGCCGTATATGAGGTACGTCTATTTATGTGTCCTAAATAAAACTTATTAACCACGAGTGTAGTAAGTTCTTTTTGTTAAACACGAGTGGTTTCTGCTATATCGTGCGAAGTCTTTGTCAGTACGTAAATTACTGTTTTTTAAAAACTTTAAATTTGACTTCAACTTGAAATATAATTACTCAACAGGGGCCCCTAGTATTATTTTAACTAAATGCTGTATGCAGTTTCTATTCTAAATATTTTCTACTCTAACTTTGAAAATAAATGGTATAATGATAGATTAACATATTATGTTAATTTTTTGTGGTAATTTTGATAATATTGTGTTCCTAGTTACTGTAAACAACTTTCACACTTTTCACAGTGACAATTTAAAGAACTACATAATTTTATACTTTTAAAAGCATACTACTACTTCATAATTTTATATTTCTCTTATAATCTAAATACCGTAGTTTCTTAACTATATTAGATACTAAAAAAGTGTTGTGGAACTACAAAACATTCAATCCATACCGCGTGGAGGTAAAAGTTGAAACAAAAACATTAACAGGCCCCCCTTGATCATAATCATTATGTCATTATAATAAACATTTCTTTGTAAAAAGTTATTAGTGAATTGTTTTTGGCAAAAAATTCATAATTCTTTAGAATATGTTTAAAATTAACAGTTTTTAAATTTTCTGTATTTTTTTTTTATTTAAATTGATATTATGTTTGAATTTTTATTTTGATATTATTAAAATCAGTTGATACGCTTCGCCCCTGCTCAAAAACACTTGCAATAATGAAGAAATCTTAAAGGTTATTGTTTTAGTTATTTTTTTATTTTATTTTTAAAACATATATGTATACATAATATATTCTTTTTCGCTTTTTATACATATAGAACTCGATTATTAAATTTATGTACATATATACCTCAAGTATTTTTTACATTGTTTTATTATTATTTTTGTACTTTTTTTTTGTTAAAGTAAATTTAAGAAGACAATATTCATATGGTTACATACTATAATATATTTCAGTTTAACAGCACATTCAATTATTCTTTTCTTTTTATATATATATTTTTCTTTGTATATATACAATATATGATGTATATATATATATATATTATTCGAAATGACTTAAGCTTTTCATATAAGAAGTTTTGCTCATTTCTGTTACATCATTAAAGGTTTTTAAAAAAAAAAAAAAAAAAAAAAAACTTACAATAGCTACTTTTTTACTCTCTCTTTGTCTCACTTTATTTTGATTATTACTATTAGTTTCATTTAAAATTTTAACAAATTTTCACGTTCAAATTTTACTATTTTCATTATCTATATGTGAGAGTGGGTATTGTATAATAGTATTAAAGTTTTCTTATAATTTAATTCAAATTTTTTTTTTGTTTTTTTTTTTTTATAATATTTTTGTTTTTTATTTTCTATTACTGTATTTTAGCATTACATAATTTTAAATATTTTTCTTTGATATTTTCATTTCACTGTCGTTTTCTAAATTTGTTCTTGCCACATTTCATGTAATTATAAAAACATATCTACAATACTTTATACATTATTCAATTTTAATACAATATTGTATGGAAATTTTTTGTAACATTGTAATATTTACATGTAATTAAATTAAGTACATTTTTACATATATTTATTTTAACGAATATTGACTCTTTGAAATTTGATACGTAATTCTGTTGAATATACGTTCTTTATGTTATTAAGTATATTAAAAAAAACTAGAATTAAAAATTGTGATTAAAATTGAAATTTTAATTAGCTATAGGTACTGAAAAAAATAATTAAAGTAAAAATATCCTCTTTCAATGGGCTTTAAATTACAAATGAAAGCCATAACAAAACGACTGAATTGTGTTTGAAATAATTTTTCAAAGTAAACTAGAATTTTAGAAACTAATTGTAATAGTTAAGTACTTCGTATGTGTAACTTTAAATACTATGATTTCTTTATTTCTATAAAATTAATTTCATAAACATAAAGCCAGTACGCAATCTGAGCTAAATTTTCTTTACTTATATTATTTTTAGTCATTTAATTTTACAGTAGAAATTGAATTATAAACCAAAATGTCAAAATAATAAAGATGTGACATATTTCAAATGTCTTATATCAACAGGTTCAGTAACTCAACTCAACCTATATTATTTTTAGTCATTTAATTTTACAGTGGAAATTGAATTATAAACCAAAATGTCAAAATAATGGAGACATATTAACATATTTGAATAATGTCTTATATCAACAGAATCATTAACTCTACAATATAGAAAATAATAAAACACATATAATTAAACATTCTAAAACAAAACGTATTCAATTATTTTTTATAAATGTCTAATTTTCTATAGCTGACATCATAAAAATCATTTTAATCCTGTTGTTATATAAGTTATGGGATATTAAATGGTTTTGATAATATGGTTGATATAATATCACAGCCATCTGATTCACTATTGATTTTTTTTTATCAATTTTAATAAATTAAGAATTAAATAAAATTATAAAATTTAAATATTTTTTAATGTAAATTCAAATTACATAATATATTTATTGTTGACAAATAATGGAAACGACAAAATTATCAAACGTTCAGACAATTATAAGTAAAAATATTTTGGTAAAAAAACTCCCCTCCACTAACACAATGTGTATCTATATAATAATCTATAAAAGGCACATAAAATGACACATTTTTGTTTAAGCAGCATGTCCTTGTTTTAGCAGCATGTCCTTGTTTTAGCAGAATGTCCTTGTTTTAGCAGAATGTCCTTGTTTTAGCAGCATACGCGTTAATAAATTTTGAAACAGTATTTGCTGTTTCTATATTTTGGTCGTGATAATTTTACATGTATTTTAAATGCAAATAAAAATTGGAGTTAGGCTGCATAATCGCATATACTCATAAGTGCCCAAAACTATTATGAAACTCTTTAAATTAATAAATTTTTTTTAAATCATATTACAAAAAATATTCAAGTAATAATCTCAATCATAGCTATGCGGTCAATGTAAATTATTTAAGCAATTTCCAAAACTAATTATGACTTTACTATTGTAATATCATCAAATTGAATATTGAATGTAGAATTCACAGCTGCGAAATTCCAATTTTATCTATTTATAACACTTTAATTTCATTAATAGAAAAATACCAAAAATTTAGTGTAATTTTTTTTTCGTACTATACAACATCATCATCATCAAAATCACCATTATCATCAAAAGATTAGCATCAAATTCATAAATTATTTTAAAACAATTTTATTATCATGGCAATATGTATATATAATATATACATACAATATTGTATAATAGGATATAAATATAAATATTTAAGATTGCTTTTATTCTACGTTTAAGTTCCTACACTTTATATAAATCGAAAAAAAATAAAACAAAAATGTTAAAACAACCATGACAAACTAAATAAACTGAAATTACAAAAATAAAAAAAAAACATATATATATTTTGATAAATACATATAGATAAGAATACTTGTATCTATATATGTTTGTTAATACCAATCAATGAACGAAACTTAAGAATTTTCCAAGGCATCTAAGTTTCTATACATTGAATTTTATTTTATTTTTTTTTTTATTAAATGAAAATTCACATTCCCCCCCCCCCCCCCCCCTCTCAATATAAATAATTACATGTGGTGGGCTTAAATACTTTTATTACTTAAATTTTTTTTTTTTTAGTTGTAATTTTTAGGTAATTTCTAAGATTTATTTTTACTAAAGCTAAACCAGCTAATAGAACAGAATATCAGTTACATGTGTGTGTATGCATTATTTCAGGGATTTGACCAATTTATTGGTTGTTTATTTTTTTGTGTTGATGTCCTTGTATTTTTATCATTGATAGCACTGTTATTGTAGAAGAGAAAATAATATTATTTTTGAAAATATTAGAGATGACGCCATAAGATAATAATTTTAGAGGAGATTTTCCCTATTCAAAAAAAAATATCTACATTTTTGGTAGTCATTGAAACGTAAAATTAAATTTTTCGAAATGAATTGGCAAGAAATGTACAAATTAAAAGAGAGAAAATGATTTTTTTCTATTTTATTAAGTTAATCTTAAGTCTTATGTCCGTGCATGCATATACGAGTTATATAAGATGGAGAAAATTCAGAAGCTATAAAAACACCCTTACGTATACTTAAATTTGTTTTTCCAAATGTAATTCGGTATTTTGTTAATTTTTAATGTAAAAATTTATGAATTGGTTATTTTGGTTGAAATGACAGAGATGAGTTCAATAAACTAAAAGATTAACGAATGAGTATGTAAAAATTCCGGAAGTTAGCATTTTTATAGGTATATACCTATTATATACTTTTGTGGTTTTACAAATGTTTTAGGAAACATGGTTTAATGTAAATGTAATTAATTGGAAGGATTTTCCTACCAATACCGTGTTGTATACAAATAATATTTTACTTGAAAATTATAATAAAAAAATATTTTAGTCAATAGGGGTAAATAGCGTTGGTCTATTGAAATTAAATAGAAAAGACTTTAGAAAGTCAATAATAAAAAATGTTGGTACCGCAGATGTCTATTAACACTAATAGGCTTGTCAAAAATGTTGCTTAATGTATTTCACAATATTTGTAGTAGTCATTATGTCATCCATTACTACAAAAAACATTATAGGTATACTATAAGTAAGTAATATTTATTATTTATAGATACAATGGTGATACAACTTTATATCTATGTATCAGTGTTCAAATATTGAATATTAATAAATCGAACTTGTTCTGGAAATTTTAATCATTTCTAATTAAATTTATAATTACATAAATTTATTTTATAGCAATATAGGTAATAAAATACATCCCTGTTTTACTGCCTGACACACCTCGAAGCGATTTGTCAGCTGTCCTTATCCAAAATATTTAAAATAGTGGTTTGGTGCACCTGCCCATAAAGCTCGAGCTTGTCTCGTATACATTTATAAATTTTTAAGAGGTACTGAGATGAAAAATGAGCTTTGCAGTGACTCAAAAACACCAAACTATTTGGCGACAGTTTGCGCAAGATCGAAAATATGCTCATTCCAGTGCCTATTTTGATTCACTCGCATTCCGAAAATGTTCAGGTATTTCAGTTGCTGAATATTTTCATTTTGAAGCTGGAGAGTTGAGTTGAATGATGTTAGATTTAATAGTGAAAATAGTCGAATATTTTAATTTTACTGATATGCTTATCATACAGATACGTATATTTCAAGCTTTTATAAAAACTAGATGTTAGATTTTTACTAACAAGATAGGCTTGAGTTGTTGAAATGTTAAATTACGGGATTTTGAATTTTTAAAGTTGTTACTTGGGGGTTTTGAAGCTGGTAAATTTGAATTTGAAGACTTTGCAATAATTGTAAGTTTTTAATTAAGGATTTTGTATTTGATTTAGTGATTTAAAGGGTAGATTGGGTTACCCTAAAACTGAAAGTTAACTTTATATAATAAAATTTATTAAATTCAATAAGTAAAATTTACTTTTTGAATCCCCTTCCAAATTTATTTTGCTTCAAATAACACATCTTATAATAATTAAAGTGTATTAATAATCTTCACTAATAATAATTATTATTATTATAATTTTATATTCTAATTATTGCTTAAAGCAATTCAAATTAAATAATCAGTATTACTCTTTCATAAATTGATAACCCATATATTTGAAATGTATAATTATTTTCAAAAATAGGTATTTTAATTTGCATATCCTTTACCTGAATTTTCTTTTCAAAAGTAGCAAAAAATAGATATTCATATTAAATATATATATTTATATCTAATATATACATCTATATAAATTCGAAATTTTCCATTTTCTATTTTAGAATATTCAACCCAATTAAAATAATTCTAACAAATGAAACCGAAAAAAAAAAATATACACCAAAAAAACATTTCCATTCAAAGAAACTGATTTTCTTCGAGGTTTTTCTCATGAAAAGAAAATTTTGTTTCTAAATTTTTTTTTTTTTTTATTATTATATTAAAAAAAATATTTTAATGAATTCTTATAGAAGAATATTATACTTCTATTATCATTATTATTATTATATTTTCTTTTGACTCTAATAATCACCGTTATTATTTTTTATGAACCTATCGCAATAAAATATTTTCTTTTTCTTTTGTATTGTAGTAAAAAAAAAAGTATTGTAAATTTTATTACTGTAAAAATTTTCTATTGTTAAAATTTTGTCAATGTCATTTTCGAATTTAATTTTAATTTTTTTTTTTTTTTTTTTTTTTTTTATAGAACTAAATAGAGTTGAGAATCTCAAGATGGCAAGTAAGTAACACTTTTATTATATAATTTTCAAAATTCATTCTATTTTTTTTTTTGTATGAACATTTTTTTAATATTTTTTTTTAAGATTTATTATTGATAATTTTGTTTAAGAAGGTGTTGGACTAATTTACAATTCATAAAAAGTCACAAAAAAAATTTAATTGAATAGAATTTTCGTCCTTGAATAATCTTTTGAACAATAATGATATAATTGTAAAGATTTTGAAATTTCTATTTTCGAATACTTTTGTCGTAATGATTACCTATAGGTACTCGCAATAATTGTTAAAATTGTAAGAGAGTGAAAAAAAATTTATCGATCCAGGAATGAGTTAAAAAGTTAATAAAACAGTTAAAAAAAAAAAATTATCGATTAGGAATGAATTCAGTCACGTTTTTGTTTTTTTGTGAAAATTAAATTAAATAATATTATCAAGAATTTTAAAACTGAAAGAATATAATTGTTAAAATTATAGCAAAAATTGTATTTAATTTAGTAATTAATAAATTTAATTTTTCACTTGAATAAGGGTTTTAATTTTATAGTTTTTTAATAAATATGAGAAATTAAATTTAATAATTTGGAAATTAAATATAGTTTTTATTTATATAGTTTTTATATCATTTTAATATCTAGCTTTGGTTTCAATAAGGCAGAATTTGATTTAGTTTTTATAACTCACACTTTGGTTTATATGATCTATATAAAAGATTTCATTAAAAAAAATATGTGAGTTATAAAAATCAAATCAAATTATCCTTGGTAGAACTAAAACTATATGTTAAAAATATAGAAAAACCTATATTTAATTTGGATTAATTAGATTTAAGATTTGAGAGAAATAAAAATTAGGCTGTTTAGGTATTCCAACAATGCTATACCTACACTGAACAAAAAAATATGTTTGGTTAAACTATAAAATTAAAGAACAATAATATGGTTTGAAAATATAATTATATTAACCACATTACATCATGTACATATGGATTTTATATAAGGCTAAAAAGTTTCTTATATGGTTGAATGAAATATAATATAGTTGCAACAAAAATAATTTATAGTCCTCACAACAATTATATATATATTATTCTGCATTTATCTGGATGTTTGTAAGTTCGACGGAACGCTCCAACACATATACAAATTGCATAAGAATACAAATGCATATATATACAAATTGCTTTGATGCTTTTTTTAACCCCTGTCTACCATGCTGAACCTTTGCAGAAAAAAATTGATTGCATGAACTATATTTTTTTAATTTAATGTTAGTCTTCTTCGCAAATAAAAAGGAAAAATAAAAAATAATAATATAAATAAAACAAACAATTTTTTTGATTTATTATAATAAGGACTAATAGAAATTTTATCAATAGTTTAACATGGTATAATAACCAAAAGGCAAACAGTATTTAGCACAAAAAAAAAACATAATGCACTTAAAGGTTATTCTTATTACTTAAAATTATACACAATAATATACATGTGTATCAGCATATTTGTATTGTATAATATTATACATTCTACTACTTTATTGCTAATACCTTTTATTTTTGTCATTATTGTGTGCGTAACTCACTTCACTCAAAAAAAATTATTTTTGTTTTTTTTTATAATTTGCTGTATCTGTATTCTGTATGTTCTGCATGCTCCATTCCAAAAATATTATTTTATTTTCAGTGTTAAGTGTTCACTGTTCAATCAATAGAACTTGATAGAAGTAGAGTAGGATAATAAACTCTACTTCTACGTCGGATAATAAAACATTGTTTTTTTTTAAATTGAAAATTATTGATGAAAATGTTTTTGTATTTTTTGTAAATTTTACCAATTTAGATACAAAATTTTGAATATTTTTTTAAAAATAACACAATACCATAATAACCGTTTATTCATGTAGCAAAATAAGATCCCTATACAGTATACAAAAGACAAAATTTATATGAAAATAAGATCCCATTTTTAAATTTGCTCTCCCGGAGGCCACAATAACGCTAATACGGTATAATTTATACTAAATGGAACCCAACTAACGAATTATAACTAAATGGAAGTGAGTACGAGTATACCATACAAAAATATAAACATTTTATACAAATTTGTTGGTATGGTACTTCTTTTTCTGTTATGTAAAAAAAAAAAGATTAGTGTTAGGCCAATATAAACATAAATAAAAATAAATAAAAAGTGATATAAACATAAGTACTGTAATTTCGGAATAAAGAATCTAATGAAAGAAAAAAAGAAACTAGGATTTATTTTGCTTCCGTCATTTATGACGGGTTACAAAGCTAGTATTATTATATTCACAAACATAATTATATGTTTGCAGCAATATTATTTATAATTGAAACAAAAATAATTATGTTTGGAGTAAACATATTATAGTTATTTTCTACAACACGATATTTTGTTCTCAGCTATAATATTGTTGTTTTAAATATGATTCACTAATATATTAAGTTAAAAATAAATATAATATGGTTGAATGAAAAATATTTATATTTACACCAAACATAATTTATATTAGGTTCAATAATAATATTATTCTCACAAACTTGAATTATGGTTGCAGCAACATTATTTTTAATTGAAAAAAAAATAAATATAATCAAGGTAAACATAATATTATACTAAAAATAATAACACAACACAATATATATTTAATTTCTATTGAATTATATTTTTCTGTCAATTATAAAATGGTAGTTTCAAATATATATTTGCAACGAATGAATTCCAATGAGTTCGAATAAATATTTGGTTAAATTGTTCCTTCTTTCTTTAAATCATTAGCTGTAAGAAATAAAAAAAAAAACATATTTAATAGTTAAGATTATCCTTAAAATTAAAAGTACTTATATTATAGCATATGACAAGAGACTCTAAGGAAAGCCTCAACTTTCGTAATAAATTGCCATAAAAATATGTAAGTTTTTGATTTAAACAAATTATTAAATAATCATTATTTAACCAACCTGTATAATTTCCTTTATTTCCTCTTAATTTTGGTTATTAATTATTTTTTGAAAAGATTTGATCCAGTTTGTCAAACGGTACTTCATTTTCTATCAAAATCAAGAGAAAAATTAATGGTTAGTTAATAAAATGTTATGCAAAAATTTATGCAAACACTTACCAATCTAGATAGTTATATTTATTAATTGACAATTTTTATATTACGTTTACATTTATAAACACGTTTTGACTTCGTAAAAAGCAACAGTAGATTGAAAATTACAGTGAATTTACATTTTTGAAGATTTTTATTTTGACGCCAAATATAATATGATTATTTCAACCCCAATATTGTAGTTACTTTAACCATAATGTGATTACTGTAACCATAATATGTTTGCTTCAAACATAATATGATTATTTCAATCATAATAATAACTATAATATGATTACTTCAACTATATGAGATGATTGCTTCAACCATTATTATGATTACTTTAATCATAAGGCAACTATAATGATTGCTTCAATCATAATATGATTAATATTACTACAAATATTTGTAAAACAACTATAATATGATTTATTTAATCAAAATATTTAGTTCGAGTAGAGTAGAGTAGAGTAGAGAAAGATACACTCCTTTAATTTGTTTAACATAATATAATAGCTAGTAATTTAAATAGACAGATTTGAATTGTTAATTAATGAATAGTTTGTAAAAATGTAAAGGAAAATGAAGAAATTGTTTCAGTTACAAAAAAAAGAAGATTAGGACCCAAAAATGGGTATATTGACACATCACTGTTTTCTGAAAAAGCACGCACTGCGATTAGAACTTGTCAAATATGATAATTGTCGAATATATAAATTAGTAAAATACCTTAAATAAAAAAATACTTGTCATAATATTGTCAAGACTGTCAAGACAAGACAAGTGTTAAGTATTAAGCTATACAATTACCATATTTATTTATTTTTATTTATTTATTTCAATCATAAAATGCCTTTAGAAGTATTTCTCATTTTTATGCTATATACAATTTTAATTAAATTTATAAGTATTTGTAGAAAACTAATATTAAAAAAAAATATTTAATAAGTCAAGTGGACTTAAATTTTTTACAATTCATTACATTGATTCAAATTTCTACCACACATATCACAACAATAACATTCATATTATATATTTCTACAATATTCAATTTCAATCTTCTACAAACGAACTTTGCACAACTTAATTATTTTACGTTGATAATAACAATAATTTTTTTTTGTAAATTAAATATTTTATCTGTAATATTTCAGACAAAATATCCATCGATGTAAAATTTATATTTAAAAAAAAAAAAAAAAAAAATATGTACAATTAATTTTAGTATATTTAAAATTTAAAACAACTAAAGGTTAATTTAAAATTGATTTTTAGTTGACCTCATTTTATATAGATATTATTTAACTTTTAATTTGTTATTTTTATCAATATCAGCTTAAATTAAACGGACAATAAACTAATTGCTAGCCAAATTCATAAAATAATAGTATTTTTTTTTTTGTTTTTTAGCTTTCTCTCTCTCTTTTTTACAATTTTATCAATTATCTTTAATTAATACTTCAAATTTCGCAATTTTTGATAAAAAAAAAAGTATAGAGCAAAAGAAAAAAAAAAGTATGGTACAAAAATAGAAACTAAATTAAAAACATCAAATTTAAAATTTGTAATTTTCGTACAGAGATAACGCCTACATAAATGCATTTAAAAAAAAAAAAAAAAAAAACAAAAAAAAAAATTATTCAATTAGTTCCGTATGAGTAGTTGAGTCAATGTTCTGCTTGATATTCTATATAATATCCAGCTCTATCTCTATCTCTTTTCACTTCGTTCTATCATATTCTCTCAATATGTATAACTTTATTTATATAGTAATAAATTTATAACGGTAACATTTTGCTAATTTAATCTAAATTGATGAATAAGCAAAATTTAATTAAATTATTTTGCAATTTATTATCCTACTGTTTTTTTTTTTTTTTTGTTTTTTATAATTTTTTTTCGTATGATATTATTTATTTCATTTATTACCTATATATATATACCATCAGACATAAATTTAAAATTAATTTTAAAAATATTTTTATTATAATTATTTTTTTTTTTTTTAAATATTTACATACAATACATTGCATAATTAAATATAGATATGTTAGAAATGATTTTGTGATTTAATGGATTTTTTTTTTTTTTTAATTTTACTAATTTAGTATGAGATTATAATTAAGGTGGTCGAAAATCGGTCATAAATCGATTTATGCTCGAATATAATTCAAAGAAATTTGTTTGTGTAAAATTAATTTGTTGTTGGATTTGGATTAGATTAAAAATTTTAATTGTAATATAAATGAAAAGCTAATTGTATAATATTTGGATATTATCTTGATGGACATTGTGAATGACTAAAAATTGAATTTCAATTTCGGTATGTTCAAAATTAGATATGGAACAAAAAAATTTTTTTTTATTAGATGTTTATAACTTTACAAAAATATCAAGTCAGGTCTACTCAATAAAATAAGAAATAAATATAGGTAGATATAGACGTATCGAAGAGGGTTACTCAATAAATTAAATATAGATCAAATATAGACGTATAGACTTACCTAATACAATATTATCTACATTATTAAAGTTTAGGGGTTATAATATTTATTATAATATTATTTATAACTATTCAAAATAAATTGAAATTAATTATTTTATATCATATTTTGTAAAATTTGCTGTTAAATCAAAATTTAAAGTATTTAAAAATAGTTATTTATATAATTTTTAATTTTTTTTTTTTTATTTTTTCAGTATCTCTAAAAGAGCTGTTAGCTCGTACAGAGTGTATTTATTTAGATTATATAATCATAATCAAATAAGTGTTAATGTTAATTTTTATGAACAATTTTTACTAGAATATGATTCTTAACAACAATAATTTTTTACAAAATATAGCTTTACAGTTCATTTGTAATTTTTAGTTATATTAATATATAAATTTTTCAATTTGCATTATTCATTTATTTTATGTTTTATTTATGAATATTTGTTCAAATTTAGTTTTGTTTACAATTTAATAAGTTAGCTTACTATTAAATTAATAATTTATTTAGACTTTAAATACTATAATTGAGTATAGCTCATGAATTTTCAAATGAAGTTTTCCAGCCTTAGATGTGTAAATTTTTTCATCTGAAATAGAAATACGATTTTTACCAGTGCTCTAAGGCAAACAAAAAAACGGTGTTTAGTAGATTTGTAATAATAAATTTTATTCTTTTATTCCTATTATTTTTAGAATTTTTTCTATCATTGACTCTATTATTGTACTATACAATAGTACCTAAATTAATATTCTGCTGATATTTTATTATTATTTAGGTATGTAGCTATGTTATACGTAAGTAGATCATTTTTTATAAGATTTGAAGGGCAAATTTATTTTTTTAAAGAACAAATGGTTTTGAAGACAAAATTAGATATGGGGTTGTAATGTGGCAACCCACTATAAAAAATCTTATTTGACAAATTTCAATGGGATGAGACTTCTTTTTATTATAATTTTATTCTTTGCTATGACTTTTCAATAAAATATATTTAATATGACATATATATATAGGACGTAAATTTAAAATTTAATTGTAAATGTTCAATAGACCGTTACACAAATTATTATTTTTCTCATTACATTCTACAAAAAATGTCATGTATATAATCACATAAATAACCTTTTTTCAATTTTGAATTAGAACACAAATCCGCATATAACAAAAAAAACATAAAGCACAAAATTATAATAAATTTCAGATTACTTAATTATAATGACTTATTAAATTATCTTTTTTGAAAGTTTTAATAAACTTTAAGACTTATTGCACATCTAAAATGCACTATTACTTAAACTTCTAAAAAAACAGGAAAACTAAAATAAAAAAATGTTTTTTTTCTTTGTTTTTTGTTAAATAAACGTCCTAAAAGCAAAAATTTTATCCTTTAAGTAACATCATTTGCACTTCTTCATTATCCTCTTATATTAACAACTGGGGAAATAACAACAAATTTCTATTTTGTAAAAGAAAAACAAAAATTCCACCCACTTTCTTAAAATGCATTATTTTCAAAGAGACACACCCATTATTTTATTCCTTTTCTTGTTTTTGTTTTTTTTTGTTTTTTTTTAACTCTTTAAGAAGAATGCCTTCCATTCTCCAATTATAGTCAATTTCAGTTTAGTTTGAAAATAATTTCTTTGAAAGAAAAAAATAAATTTTAAAAAGCGATTATACTGCACTCATCTGCAGCAGCCAGTGTTCTTTAAAAAAAAAAATGAATATGTGTGTATGTGCATGAATATATAATATAATATACTTTGAGAGATGTAAAAAAAATAAGAAAAACAAAATCAGATGATATGGACTTAAAGTATATGATTCTTAATTTTTATTACTGCTTGCTACTTTCTACTGGTATTGTTGTTGTTGTTGTTGTTGTTGTTATGTTTAAGTTTCTTCAATCGAATTAAAAAAACCCTAAACCGAATGGAAGAATTAAATTCCTAGAAAATTCAACAAAAAAAAAAAATATTATTTTTTCTATAAGTAAATAAACCTAATGTGTATGTGGGTTTTCAATAGAGATTTGCATTTCTAATGGCAATTCGTATTCAGTTCTTAATAGGGATTTGTAAATAAAGAAACAGATTGGTTGGGAACATATAGATAACCATACTCAAATATTGTAGACTGAAAACAGCTAACTGAATTAATATTGTAATGGAAGAGTATGTCTAACCCTGTTTAGAGCGATGAAACTACAAAATATATTCAAAGAAGTAATATGTAAATTAATATTAAAAAGTAAAACAAGAACTTTTATTAACTGATAAATAAATATATAAATAAATAGACACCGGCAAGCAAATATAAAAGTACATATTATATAAACAATCATTAACGCTATAATTACTGTAGGGCATTTTAAGTTCAATATCTGAACTTCACTTAAAGACAAATTCAGGTAAAACTTACCTAATAAAGCACCCGTTTAGTATGCTAGAAATAAATTAACTGCCTCAAACGTGCAGCTCAACTTTAGTACAAAATTTTAAACGATAAATCTGAGCCGCGGACCATCGAATGTACTTTCTGTACCAAATAAAATAACGACTAAGCTTGTATTTTTTTTTTTTGTAAACTAAAAAAATTTTTCCTAGTCAGATTAACAAAATAATTTTTTAAACAGTTGACAAACAATTTTTATTCATAAAACAATTTTTTTTCTATTTTAGTTGAAAATATAGAAGTAAAGGTGCGGTTTTATGTGTAGTTGAGTTTTTGAATTTGCTTATTAAAGAGTTCAATTAAAAAAAAGTGAAGAATTAAATAAAAAAAGACAGTTGAAAAATTAAATTAAAAAAAGATATTAGAATTAAGTTAAAAAACTAAATAATATGAAATATTTAAAGCTAAAATTTATTTACTTATGTATTTTAATAGAACTAGTGAATTATTTAATTTGCGTTGTTAATAAATTTGTTTAGTTTTATTTGAATCTTGCAACTACAACATTTATTAAAAATAGTAAATAATTTGAAGAAGGAAAAAAAATAAATTTTACTATTTTATTAAATAAATAATTTGAAGAAACAGAATGAACCAAAGAGCTGAAACAATCAAAAGCTGAAGTTTGAATTTTTTTAAAATATTTTGAACTTTATTTGTATAATTTTGAAAAATATAATGTAATAAATGTTTTTTTTATTTTTTTAACTTTATTTTAAATTTTTTAAATGTAATAATAAATTTAATTTTTTTTTTTGTTTTCAATGCTATATAAAATAAATTAATTGTTGATTATCCAGACTATTGTTGTTTTATTTCTAACTGTAATAATATCATGCATTTATTTTTCAGACGCACACATATTATATAGTCTTTATAAGGGCTGCTGCCTTGTTTTGCTAATATAAGATATGGTTCCACATTTAACTTGTAGGGTACTGTATGCATACAAATATATAACTTACAGATTAGTTTATTATTAAAATATTATGTTAAAACAAAAATAGGAGGTAGTCCGTATAACCCTTTTTTGAAATGTAGTTTTAAGTTACAACTGCATTTTTGCAGTAACAAATATTATAATAAAATATGAAACAAGTTATTTTTAAGTTAGAATGCTCTATGAAGTAGCTCCTATTTTGGTTTAAACATTTTTTTGATGATATAATTAATATGTTAGTTATTTATTTGTATATGTATATACACAATACCCTATTAACAAAATAATTCTGTTAATTCGACAAAAAAATATTGTTGATCTGATACTAGCAACATATCCTATTGACAAAATGATTCTGTTAATTCGACAACTGAATAGAGGTTATTTTGACGAAACAAAATTGTTGATTTAATAAAAACTTCATTTAAATTGACATCTTTTTTCTCTAATCAACAAAATATTATTTTCATTTCAACATAATATTTTATTACATTGACAAAAATTTTTAGCAAAATGAAAATTCATTTCGTCATATTAAGAAATTTAGTTTTGTCATTTCTACTGATTTAAATTGTTATAAAGACAACTGTTTGTCATATTTACAGAATGAAAAAAAAATTGAAATTTTTTTGTCATATTGACTCATCATTTTTTGTTGACGCTATATTTACCTAGTTTTTGTCATTTTAACCCAGATATTTGTCAATATTACCTAATGTTTTTTTTCAGTGTACCCAAATGCTTTTGAACCAAATTTCTTCTATCCTTGAAAACTATTTAATATAAAATTATTTTAATGGGATTTTTCTTAGAACACAGTTACTTAACATTTTATTGTTTAAAACATCAGAATTAAGAAAATTTATTAATAAGAAGATGAATAGAACTTAACTGTGGACAATGTTTTTTTTTTGTTGTTTTATTATTATTATTTTTGTTTTTTTTTTTTGTTTTGAAGAATTCACTGACAAATTTATATATTTTAAGCTGGATATTCTGGATATTTTTGATAAAACTAGAAAATTTCATTGTTTTGAAATTAAGCTGAAAAGATTTCAAGAGTGATTTTGTCTAATAATATAACTGAGTTCAACAGAATTGTAATAATAATAAAATATTTTAACTTGTAGAGCTACAAGGGATCAAAATATAACTATAGCGTTATAAGTTTTACAAATTTAATATTTAGTGTAATATTTTGTTTTTCAGTAAGAATAAAAGACCCTATAATTTTTTAATCTTATTTGGTTTAAGTATCTTAATTTTAATTCGCTTTATTATTAAATTTATATAGATTTATGTTTATACTATGTGTATACAATAATATTCGATACATTTAGAATAAATTTTAGTATTAATATTTGTAATATTTTGCATGTTAATTTCATAGTATCTGGGCAGATCACTTTTATAGAAAAAACATAGCCATAGCAAAAAAGAAATCAGTGTGAAAGATGGACTTGAAGGGGGATTGAATACAAATTTCCTGTAGATACCGGGCGCAACGCATTCAACTTAAAACTAATAGTTTAGGTTCATAGAGAAATAAAAAAATATATTTTCTAAGCCAAATTGACGTCCATCTCAGCTTTTATTCTCCTATCATGATTCTGTAAGTCCATAATATTGATTTTACATTTTTGTCTTAAATTAAATTGAATTATTGTGTTATTGAATATGTAAGTAAAGCTAAGTGTCTGGGTGTTGTATTTAATAAAACGTTTACGTGGAGTGATCACATAAATCACATCTCTGGGTGTGTTTTCTCACGCCTTCGTAAGCTTTGGAAATTTTCATATTATTTGAGTGAATGGGCAAAGAAGAAACTAATCCTGTCATTATAATTATGCCATTTTTTATTTACTGCGATGTGGTATATGCGGGTATGAGTGTATGTGAGTTGTATAGATTAAATGTTATCTTTAATGCATGTACACGTTTTGTTACCATTCGCCGTAGATTTGATAGAATTAGTAATGTATCTAAATTGATACTTGACTGCTCATTCGCAAATTTCTTGAATTACAGATATATATACTACATGAAGAAAATAATTTCTAAAGCGACACCTATATACTTACACAATAAGTTGATATTTGGAAGATCACCCAGGGGTGTGAATGTAATTGTTCAGCGTCACAATGGCAGACTTAGACATATATTGTTCTTTGTAAGAGTTGCAATATTATGGAATGCACTGCACAAGTACTATTAGCTGTGAATTATCTCTTAACAAGCTTAGTGAGCTGTCTTGGGAATACTTTAAGCTAAAACCTTAGATAATAGTTAATTTTGAAACAATATATTATTTTATTTTTTATAATTGAAGGAGGAAAAAATATTATAACTTTGAATTGAATTTACTTTAATTGAATTAAATATTTTTATTGTTTTTCTTTTTATTTTATTTTTTTTTTGTTTTTTTTTTTTGAGTTCTTTTCAAGCTTGTTTAATTTAGTCTAATTGAATTAATTACTTTATTATCTGTAAATTATTTGGCTGGTTTAATTGTAAGTTAAGTATGTATTTAAATTAATATTTTCTTTTAATAATTTTTATTTGTGTACTCTTATAAAGATTAATCGTCTTATGTATACTAACATTAAGAATTGAATAAATAAATAAATAAATAAATATTAAACTTTCTCTATAATTTTAACAACTAAATTATTCATTAACACTTAAAACAAAATTCTTAAAAATTTTACTTGAAAAAAAAAATAAATTTTCTTTTGTAAAAAGTGGTAAAAAAATGTATAAAGAATAATCAATTAACTGTAAATCTATGCAAAATTAAGTTCTAAGGACATACATAAGTAAGAATACCAGTAAATTGGATTAATTCCAAACAGAATTCCCTCTTTGGTGAATGTATATTATAGAATCAGAAATCTGTTAAATTCCCACAGATTTCTCCAAATGGATTGGCATCGAAAATACTTTATAAAAATTACAACAACATATTTTTTTATCTTTTTACTACAACTGCTGCTTCCGTCTAAATATTTTTTAAGTTTTTTTTTTTTTCAATTTTTTCTAAAATTGATCCAGTTTTTTTTTTTTTTTTTTTTTTTTTTTTTGGACTGGTCTCAGATAGCAAAATACCCTAATTTTCATTGCCAATATTTGATTATTTTTTTGTTTTATTTTTAATTCGTAGTCCTGCTTCGCAGAACGGTACAAAATGAAAAAAAAAAAAAAATTGGTATCCTTTTTTTTTGGCAAAGGATAAAATATTTTTTTTTTTTTTTTTATTATTATTATTTTAACACTGTAAACGATTAACTTTATAATATAAAAAGGAAAATCCTGATTAAAGAGGACACACAATGAATTCAAGCGTGCATGACTATAAACCATCCAATATTCAATATTGCAACTGTATATTGTGTATGGATAAAAGCATGCATGCATGTGTGAGTTGAAAATTAAATAATGAATAAAGACATCGATTGCAAAGCAGAAAAGGATAATAATTGTAAAAGTATTTAAAAAAAAAAAAAAAAAAATAATAATAATAATGAAAATAAAAATAGTAAAAAAATTCAGTTTCCAATTTTTGATTGTTGGTGCATTTTCATAGTGTGCTAAGTTATCAGCGATTACTTCAGGTCATCAGTTATGAGAATGAAAATTTAAAATTATTTTATAATAAGATCGTATCCAATGAAAAATATATATATATATATTTTTTTTTTGTTCATAACCGTATAGCAACGGTACTTTTTACTGTAAGAAAGTGAATTTTCATTCTTTGAATATCAAGAAGTTACTTTGTTTTTTTGCAAATAAATAGAAAAAATTTATAATAACAGTAAAAATCCTATTACTGTACGGATGCTAAAGTAAGAAAATGACTAAAAATAAAATACAGGATATTAAAAGTGAAATATTGAAAGAATTTTAATTTTTAAGGATTACAATTTTTTATTCAAAAACGATTTTAATTTTTTTTTTTTTTTTTTCAACTTAATCACCCAAATTCAATTTGGAACAAAGAAAAAACAAAAACAATAATAATAATGCCAAAATTTATTCTTGAGTAAGTTGCATTGTTGTATTTTTGATTCGATTTGCATAAAGAGTACATGTCTTAACAAACAGTATTTTTAATTTCATCTGAAAAATATTTAAGTCTTCAATAATTTATCAACAACAAAACAAAAAAAAAAAACATAAACAAAAATTTTGTTCTCAAGCGATTCATTATTTAAAATGCAATATATATGTACGATGATGATGATGGTTATTATGTTATTGAAAAAGTATCGTGAAAAAAAAATAAAAATAACAAACACCCCGATTTTATGAAATATTTTTTTAAAAAGAGATTTGTTTCACACAATTCATAAATCAGCTCCAATAAATGTTATGTCCTTAACACGCAAATTTATTTATTGCAATATTATTATTTCATATTTTTATTATTATTGTTTTTTTTTTTGTTTTTTCAATATAAATTAGTTAGGCTTATTGAATATTGTTGAAGAATGGGATAGACAGTAAAAAAATTTAAATCAATATTTAGTTTAATATACAAAACCAAATAAATGGAGTTTTTGGAAACATGTTTTGAGAGCTTAAATTTCAATATTTTATGGGAAAGATTATCAATAATTCAAAAAAAAAAAAATACAATAAAAATAAAAAAATAGAAATATCATAAAATTTTGTTAGGTTAGTTGTTGCTCAACAATTTTTTACTATCCTATTTTTTCCATTTTAAGGATTTTAATTTATTTTTATAGAGATTCCAATAAATTAATAAATTTGAAAAAAAAGAAAACGAAATAAATAAAAAGCACCATAATAAAAAGGGTCCCAAAATTAATTTGGAATTGTTTTTTTGAATATTGCTTGAACATTGATTTGATACTTGAAAAATCATGTTGAGTTTTAATAATGTCACTTGGGATCCAATTATGTTAATCTTGTTTTCGAATAATAGTAAGAGAAGCCTAAAACTACAGAAATTGGACCCCAATCGGCTGCATTTTGGTAGTCTGGTAGTCGATTATTCTAAAGTATATCCGGTCATAAAAAATCTACGTTAGATCAACTAATTTTCGATTGCATGAGTAAAAAATTGTTTTTGTAATAGTTTCCATGGAGAGATATGGTAATAATAAATTTCCTGGAAAAAGCTTATTACTCTGACATTGAATAATAGTGGAAATGATGAAATATAGATTCCACGTCGGAAAATTATTTTAAGTCCACCGAAAGCACATCGACCAGTCGAAGTGGCCAAAAAAATGATTCATGCCTACCCACATCTGTTCAGTAGTGTGAGCTTGTCGAGAAGCATATATGACTGCAACTGTTGTTATTTAAGATTGAATTGTTTCAACCTCTCGCTGCACATATTTTACTGGATATTCCGCTTCAATGAACAAATCACCTTATAGCTCGCATTATTATTTACTATTCACTTAACATTTTAATTTAAAGTGTTTACTATACATTCCGATATCCATTTCGATTTAATATATCATATCTCATACCCCACCAGATACCATATTAACTAATTTCGAATTAATAATTATTATGTGTCGGTACTTCAGTGAAATCAATAATATGTGCCTACACTACTTAAATATTTTAATAAATTTTGAATCTAAAACCAGAATTATTAAATAAGTCATTTTAAATTCTTACAAAACCATTACATAAATATGTCTAAAATGTAAATTGAAAAAATAGCAAAATAACAACAAAATAAAAAACCAAAAAATTAAATTAAACCCAAATCTCCATAATAAAGAATAATCGTAAAATGCCGACGATTATTATGAACAATTCTACTCATAAATAATATAAACTTATTTTGTTGGATTATTGAAAAGGATTTTTAAGGATTTGTACTTTTTTGTATTTTATTTTTTTATTTTTCGTTATTTATGTATGCTATATACATATATATTATATGTATATATAAATAACTGTATTTTTATTTCAATAAAAAAGAATATAAATAATCCTAATGAATATTTTATTTGTTTTTTTCGATTTAGATTTTCTGATGGATGTAATTATTGTCTTGGGTTAGTTTAACACACTTGTATATTATAATATAAGTCTTTTAACGTTTAGATTGTAATTTTCATTAGATTAATGCTAGTTTTGTGTTAGGACATGGTTATTTAGACTAGTGACATTAAGTTAGCAAAAAAAAGGAAATAACGGCATTTAAGAAATTTAGATTTTTCCATTTACAATATCAATTTTTCCAATATTTGATGCCACTTTTAAATCACAGATGATGAAATGAAGAAAAAGTCAAATAGGAACAGAACAGGACATAGAGGAATAGGGTTATAAAATAATTTTGCTAGAGATTTTTCCTCCATTTTGCTGTACTTGCTTCTTTAAAGATCCCATCATTAACAATATTATATATTTTTCCAATATTTTATGCATTTGGAAGATCGGCATGGAATAGAATAGTTATAGAATATTAGAATGTTAATAGAAAAACATTGTGTTATGTATTTATCATTTATGTATTTTGTATTATGTATAAATTACAAAATCACAAATTATTACATAATACCAATTTTATTACCCACCTATAATATCTACACATATTTTCTGATGCCATAAATTCGATTCATCTGCCCAAACCAAATATGATCAGACTTTTTTTTAAAATCATTATCAATATATAAATGTTTTCAACTTACTTGTAGATACATACAATATCTAATGAAATCATAATATGTCGCAAGCACTGATAAATGAAGTAAATTGTTTCCGAAATATCGATATTGACTAAATAAAATTTAATTTATTAGTGAAAGTAAATTCGATTTTTAAATAAAAAAATTTAATAAACAATAATCCGATTATCTTAGTATTTGGTCTATATTACTTATGTAATAGAAGAGTCCTTAATCCTTTCGCTACTAAATCAACAGGCCAACGCAAATTAAAACTCTGGGATTCCCCTAAATATATATTTTACTACGAAATATCTCATATCTGGCCGTGTTGACCAACTTATTCAGTACGAAATAATTTGTATGTGGTATCGAAAGGGTTATTGTAGATTATTAGAGATCACATTTAATCCACGAAATTAATTTTTTATTATTAAATATAAAATAATATTTGAATAATAAGGACAATTTCTAATAATTATTGTAAGGTGAAATTTATGTACGCTTACTTCAATATCCATAACCATAATACAAACATAGTCAATTATTGTGATTTTATGAAATACTTTATTACATAATATTAGTTAAATAAATTAAATATTTTCAAAGGCGATTATCTTATAAATAATTTGAACTTGACATTATTGGCAATAATGTCATTTCTATTTCACTCTTTTAAAATTCTTTGGATCATCAAATAATCATATAAGATAGTAGTTATATTTACACAATTAAAATTCACCACAATTTAAAATAACCAATTTTATAAAATTAATAATTATTGTATAATATGGTGGTGGTTAAAGGCTTATAAAATTGGGACAATTTATTTTTTTTTATTGATAATAATAAAATAAAAATAAAAATTCAATAAATATAATCGATAGTAAACTAAAATTTATTTATATATGCAGAGCTCTGTACACACATACATGCATAAATACATAAATAGTGTGAAAGCTTTCAGACAAATAATTGTATTTTTTTTTTTTTCATTTTTAATAATTGATTTTGAGTGCATATGGTATGTTGAATTTATTCGATTTATGACGTCGATATATATATATTTTTTTTTTGTTCATTATTTATATTCCCAGTCTCAGGTTTCAATTTTTTATTTTCATATTTGTTTTTTTTTTTTTTGTTCTTGATGATTCTCTTTTGGCATAGTAATGTGTTATCCTGTGAATGATCGTACCAAATAATGGTGATAATTTTTGTGTTTTTGGTTTTTGGCTAATATTTTTCATGAGTTTTGAATTTTTTTTTGGTTTTTTTTTTTTTTTTTTTTTTTTCAATAAAAATTTATTATGTCTCGAGCTATTTGCAAAATTGATTTAAAATTAAATAAAATTTTTATAACATATTAAAATTGAATATGTAAATATGTTAAGGTTTATTATGGTGAATTTTTGTGATAAAATAAAAAGGATATTTTAGATTTTTTTGTTTTAGTTGTTTTATTTTACAGTCCTAATATGAATATTCAATGAGATAAATTATTAATATAATAACATCATTTTCTAATAGTTTTAAAATTTTATATGTTATTTTGTTTTTGAATTTATGACCAAATAATTTAGATAATAAATATTGTTATTATTATAATATATTTGACTATAAGTTTGAGAAATGACGAAGAAAATCAATATGGAAATGATTAAAATGTAAAAACTTACGCGAAAGAAGCAATACACAATTCAAATAATTCATAAATGTCGCTATAACAGATATTTACATTAAATTTACTACTATAGTTAGAGGGAAGCAATTTTCAACACGATATTTGAGAATATCAAATATCTATATATAAAAATCGTTTAGCCAAATTAGATGTACCCAGTTAGATACTTTTAAAAATAATTGAGTGGGTATCACTAAAGTTTATGTATACCAAATTGATCCAACTTACGTGTGTGGCTTATTAATAGTTTGAACTTAAAGAGTGTTGACCCATACTATTGAAAGTCATCAGGAAATGTTAAATTTTAATTTAAAAAAAAAAAAAATTAAAATTTAAGACCAATTAGTAAAAAAATTAAGTTATTAAATAGGTAGGTATACTTTTTACCAGAATTTTATTATTAACAGTGTTATTTTTACACAAGCTTTTGTAGACAAAAAACACAACAATCGTAGTTGTATTAAAGGCGTAATCGGAAAGATTTAACTTGATATGAAAAATAATGATGATGAAAATAAAAATAGAGATTAAATTTTGAAGTTGACAAATTAAGATAAAGATGAAAATTAATGTTATGCACTGTTTGAAACCAGCGTTGAAACAGTAAAACTAAAACATTTTATTAAAAATCAATTTATTTGAATTTAAGTTTAAAATTTGTATATATACGTTTTTTTACATATCCATATTCAACTTTATTTCAACCTACGATTATATCAGTATATTGTTTCCTATAAGCATAGTTAGTAACAAAAATCAATTGAGGCTAATATATCTTAGTGAAGTAGAACTTTAAGCTCGAATATGTATTTATAAATACTTTTCCATCTCATAAGGAGTAAATAATATAATAACTAAAATAATAAATATCAATTTTTGAAAGAGCTCGTAATATATCCTTTTTTTTCCAAAACATGTTCGAAGTACAATTTACATCAATACAAAATTCAAAAACTAACATTCTTGAAAGAGTAAGTATTTTATTTATTGTCCAACAGCGGCTATCAATACAAATAAATTGATTTAAATTTATTACACTTCCAAACTCATATCAATTCAATTTAACAGAATACTATTTTTCCTGACGGCTGTGTGAAATGTAGATGGCAAAACTTTCAAAAAATTATAGTTATGATCTATAGTTTTTTCTAGTTTTTATTATTTAAAGTAGATATTAACTTATTGTTCAATTGCAAACAATGTCTTACAATATTATAATATGGGTCTCTATTAACGGCATTTTCTTAATTCAATTAACAAAAATTAAATTAATTCAACTAAATTCATTTCAATTAAAATTAAATTACTAGTCCCACTGGATGATAATATATTTCTCATTAAACACATATCAAGTTTTCGTTTACTAATCTGTTGATTAGTTTTAAGCATAAATCTGGGGCTGTATCATAAAATTTTACAGTGAATATAAGGCTATTTATTTAATTTGACAAATTTACATTGGATTTCTAGCTTATCACTTAAGTCATATTTTTTTAATTCAAAACTATTTGAGATATCATAAGATTTTCAAACTTGGCTATCTACTTGCTTTAACAATACATTATAAATCTCGGTCTGAAATGCGTTCACGAAGTCTATTATGTTGCTTTCATTTCATATAAAATTATATTGCTTTTATTTCATACACAATATGGTGATTTATCAGCCCCACTGGATGATTAATCTCATTAAAAATACATCAAGCCTTCCTTTCCTAATAGGTGTCTGATGTGATTTTCCTACACACAGTTCGGACAATATTTTAAAGGTTTACGTTGAATAAGTCTGTTATGTAATTTTTTACATGTACATTGGATTTCAATATTACTTAAGCCATATTTTTTAATTGACAATACAATTGGTATGACAATACATTCTAACCTCGGTCTATAATCCATTAGAAGTCGAAGAAGTCTACTATAGTGTTTTCAATAGTTGTCTAAATGTTACATTCGAAAACTGTACACCCATTGAATATTTACCGAAAACACTAATAAAATCATGCCAAATACATTTCACTTAATATAACCAAATTAATGTGACACACCCGTTTCGATTAACGTTCCATTGTAGAGTATAAACTTCGGAATATGTTTCATGAATAGTCATAGAAAATACTCTTGAACTTACATAACAAAAATAAGGTTAAAATATAGCTATACAGTCCTCATATTAAAATTTAAACTATTTAAAAGTCATTTAGTGATTGGTATAAGAAAATGTGGTATGATGAGTTTTATAATTTTTTTTGATGGTTTCCATTACAGGATGATCAAATATTAAATTTTATTGTAAAAAAATTTTTTTTAGATAGAATTTTAACTATCATGTAATATTCTCTTTTCTCAATTAAATTTAAATATATTTCATGAGAACTAAAAAAAAAAACAAAAACAACAACAACAAAAGCAGCAATGGTTAAACTCCTAAAATTTAAATTTTATTTTTAAATTTTATCTTCCTGTACAATAGAAATAAGGATAAATGAAAAACAGAAAATACAAAAATATAAAAAAGATTCGTAGTTTTTTACTACAAAACATTAAAACTATTTAAATAATCAGGACACGTTCTTCAATTTACAAAATATGATTCAGCAAATTTTTCATTTTAAAAAGGACAACTTAAGGTTTCATATGTTACAAAAAAAAACCAAAAAAAAAAAAAAAAATAACATGATCAAGGACCAACATTTTAAAACTTAAATAAAGAATATTTATTACAGTTATATTTTCAAAAAATATATTCCCTTAGAGTAAAATTTATAAGGGATATTTTTAATCTTAAATGAATTTAGTGAAAGTGGTTGTCGTATTAATAATTTTTATGGATAGATGAGATATTACTTAACAACACTAGGTTTACCTTTTAAAGTATAGTTTTAATGCAACCGATGTCATAAAACATTCAACAAGTCTTTGAAATATTTTTTAGAATTAATAATCGTAACCTATATTTGACTTTAATTCTGTAATTCAAAAACAGTAACAAAATAATGTAATTTTGAATTTGAATATAAAAAAAAAAAAAAAATTGTTTAACTTTGGTTTGGTTTGAAATTCAGTATTTTCAGTTTTGCAAACCTAACTTTTGAAAACAATTTTGTTAAAATCTGGAAGCGTATAAAATTTTTGTGGTAAAAAATTTTTAAAACATAATCTTGAACTTTTTTCTATTTGAAAATGATTTCATATTAAATATTTTTGTTTAGAACATTTTTAAAGTGAGCGAAAACAATTCACCACCCAAAACATGTTTTTGTTGAAAGATATTTTTCTAAGATCTAGGATTCAATATTTTCTATGTGACATTCGACTTACAAGTGTTCTAATATAATTTTAGGGGTAGTAACCGATTTAAGGGCAATATTGATTTCAATTATTTATGTTATAAATTTTTAAAAGTCTTGCCATCTACATTTCCATGTTGTCAGAATTATATTGAGATTCTGTTAAGTTGGGGTAGATGAAAAAAACAAAAAAACGAAAAACAAAAATATTAGTCAGTCTCAGTCTTATACGTACATTGTTACCAAACTACTATTTTTGACAGTTTTAACACTAAATTAACGATAAAAAAATATTAAACACCGTTACTGTAGAATAGAATCCACTGCACATAAAGGCTCAGCGGCCTGGATAAAAGCAGGGATAAAAAGAATAATTTTTTTTTTTTTTTTTTGTTTTTGTTAATTAAAGTTTTTTATAATTGTATAAATTAATATTTACTTTTAGTCTATTTTAGATTTACACTTACATGGAATTGTCTTAATTTACATTTGAAGCTCAAATGAAATGTATAATTAGTTCATTTTTTTTGTTTTTATTAAAATAGAGTTAGTAATGTAATGTTAATTAGTAGGTAAATTAGGCACTAAGTACAAAATGAAATTTAACCTTAATTTTTCTTATATTTATAGTTTATTCTTTTATTTAATTTTTCTGTAGTACATAAGCTAGATATAAGATCAGATAATGAATTGTAAGAATTTTAATTTTTTGTTAAAAAGGCCCACATCCCGAAAGGGAAAAGGACCTCAAGATAAATCTGCAGGTCCACTGTTTAATTAAATTAAATTAAATTAAAATATTAAATTAAAATTAACTTTGTACAACATTCTAATAGTCGGCTTCAAATTTCCTTCTGTTCAGTATACACGGTGAATTGAAGCTAGGATCTATATAGAACAACTTTTTAAGATTATTCGTAGAGATTTGAAATCGAATATTCTATACTGTTGATAAAATTAAAATAAAATGAAATGAAGAAGTAAATATAAAAAGCTGTACATTATGTAAAGCTATTGAAAGAAAATAAAATTACCAAGTGTGACCAGTTGCCCAAAATAATGTTATGAGGTTTTTTATGTAAAAATAAGATATTTTCTACCAGATAATATTATTACTTCAATATATTATTACTATTCAAAAACAAATATTATTATTATTTTTTTTTTTTTTTTATTAAATTTAAATTTATTTTTTCATAGGAAATCTTAAAAGGATGTTGTTATGAGTGCATATATCTATAAAACAAAATTAAACTCGATGTACCTTACAATAATATCAGACATGATATTGATATATTTATCTCTGTACATATATTACATAGATTTAAAAAATTTTAACACTTTTATGCTTTATCGTTCACATTAAAACCACTTTATTTAACTTAATATTTTATTATGTTGTAAAATGTTATACATTAATCCATATAACTAAATCTACATACATGGTTCTATGTAAATTATATGAATGATATATGATTCTATATAAATAAAAATGTGACTAGAATCCTATTTTTTTTTGTATTTAGTCGGCTTTTTTTTTATGAAGTTATATTAAAATTTAAAATATTTAAACAGAGTCTATACAATTTATTACTAATGTTTCTGGCTTAAAAGAGAATACTTATATAAAAATATATTAAAGAGTAGTATTGTGATAGAAATATTTTTAAAAAATAAAAATTTTTGATTTTTTTTTTTTTCAGAATATAGTTTTTGGACATTCTAAATCGTCTTTGAAATAAAAATAGCAAAATTCTTGTTCCTTTGTTTCTTTTTTTTTTGGTGTCTTTGTTAAAATATAAGATTTGAATATGAATAATTGATTTTAATTGTACATGATTTGTATAGTCTATTGTTCTACCTTACCTACGTTTTAAGTAATTTTTATGATTTAAATCTATAGTAGGAACTAAAAAATCATAATTTATGAATTATTATACATATATAAAAATGATTTGTTTGATTTTTGATTCAAATGGAGTAATATTCTATTTTAGTATATAAATTCAGATTCAAGTCAAATGGAATTAAATAAAATAAATTAACTGAAATTGGATAACCTGAAAAATATTCAAATGTAGATGTTGATAAACTTTTTAAAGTATTAATTTTATCTGTTAAATAAATTTATGTAATTATAAATTTAATTAGACATTATTAAAATTTCCATGCTATTTTACTTTTAATAAAAATAAAGACCAGTTCAATTTATTAATATTCAATATTTGAACATTGATACATAGATATAAATTTATACCACTATTGTATCTATAAAAATTACTTACTTATAGCATTGATTAATAATACTATAAAGATAGACATTTCCATACAACAGAAAATGTTCAGCTCACTTTTTCCAAATTCTCTTCATTATATATATTTTCTGGGGTATATTCAATGTGTTGGTGCATTTTCTATATTCAATTTGAATTTTTAAATTTTTGAGCGTTTTATACGATTTTATTCTCTAAATAATTTGTATGTGTTTAGTTTCTTTATACTGTTCTTGAATATTATTGTTTTTAACTTTTTGTTATTTGAATTTGTATAGGTAATTTGAATTTTTATTGAATTGATAGGTACAAAAATTTCAAATTGGATAGCATTTTTATCGAGTAGTCTTTTAAGAATATTTTTTTTTTATTTTTCTCTCAATATACATTGTAATAAAAGGATTTTTATAATTGTTGATATTGTGCATGTGTATATTATTTGTAATAATAAATTATAAAATTATAATATAATTTTATAATGTTTAGGAAACGAAAATATTTTTCTTGTTTTAATTGAATAATTTTCAAAAATAAAACAATTTCAAAAAATTCAAATAATAGTGAACATTCATCCACGTAATGATTTCTAATATATATTCATGCATACATATACGTATATGTATAAATTTACAAATAGAATCAAATTTTTATTTTTAAAAGGCTTTCTTTTTGATTTTTTCAATATGTGGATATGTATGTACGCATGGATTTTAAAATTATAACAGAATTTAAAAATATTTGAAAAACTCATCATTAATTTTTGTAAAATTTATAAAAAATCTTAACGGTAGATTAAATTGAAAAGTATATTTAATATGTTTTTTTGTTGCTGTAAGCACACAATTTATTTTTAAGATAATTAAAGCTTGCAATGCACAATTTTACAATAGTATTTTTCAAATTCAGAATTTTCTACTTTGTCATTATTTTCATAACAAGAGCATTAAATATCAATATCCAAAGGCTTGTCATGATTTACTCCAGCTTTGAAAATATATTGTTGTTGTAAATGAAATTAATCAAATTCGTAATATATTTGTAAAAATCTTATTGTGCAGGTGGATTTGTTTAGAGCTTTTAATTTTTTAAGATAATCTAACTTTTTTACTACGAACAAATATGGACAATTTTTAATAGTTGTTTGTACGTATTTTTAGTATAAATATTTGAAGAATTTAAAGAAAGACCAGCAGTGTACATATTACTCACAACAGCAGGTTTACTTTATTACTCATTATTATATGGAAAAATTAAAATTATAATTATTTTGTTTTCGTAGCTGCATATTTGCATATGTAAATAATTGAAAAGCTAAAACAGCTAAGATTTTTTGCAAAGTACTGGGACTGATATGAGTATTTCCAGTTTTGGGCAATATTTTTGATGAGCACTTTTCTCTTTGGAAACAATTTTCTTAATTATATCTCAGTTAATAATTTCATAAAATGTACCAGTTACCAAAATCATTTTTTATATAAATGAATTTCTAAAGGAAATAATTTATAAAGAAAAAGAAACATCTTACAGTATAAAAAGGGATTGTATAGATGGTGTGGAAAATTTAGATGGGGATAGAAAACAAAAGCTAGCAACAGAAGCACATTTCTTTATGACTCAAAGTTTACATAAAAATTATAAGTACGCATAGTACGCAACCTTTCATTTTTTTATCAATTTACTACTAAAATATCTTAAGGAGCTAACAAAGATTGGTTCTAAAACTGTTGCACCTGCTTGTGACTAATGCAGTACAAATCGAAATACTTATGAATTACTTGGTGTCAATAAGGTAGACTCTTTTTTTATGATTGGAATGGAAATAAAATTTATGCTTAGTTTGATATGGCATCTTATAAAATCTGTCAGAAATTCTTTTATAAAACCCGATTTTGAAAACTGGAATAATGATATTATTAGCTTTCAACAATTTTACCTAAAGTTCGTAGCATTCATATTAATTCTAACACATTTGAAAAAATGTCAGTAAAATCAGCTTTTCAATTATTTAGTCATAGTACATATGCAGCCATAAAAGCAATAAATAACACTGATCGAATTTTTTTTAATTTATTGAGTAAATAAAGCCAATCTGACTGTTGATTTTGTTTTAAGAGTTAACTAGTTAATTGATTATTCAAATTCTTCAAATTTTAACACAAAAAATTAAAAATTTTGAATTCACAACCGTTAAAAATTCTCCGTTTTTATTCTTAGAGGAAAGGCTAGAATATCTTAAAAAATCAAAAATTAAAAGTACAAAAAAAATGTTTCCATTAATGGAATGGCCCAAACAATAACTGCTGTATTATCTTTATCGAAAGATCAAATTGATGGAATATTAATTTCTTGATGACGCGCAGACTGAATCAAGATCAGTTAGAAAATATGTTTTCTCATATAAGATCGGCTGGTGATTATTGCAGAAATCCATCTGAACAACAAATTGGGAATATTTTTGCTAAGACGAGGCGAGTATTTATAACGAAAATACATCCTCAAATTGTGAAACAGATCACAACAATTATTTTGGACATTGATGCCAATGATTTGGCACATGAAGATTTTATTATTGAAAATTGTCCTGAAGAAATGAGAAGGAAAATGTTTTAGCTTCAACTTCAAATACAGTTCAATCACATAGTAAATCATTTAGTAATTTTGAAGAATTAGCAATTAGATATTTTGCTGGATTTTGCACATAAAAAGTGTCAAACTGCCATACATGTGGATTATACTACTATTTTTAAAAAATTAATACAAAATTTTAAAACGAAATTTAAATAGCTATTCATAATGAAAAATTAGAGATGAAATAATTGAACGTAGGTATATAAGTACGTATGTACCTAAAAACCGATTTGAATTGAATTTAAAATTTAGAATTGTATTTAAAACAACTTTAACAAAAATTTGATTCTATTTGTAAATTTATACATATATGTATATGTATGTATGAATATATATTAGAAATCATTACGTGGATGAATGTTCACTATTATTTGAATTTTTTGAAATTGTTTTATTTTTGAAAATTATTCAATTAAAACAAGAAAAATATTTTCGTTTCCTAAACATTATAAAATTATATTATAATTTTATAATTTATTATTACAAATAATATACACATGCACAATATCAACAATTATAAAAATCCTTTTATTACAATGTATATTGAGAGAAAAATAAAAAAAAAATATTCTTAAAAGACTACTCGATAAAAATGCTATCCAATTTGAAATTTTTGTACCTATCAATTCAATAAAAATTCAAATTACCTATACAAATTCAAATAACAAAAAGTTAAAAACAATAATATTCAAGAACAGTATAAAGAAACTAAACACATACAAATTATTTAGAGAATAAAATCGTATAAAACGCTCAAAAATTTAAAAATTCAAATTGAATATAGAAAATGCACCAACACATTGAATATACCCCAGAAAATATATATAATGAAGAGAATTTGGAAAAAGTGAGCTGAACATTTTCTGTTGTATGGAAATGTCTATCTTTATAGTATTATTAATCAATGCTTATAGTAAGATGTTTATAATGAACAATATATTTTTTACAAAATAAATTTATATAAATATAATTTTTTTAAAACCTTTACATCATTTTACTTTTAATAAAAAGAACAAGTTCGATTTATTAATTAATATTCAATCTTGATACATAGATATTTTATATCACCATATTGTATCTATAAATATTATTATTATTTGTGTTAACAAACAAAATTATTTTCATGAATTGTTTCGTTCATCATAATACTACTAGAATTCATCAGTAGGTATTTATAGTGTTATACTACCTATACAAGTCGTGATTTTTATCTATCAATTTTTCTATATCAATTTTATGTATGGATTTATTATGAATCGTGAATTCCATATTATATAAGTTTTGGAAGTTTTCTATTCATATTCAAATAAGAACTCATTACAATAATTAATTAGGTCACTCACCATCATGCCATATTTATTTGTCAACCCCTTGTCACACATTTTTCACACTGTATTGCAAAATAATTTATTAATCAATGAATTCTAACATATTCTTAGCCGATACATTTAAAAATGAGGTCAGTACTGAGGACGATAGCAATGGAATAATATACGCAGATGATATAGGGATCTATTCTAGTGATTTTAAAGTCACTGAAACGGAAGACAGGCTACAAAGATTCTATAACCGGGTAGAAAACTTTCTTTATAATTGGAATCTAATTATAAACGAGAGTAAAACAGAAACTATACTTTTTTGTAGAGGATTAGAAAAGTGCAACTACAACATAAAAAAGTATTGGAGATATTTTAAAATTCAAACAAGAAACAATGGACTAATATAGCATAAAAATAATGTGAAATACTTAGGCGTAACTCTTAATAATAGACTTACCTTTAAAGAACATATAGAGAAACAATAATAATAAAGACGAAGAAAAGCATTATGATGAATAAAACTTTATTTTGTAATAGAAATATAAATAAAAAAGTTAAAATAATTAATTATAAATCACTCATTAGACCAATTTTAACATATAGATATCAAATATGGTATAATACCAGTGCGTTAAATTTCGAGAAAATAAGAAAATTAGAAAGACATATACTTAGACCATGTACTGGTCAAAATAGAGATCCAGAAACCAATTATAAAAAATATTTCACTATAAAATTCCTTTACGAATCAGCAAACATGGAAAGAATTGATTCATTTGTATTTAAACTGTTAAGAATGCATTCTAATAAAATTACAGAAATAGTAGACAATACTTTGATCTGTCATATGTATTATCCTATAATACATTATACTTTAAAAGATCAATGAAAAACGGACTGGTCCCACCAGAAGCATTCATATATTTAGACTCCAAAGGATATTTACAAAATGACAACGGCCTGCCAATCACTTATCATACTTATAGAAGAAGTAAGGGCCTAGAATATAAACCGTTACATATTAGTTCTGCAAATTTAAGATACAATATGAATATAACTGAATGGGACAGAAAGTGTTTTAATAAAAATAATAGGATATTTTGGTGGAGAGATTAAGGCTATTTATAGAAAAACAGTTATATTTTATTTTTTAGGTTTAGTATTAGGTTAGGTATTAATTTATTATTAAGAAATGGATTTGGTGTATTTTTTTTTAATTTTACCAATTTCATCATATCTCTCAAATAGAGTTTTTCGAGTTAAAAATGAGAATGAATACTCCTCTCTAAGAGATATAAAAGCTGGAGTACCGCAAGGTAGTATACTGGGTCCAATTTTATATTTGTTATACACCTGTGATATACCCGATGTAGAAAATATAAAAATAGCAACCTTTGCAGATGACACAGCGTTGATGGCAGTTGGTTCTACTATAGAAGAAGCTACAAACAAACTGCAAAAAGCTAATGACGAAATTTCCAACTGGTGCAAAAAATGGAAAATTAAATTAAATGAAGCCAAATCTAGTCATGTAAACTTCACCTATAAAAACATAGTAACTCTCTCTCAGTTAAATTAATGATGTCGTGATTCCATACGAGAATAAAGCTAAATATCTTGGCATGACCTTGGATGCAAAACTGAAATGGAAAGAGCATGTGAAAATCAAAAAACAAGAACTCCAGTTCAAATATAGAGAAACATACTGGCTGATTGGGCGGAATTCTACGTTCTCGACCTATAACAAAGTTTTGATGTATAATCAAATATTGAATCCAGTCTGGGCATACGGTATTCAAATATGGGGATGTGCTAAACAAATCCATATTCAAACTATCCAAACGTTCCAAAATAAGGTACTGCGCAACATAGTCAATGCTCCATGGTATGTTCGCAATGCCGATATTCATCGAGATCTGAAGATCTCATCTATAAAAGACGAAATAATGAAATGCGCTGCACTGCATAAAACTCGTCTGATCCAACATGTCAATACCGAAGCTTCTAGCTTAATTGACAATCAAAACTTTGTGAAGCGACTAAAACGAACAAGACCACTTGAGTTAGGTTAAAACCTTTTATCTATTAAAACCTTATTGGATTTTGGTAGATCAAAGGTATCTATCTATGTTTCTTTGAGTTAAATGTAAATTAATGGTTAGTCTATAAGACTAGTTTTAATGTTGCAATAATGATAGGAGTTTTTAGTGGGTTAAAGTCCCACAGTCCTTCAAACTGCCTTCCCCGGTAATAGGTAGTCCCTGAAGCCTCTTTCGATGATTTACTACTATCTGGAAAAAAAAAAAAAAAAAAAAAATTTTACCAAAAAAAAAAAGAATTATACATTAAAAACATAAAAAGAACAAATTTAACATAATACATAAGTCAATAAATTAAAATTAAAATAGAAATAGAGACGTCCAATGTAAAAGGCAGTAGACTAAAAAAAAAAAAAAAACAGAAACAATAAGAAATCTAGCTTTTAATTAATTTTTAATATAGATTATTAAATTTGTAATAGTATAAACACAAATAAAGCAAGAAAAAAAAAATCAATGAAATCTAACGATTTTTCTAAAAGTGAATATTACAATTTTAATGCATGTACTGAGATAACTCTAATCGTAGCAGATATGATGGAATCTCAGATTTCTATAATTGAATTCTTGTTTGCACATTTAATATTTACTTGAATTATTTGATAATAATGTTCATAATAAATTTTACAATATAAAATATTTATAATAAACTTGAATTTGATAGATTTTTGAGATCTCTAATGTTAATAAATATCGCCCGTCATGTAGGTAGATAAAAACAAATATATCTTTTTTTTTGTAAATTTCTTGTAAAATTACCTTCCGGATGACATAAGGCGTGTATTTATATTTTGTACTCACTGTGTATTTACTAGACTTTGTTTTAAGTATTTTGACAGTTTACAGATACTCTTCATATAACAATCATCATCTATTAATTCTATAGCTCAGGCTATGAGCATTAACATTTTTTACAACTTTCCTTTATTCTACTCTATTTTAATACATTATCTTTAATACATTACATCCGACGTTTCGAAAGCTGTCCTCGATTTTATTCAGCCATATTGATTTTATTGTATCACTTTTTCGGTTTGGTACTCCGTGTAACAGTGTATTTGACATCTTTGGATAATTATTTATTTCAAAAATTATCATAGATTTTACAAAATTGAACAAATTAATTGGCTGAATAATATTATTTATATATATACAATAAAAAATAAATACATAAACAAGCATCAGTTGATGAATGAGTAATTTGTTTAAATAAACACTCGAAATATTGTAGTATAAGCTTGCTATACCGTACTGAATTAAATACTAAAGGGTGATTCTAGCTAAATAACTGTCAAGAACATAAAAAATATATATATAGCGTAACGAGTATAATTACTGACACCCCTTAATTTTCAACCAATTATTGACACAGCTATTTTCATAAGCAATTTCTCGACATGTTTTGGAATTTTTTTCATTTTAAATTGATTTGTATTAAATATTTATCGTTTTATTTTAAATTTACACTTACTACGGATTAATTTAAAGTTTAGTTGTGTTTGAATTTGCAAAAAGTAAAAAACAGTTTTTAGTGATTCATTTTTTTGATGGAAAATTTGCAGAATTTGATAAGGAACCAGTGAAGTAAATATTTGTTTTTTGTAATTTATTTTGAAAAGTCTGAATATATGGATAGTAAGGATTATATGGAAGTAAAATTATTGTACCCATGACAATAATTGTACATTTTGCAGGTGTCAATGAATGTATAATAATTTCTAGATAATACTTAACGCCAAGAAAAACTAGAAAATATGATGAAAATGTATTCAGAAAGCTAAAGATGCGTTGCAATATATGAAATACCGCAATCGACCTTGATTTTTCGGTTGAGTTCCAAATTTGTTAAATCTCGGCCTGGACTCCCAACGATATTGTTACATAAGCAAGAAACGGACATGGAAGATTTTTGAAGCCGCAAAATTGTTTTTGAGAACTCCTGATCTAGTAACAGCAGCCAGCGTAACAGTTTCATTCCAAAATATTACATTATAGTTTGACAATATTGAACAATATTTACAAAAAAATAATTAGAAATATATTGCAAGATTCAACCAGACTATTTAATGGGAACGAAACATTTGATTTCTGTGTCAAACAAAAACGGCATTAGCAAGAAAAGAATGCAAAAATATTTATGAAGTTGATAGAGGCACACTACTAAATCAAATTTAACAGTGATGTTTTCATTTTCTGCTTCTGTTCATTTATCCTTACAAAGGTTTGCCCGAAGAAATAAGGAAATTAATGCCGAAAAGGTGATGTCTCGGTTTAAGTGACAATGAATGGATGACCGAAGAAGTTTTTTATGAATAAATATACTAGGTTTTCTATCCGTTATTAGTCAGCATGGGAGTGAAAACTTTCCTATAATTTATTTAATTTTACACAAAAATTTTATAAGCTTTATGCTACGTTCCTAAATGAAATAGTATATAACACATTATCTGCTTCTAATGCTGAAAATCTTAATATGGAAGTGGATTCAAATTTAAGCTTGTGCAACCGTAGTAACCGTAGAGGTAATTATCATTACTTTTATTTAATTTGGGTAAAAATAAAGTGTAAAGCTCAAAATTGAAAACTAGTTTCATTTAAATTTAAATAATAAACTAACAAAATATAAACAAAAAATTTACCAGAAAATTAAGTGCTTACAATTTTTCAAGCAAATTTTGCAAGGTAAGAGACAACGAACCTCAAGATATTGAGCTATTTGTTAAATCTAAGCAATCAGAAGTTTTGGAAGATTATTCGATTATAAATATTTCAGCTTCTGATTGCACTTCATATAAATTCAATAAATGAGTTTCTTTACGTCCGAAACAATAATTCAAGAAAATATTGGCATTCTTGAAAAATCTTCAGCAGAAGTACATATAAATAAAACATGCACTGTACAAAATTACTTAGACTGGCCAATAACTCCTGCAAAGAAAGAACAAAATTCTGAAAGTAATTAAAACTACATCTCAACCACAGGACAAGAAAAATATGACAAAGAGCTTAACTAAAGAAGAAGATTACGTTAGAAAGCTTTTCTCTCTGAAAGTGAAACTTATATGATCTTGGGAATATTTTTTTAGCGAAAGGTTCTATGTGCCACAAATGCACTTATTTGTTTAATTTGCATAATTCTGGAATTGAGTGTCAGAAATGCCGGAGGGAATATCATATTAAATGCCTTATGAAAATGATTGCCATACATTCCCAAATGCACTTGTTCTCATTGTATTTCTAATTCATACAATAGTTTTTACTTGATTTATTTGTGATCGTTTTTCTAATAATAAGTAATAACTTAATTGTTATTTTAGTTTATAGTTATTTTTTTTTTTTGGGTTTTTTTTAAAGACTGAAATGCATTTTTATGTTTTTTCCTTTCTATAATTTTGTTTTATTGTTTTATTTTTTCAATTAAAATAATATTTAATCTTTAGATTATGTATTTATTTTGATAATCCTCATCATAATTACCTGCATGTAATTTTTTTCACCATATGTTAATGAGAATATTTGGGTGTCAATATTGTACTTTTTGGTGGTGTCAATAATTGATTTTGGATATCAATAACTGTCTATTTGGAAGTATTTTTAAAAAACTCTTTTTTAATAATATATAATAAATTTTGTTATATTTTTTTAATAATACCAATTAAAAAAAAGACCAAAAATTAATTTACTTCATTTCTTTTATTATTTCAAACGAGTAAAATACAAATTTTGTTATAATTATAATCTTATTCAAATATTTATAAGATAAAGTTCAATTTTATTATTAAATCTATTATTAAATCTAATAGTAACATGATCTTAAGTATAGAGAGTATTTATATTTGATTTAATAAAAAATGAAAAAGATAAAAAAAAGTAGTTTAGATTAAGATTAACATTATATACTAATTAATTTAAAATGTTTAAGACCTAGCCTAAGCTGTCTGGTCGAATTGTGTATTATAAATCAATTTTTATTTTCCTAATACGTGTTAGAACGATCACATGAGTATACAATAATAATACAGAATTAATATAAAATATATGCAAAAGTGCATTTTAATTAGTTTCATACATTTTAATATAATTTTACTTTCATTTAATTTTATTACTTTATTACCAATTATTTTTTTTTTTTTTTTGCATTGCTATTTCCATTGTTATTTCTATTGTTTTAATTACATTTTATATTTTTTATGATGGATTGAAAGAAGTATTAAGACAAGATATAAGAGCCAGAAGAAGAAAAAAAAAGAAAACAAAAAAAGAACAACAAATAAAAATTATATATTCCTGCTAATAGATCATAGAGTTGAAAATGTGAAAAGAAAAAAGAAAAAAAACTCAAAAATCAAAAATATACTTTTGAATGCTAAAATGCATGAATTTTAAAATGCAGTTAGTCAATCAATATAAACTACCCAATTTTCTAGTAATGTGTTACTTTGTTTTGTTTAGGTAATAATATTATGTGTGCTTAACAAGAAACAAGTAATATTTTTTTTGAAGTGTGGTAAATTTTCTATTTCTTTTAACTTTGTAGGTAAGTCATTATAGGATTTTAGGCAGTTGTAAAGGCAGTTTGTTTCTTGTTGTTCTGTTCGGAATAATGAAAGATAATAGTTTGATTTATTCCTTGTATTGTGTGTATATAGATCAATATTTCTGTTAAGAATGAAGTTGTGTTTGATATAGTTATTTATTATTTTGAAAGCTAATATGTACAATTCTCTGGTGCATATAAATCGAGGCTTGGAAATGCAGGGGAGTATAGTAAGTTTGTTGGATGTAGTATTGGGTAATTATTAATAATTTTGATGGCTTTTTTATGAAGAACATTTAATTTACTTATGTGGGTCTTTGATGCTCTACTCCAGATTGGATTTAGATATGTGATGTTGGAAATAATATAGGATGAGAAAATAACAAAGAAGCTTTTTTTATCTAAGAATTGTTTCAGTCTTTTTAATATGAATATATAAGGAGCAATTTTTTTACATACAAAGTCTATATGCTCTACCCATTTGAGATTAGAATCAATCACCATTCCTAAGTAATTGTATTTCTTAACAACATCAATTTGATCATTTTTAAATAAGAAGGTGGGATGAGCAAAAATTTTGTTTTCAAATAAGAGGATTTTAGTTTTTTTCAGGCTTATAACTAATTTATTTTTTACTAACCACTCATCGATTAAAATTAAATCGTATAGCATTGACGACTTAAGATCGGTTTCGCTATTAGTTGAATATTTTATAGCCAAGTCGTCGGCAAATAATTGCACTTTGCCTTTCAGATTTAGCCGTGCTATATCATCGATATAAATTTTAAAAATATCAGGACCGAGAATTGAGCCTTGAGGCACTCCTTTTTTGCTTAATTTACAACTACTAAGTTCAAGTACAACTACAACTAGTAAGTTTTTCCTATTTTTATTTTTTGCACCCGACCAACTAAATAGCTTTTAAAAAATTCAATTTGAAGGTGGGTAAAATTAAGTTTCTTGAATTTTAATAATTGGACATCATGGTCCACACAATCAAATGCCTTTTGAAGATCAATAAATACACAGGCAGTAAATTTTCCTTGGTCCATGCTCTTGGAAATAGAATCTGTAAGAGAGACGCAAGCTGCAGTTGTGTTTGAATTCCTTTCGAACCCAAATTGTTCCGGATGTAATATTCCATTTCCATCCAAAAAAACAGACAGTCGCTTTTTAATTATTTTTTCATAAATTTTTGAAATGGTACTCAAAACAGATATTGGTCTATAGTTTGTCGGATCAGTTGTATTATCTTTTTTATGAATTGGGGTTACAATAGCAGTTTTTAGTGGTTCCGGGAAGATGTGCGTTTCGAAGGAAGTATTAATAAATTTGGTCAATAAGGGTACAAGTCTATCAGCAAACCTTTTGACAATTTTTGCTGAGATATTATCATGCCCTGTTGCTGAGTTTGATTTTAAGGACATAATGGTTGTTTCTACTTCTTCAGTTGTAGTCGGTGTTAGCTCAAAAGACTTGTATATAGTTCGCAATGTATTGTCGAAGTAATTTTGATCAATGGGTTCATCTGATATGTTTAAATTATCCGTTACATTAGTAAAGAACTCATTCATGCACTCAGATATTTCACTTTTCTCAGTAACTGCCTGATTTTTATACTCGATTATTTTTATATGATCGTTGGATTGAGCTCCTCCACTATTAAACATTATTTTCTTGTATAATTCCCATAATTTTTTACCATCATTAGGATATTTTGCAATTTCTGTGGTACAAAATTTCACTTTTGCTTCAAGAATCAAGGATTTAACTTTTTTGCTATAAATATTGTATAATTCGAGAGTGTGTGCATCATTTGGGTACTTACGTTTAAATTTAAGGAGAGAGTCTCGGATTTTGATAGTTTCGAGAATTTCATTGGTCATCCAAATATGTTTTTTGCTTTTATTATTCGATGAAATTAAGATGGTATATTTAGTAATTAAAATTGTTAAACTTTGAATAAGCAGATCAAGATTTTCAATGTTATCCATTGTATTCCAAAATGGATCATTACAGAGGCCGTCATAGTTCAGAACAGTTTTATTGTTATTTCGGATTTCTTTTACAGGTTGCATGTTTGCACTGATTAGTAACATTTGGTGATCTGACAAAGAAGTATCAGTTATTGAAAAGTCATATTCGTATTTTAATATATCAGTAAGGAAGTGGTCTATAATGGTTTTAGATGTTTTTCCTATTCTTGTTGCAAACTCCTCAGTTAATTTATTTCCAATTATAAATCCATTACTCATAATTGTGTTGGAATACGTTATAACATCATTATTCCTTTTGTCTAATAGGTTTACATTAAAATCACCGATAATTAAAGAATTCTTGTAATTAGACATAACATTCTCTATTTTTTCTATAAAAATGTCCATTTTTGATTTATGAGATTTATATATTGAAAATATGTTAATACCATAACGCAAAAGTTTTACACCTAATAGATGGGACTGCTCAAATTCTTCTTCGAAGATTTGAGTAGAGATCAAGTAATTTGCAATGTAGATGGCTGCTCCTCCATAAGAATTTTCTCTGTTAGTATTAATATCAGTTCAAATAACCGAAAGAGATTCACTTAAAGTGAATCTTTCCTTATGAGTGTCAATAATTGTATCCTTTACGCTATATACACATTTGAGTCGGCTGAAAATTACAAAATTGAAACAAAAGTAATATCAGCGATTGAAAATCTAAAACAAAACATATAAACGTCGAAGCAAGTTCATTATTAAACATTACTCATTTTTTATGACAATATAACGGGATATTCAAATAATTTTCATATAAGAGAAATATCAGTCCCAATAAGCTAATCAGTTTAATTCTAATTGAGCATTGTAATCAGAAACATCAGCCCTAATCAATTTTAATAAAAATATTTTTCTAAGTACGTCAAACTTGACATTCACTGTTGATGGTTTTTGCCTTTGATTTTAGCATCAATAATCTTGCAATTATTTGCATTGACGTTTATGAAAACTAAATTAACGATTCGTTGTGTGGACGAATTTTTGTTAAAATTATTTATCTAAGTACTTCAATTATTAGATTTTAAATAAAAACCTAACGATTATGTATTAAAAAAAAAAAAAAAATATATACAGTTGTTTTATTATCCTTTTTGTTAATTGAAAATTGTAAATATTAAATTTAACTGTTTTTTTTTTTTATTCTATTTTAGTTAATTTGTATTTATTTTAATTGAATTGAATTTAGTTAATTTATTAATGTCATGGTAATTAATATGTTAATAACTATTTATTGAGGATATGTCCTTTTGCAGGATTAATTCAATTTTTGTTTTGTTTTTTGTTTTATTAAAGATTACAACCATTTTTTTTTATTAATGATCATAATTAAAAAAAAAATGTTGTTTATTTAATTTCAAATAATTATATTCAATCCTATTTCAATATTTATTGAAAGCTTTTTTAATATCCTTACATTATAATATTTTTTACTTTGAATATCCTTGTATTTTAATAAAAATGTAATCATAATCTAGTTTTTTATATTATATTTGAATTTAATTAATTTTTAAAAAAATTTTAAATAAATTTGCAAGGTTTGATAGAAAAATATTTATTTTTTTTTTAATACAAATTGTATGTAATAAAGTAAATAAAAATTAAAATAACAAAAAAATGTAAATAATATAAACCCTTAAATAATATGCAAAATTGATGCCTCATTGTGTAACAATATTATTTTTAATAATAAACTAATTGAATTGAAAATTACAAAAAAAGGTTTAAAAACTAGCCCTTTATTTTGTTTATAATTGAATACAAACAAAAATATATATAATATATAGTTAGGGATATTTCGCAGTTATAAGATAGGCAATAAAAATGTTTATGTGTATTAAATGAATGTATTGAAATTCAAGATTAAAATTATGTAAAACAAAATGTAAACTTGAGTCAGCAATGAACTGTAAATTGTCTTGTCAAACTTGTTGTTTAATAAAATTTTCAACTTATTTTCCATTGCTCGCAAAAAGTTAGTCAGCTTCTCCGAATTATATTTTTATTTTTTTTTTTTAAACTCTGATTCAATTTTAAAAAAAAATTTCAAAATTTAATTGAAAAACTTTTTTTCAATTTTTACTAAATTTATTAAATTTCGGTTTAGCTTTTCTGCAACATAGACACTTACCCAAACTATTATTTTTATTCTATTCTGTTTTTGTTATATTATTTTTGATTCGTTTTCATGTCATTCAAAATAAAAAAGAAAAATCGTCAATCATTTTATATTTTATGTCAAGATTAAAAAAAAAAAAAAAACAAAAACTGTTATATCTATTTAGAAATGCATTGCACAATTTAATATCAGTTTACTCTTATGTTACATCTACATGATGTTCACTATCCTACCATTACACTATTTTGCTCTTTTACTATTTTCATTTATTTTCATCTTCTTAAGTAGGTATAGCAGATATTTTTTTTCTTTTTCTCATCTTTAACACCTGAACATTTCTCTGATCAAAGAATATGAAATTTTCTTTTCCTTCACTTTGCAAGAACAAAAAAAAAAACACAAAAAAAAAAAAAAGGAAAATTTTTCCATAGAATTTTCCGCCTCGTTTATATTTTATCTATATTATACTGTTATATTACAGTATAACAAAATTCAAAACACCAAAACAACAAAACGTAGGAAAAAGTAAGTTGAATTCATGAAAGTCGTTGTTCATCGTTGTCGTCATCATTATCATAGTCATCATCATCATCATCATCATCATCATCATCATCACCATCATCTTGATTGAGTAAAAATAATGGTTGAAACTACTTCAAGACTTCAAACAATAAATGGTACATTAAAGAAAAATAATTTTGTAAGTAAAAGAGATGGATAAAATTTGAAAAAATACATACCTTCATATAAGGAATGAGAACTGTTATCAATCATTTGTCTGGTTGATGAATTTTTACACTATTTTTACTTTGTATACGTAACAAAAACAAAAATTACATAGAAAAAACTTACTTAAGTGATGCTTATCCCTCCACGATATATAATAACATTGTAACACATTGAATGCGAACTGATATACGGAATGAGTAACACTAGGATGACAGAAGATGCAACTATTTGAGGAGATTTTAAATGCCAAGTAATCAAAAAAAAAAGCATAAAACAACAAAAAACCATTTCTCTTCCTTCTTTGTAATATCAGGTAATTTTTAGAATTCATTGTAATCTAAAACGGTAAGTATATACAAGCTATATATATATATTTAACTGTATATTAATAATACGTTCTCTATATGTGTACCTTGCTTAAATGATGATAAGAAAATTGAAAAAAAAAAAAAAAATACATTTTTTATACTGGTATATCGGAAGCCCCTATAATTGAGTATATGCAAAATTACAAAAAAAAAAACAAAAATGGAGTTATATACGTATTAGTACAGTAAAACCCGGGTAATATAACAATTTTCTATTTCAAAATTTTATATGAAAAATAAAAAAAATTAATAATGAAAACAGTACTCATCTTAGGAGCGTAAGATTATACTTGAATATTTGTCACCACAAAGCACGGAATTAACTTACTACTGCAATTCTATTCAGTGTTGAACGCGCCTCTATAGTCTAGTAAAATAGACTAATTTTATCTGGGGCGATATTTTGAATACATTTTTGAGTTGAATTTTGTTGGCTAATTGTCTAAATTAGGCTATAGGAAAGGCTACGGCTAGTAACTATTATTTTTGGAATAATTAATAAAACCGGTTAGAATATAAAAATATTAGTATGATTATGATGACTGACTTCGGAGAGCAGTAATTACCCAAAAGCTTTGATCATACTTTTAATTATACCTTTAAGCATAATTATTTTCATTTGTTGGTTCCAATAATCTAGTCGAAGAACTGAAAATATAACTCCAAAAGAGATTATAGAAAAAATTTATATCACTTATTCTTACCCACTTAATGTCAGACTGAGTCTAATAATTAATTTCTTTAATTACTTGATTAGAGTAGAATGAATATTGCACCTTCTAGCCGATTGAACAAAATGTTTACATTCCGCTAGACACCATATTAATTTTTATACCTAAATGTTATTAATTTTTAGATCTAATTCAATATTAATATATATATATATATATATATATATATATATATATATATATATATAATAATAATTTTATTACTTTATTTTGTTTGACCTGGCTTCCCTCAATTCCCACAAAATTCTGAATCTAACGAAAAAATATTGAATACCCGCACAAAAAATAAATTGCAATATTATTTTTATTAATTTAGCCTTCCCAATTCCCAATCAATAGTGATATTACTGTACTTATATATATAAGAAAGAGGTTTGATCAGGTGTATCAAAAGTTTGATTGTGTAGGTTGTCAATAGTAAAAACACACAAAAACCAAAAACAAAAAATTCAAAAAATTTAATTTTTAAGCTTTTTTTTTTTTGTTCAAGCAAGTAAAGATAACAGTTTTGTACGGTAAAACATGAATTTTGTCAGTTTAATTTTTTTTATTATTCTTTTTTTGTTTTTTTTTTTTTAATTTTTTTTTGATTTAATATCCTGTTAAAGAAGAGTTAAAATATTGAATTTTGTGATTGACAGAATTGAATTTTTAAAATGACATGCAGAAATTATCCTTAAAATCGATTATAATGATGTTGGAGATAAGGGAGAGAAGTAGAAGCAATATACCAACAGTAACGGTTTAAGATTATGTATATTATATTTTTTTTTTTTTTTTTTGTGTCTTGAGTTTAGTTGATAATTTTTGGATGTGGTAAATTTGGATTTTTCTGAGAAAAATTTATTTGATAGATATTTAAAACATTAATAAATAAATCAAATTTTAATGAAAAATATGTCAAATTATATTTTTTTTATGTTTTATTTTTTTTTTTTATAAAAATTTAGGATTGAATAAAAAACAGTACAATCTTTTTTTTTCAGCATGGTTACTTAATTGGAAAATCATTTTATATTTTTTATTTTGTTTTTTTTTTTTTAGATTGAATTTGTTTTTGTTATTTTTGAATGAGCATCTTGTTAAAAGCTCATTATGAAAATTAAATGAATTTTGTTCTGTCAATTTAAATCATAATAATGAAAGATAATATTTTTGATTTAAACCTTCAAATGTTTTATTTCAAGAACAGCAATTGTAGTAAAGGGAAGGTGGTTTTTTTTTTTTTTAAATATATTCAAATGTTTTTTAATATGAATTATTTTATTTAATTTTATTAGTTAAGTAGACATTAATATAGTCACATTTTATGCTAGTTATTTAATAATCTGTTTAATAAAAAATGTGCAGTAAAATTATTTATTTACTTAACTGCCTCAATCGTACTGTACTACAGCTAGTACTGCGATTGGACGAATATAATTTCCTAAAATAACCATCGACACTTGATTAGTACAAAAATGATTTACTATTCACTTGCTCGCCTTTGCTAATCAGCAACTACACATTGGCTTCGAAAAACATCAACAAAATTTGATTTTGTGAAATTTTTTATTTGCTCTTTTTTCAATGTCAAAATCTGTATTTCTTGCACCTATATTCTGTAAGAAAAAACCAATATATTCAGAGATTACAACCATAAAAAATATAGATACTAAATATGTGAAAACAAAGAATAGAAAATTAAATTGAAATTGAACACTATCATTGGAGGCCGGCTCAGTAGACCACAATGAGCCACGCCTAAGCCATATGCTCTAATAAAGTGGTCGATCAAGTAAAGGGTTATTTTTTTAGAATGATAGAACTTTCGATAGGGGTAACTGTGATTTGACAGAAGATAGAAGCCATGTAGTTTTGACATTTCTGTTCAGTAAGCATTGACAAATTATCATGGAAAGACTCACGCCGCAACAACATTTACAAATTGTTGAAATTTATTTTCAAAATCAGTGTTCTATTCGCCAAACTCAAAGAGCACTTCGTGAAATTTATGGTTTACATAATCGTCCATCAGAGCAGATTATTCGTCGAACTATCGATAGATTTCGGACAATATTTTCTCTACTCGATGCAACAACAACAACAAGACAAAGAACTGTTCGTACAGAAGAAAATATCGGTGCTGTAAGAGCTAGTGTTGATGAAGATCCAAATTTGTCTATTCGTCGAGGTTCACAACAAGTTGGACTGTGTGCAACCTCCACATGGAAAATTTTACGTAAAGATCTTGGTCTACACCCATATAAGATTCAACTGGTTCAAGAACTAAAACCACCTGACAATAATAAGCGTCGTTTATGTGCTGATTGAGCCCTAGAACAGCTTCAAGTTGATCCACTTTTTTTATCGAACAATTGTGTTTAGTGATGAAGCTCATTTTTGGTTGAACGGCTACGTAAACAAGCAAAATTGCCGTATATGGAGCGAAAACAGTCCTCAAGAAATTCTGCAGGTTTCATTGCATCCTGAAAAATGCACCGTATGGTGTAGTTTATACGCTGGAGGTATCATCGGTCCATATTTCTTTAAAAACGATGCTGGAGCAAATGTTACAGTGAATGGTGCTCGTTACAGATCTATGATCAATGATTTTCTGTTTCGAAATTTGAATGGTATCGACCCGGAAGTGTTTTGGTTTCAACAAGATGGTGTTGCACCTCATACTGCTACGGCAACAATTGATTTATTGAAAGAAAGATTTGGTGATAACATTATTTCGAGAAATGGTCCAATTAATTGGCCTCCAAGATCATGCGACATAGCACCACTGGATTATTTTCTTTGGGGTTATGTGAAGTCATTGCTTTATGCTGATAAACCAGAAACAATAGATGCTTTGGAAGCCAACATAACCCGTGTTATTGATGAAATAAGGCCTGAATTACTCGAAAAAGTGGTCCAAAATTGGTCTGATCTAATGCGGTTCCTCAGAGCTAGTCGTGGTGGACATATGCCGGAAATTATTTATTTATTTATTTATTTATTAAACAGTGGACCTGCAGATGTGGGATGTGGGCCTTTAAAATATAAAAGTAAATTTACAAAATAAAATATATAACATCTAAGAATGCCAATAAATGGTATAAAAGAAAAGACTCAACAAATTAACAAAATAGAAATTACAATTTAAAACAAAATTATTAGTAAATTAACAATTCAGAAATTAAAATTTAAAATTCAAAATTTTAGCAAATTAACAAATTATCAATTTAGTAAAATAGAAACAAAGTTAATTGTACACTTATAAAAAATAAAGTGTAGAGTCTTAAATATTGAAAAATGTAAATTAATGTAAAAAGGAGGTGTATATACAGGTGTAAATAGTAGGTAATCAAAATGTAAATTTATAAAACATAAAGTATATTTAAGTGTAAAATCTTAAATAAAAAAAAATGTAAAATACTTACTATTCGCTAGAATAAAAAGTGATTTTAGCAAATAGTAGATAAACAAAATTATAAGAAAAGATAAAAAGGTTGATAGGACTTATTCCTACCAAGTAACATTAGTAATATTGTTGTGATAGTAGTATAAAGCCTAAATGTCATAAAATTATCTTTCAAATAAAAAAAAAATGTGTCTTCAATCTTAATTTAAATGTATTTCAATTTAAAATTCTATCTCTATATATCTCTATAATAAAAAAAAAATGTGTCTTCAATCTTAATTTAAATGTATTTCAATTTAAAATTCTATCACTCTAAAAAAAACACCCTTTATTATAACACTTTGTATTGCTCATAATACTTGCTATCACCTCGGCTTAATTTGTAGGCAGCAAGCTACGGTAACTAAATTTAACTATTCTTGTACATTAAATACAAATAGTAATAATAGTATGTACTCTATTCAATCAACTATTTAAATTTTGATATTTATTAAAAGCGATGGGGTGTTGTAAAGCGTATTTTGAAGTTGTTATGGTGATGAGCAGAAATTTTACAATATTTTATGCATGATTTACATTATGCTGATTATCAGTAACATGTATCAGCATAATGTAAATATTATATAACAGCTGATATCAGCAGGTGACAAGCAGCATACATGTAGCTGGTAATCAGCATATAATATAAACCAGACAATCATTGTACTACTGTGTTTACTCTACATAACCTATATATTCAAATAATTTAATATTTAAATTTTTTATTCCTATTTATTTTGGTATCATAAAAAATAAACATTAGATTGCACATTTTCCAACTTAATTCAAAATAATGAAAATACGTTTTATGAATAACATAAAACGCACATACGAAAAGTAGGTAATAAAAGTATATATATATTTTTTTTTAAATTAATATTTTCTTCTACTGAAATGAACTTTAGTATATTTTTATTTTATATAATACAAAAAAACAAAATTCTATACTTGATGAGAACATAAAATTCAATAAAAAATAGATTATGATTATTTTTTTTGTTTGTCTGAAGAATATACATTATATGTATATAAATTATTGATTGACCGATTCATTTAGAAAAATACAAATCACATGCAAATCAAATATGAAAATTTAAAACACATTAATTTCTAACTAAGTATCACAATTTATTATATCTGATATTTAAATTAAAATTAGCTTAGAAATTAAATCCAATTGGAATAGCTATACCTATAACCTATCCACAAAAAATATTCCAAAAATCTAATGTTAAACTACCGACCATTGCCAAATTGTCTTGTATTCAGAAAATATTTTAATTAATACTCTATGTGATTCAATTCATTAGTAACCTCAATATAAACATGGATTCATGGACAAAAAATCGACTGTGATCAATTTAATAGAAATCTCAAACACTTTCTTTAGTTCAATGGGATCAGGTTTTCAAACGAACCTGGGAAAAACATTTAGTATTTGGTCAGACACTATAATTTTGAATAATTTTATAACAATGTGGAAATCAAATTAAATAGAATATATTTGTATGAAATGGTGCCATACAATTTCAAATATATCAAAACCACAACTTCCACATTCTAAACAAACATTCGTGGCGAAGAACGCTAGAGATTGCAAACTCTTACCTTAAATCGTTGTAATTACTTAACACTGTCAAAATATCAATAAGATAAAGACTGACTATATACAAATTCATTCATAGTCAAAATATCTAAAATGTGGAGTTGTTAAATAATTCATAAATTCCCTAAAAACCACAGTTACGACAGTACGACAGTACGACAGTATACAGTCTTCTTCAGCTTAAGTTTAGGCTGTTAATAAAGAAAACAAAAAATTCGTAAACCATTTTAGATAAGTTGGTATAAGAAAAATTTTAAAATCACACTGTATTCTACATACTTAAATAAATATTTCACATTCCCATACGATTGGTAATATACGGTGTTATGAAGTGTCTTGAATTTATCGTTTACTACCTTTTAGATTTTCATATAAATAATTTTAAATATTTCAATTTTTCAATGCCATATGAGTGATTTTATAACATAAACAAAAAATTTTTAATTTAAAATAAAATTTGTAATTTTTATTACAAAAATCATAAAAATATTTTAATTGAATTTTAAATTTTAATTCTAAAGGCATTGTGACAGTAAACAGAATCTGAAAACAGAAAAGAAAGATTTTGAATAATAGCTATTAAAAATGCAAATAATCTGAAAACTTAAATAAAATATAAAAAATAATCGTGTACTCATCCAATTATCAATATTCAAATTAAGAAAAGTCTCCATTTAATAAAATGTATTATTTTATTTTCCTAGACATTGATAAAATTTTGTTTTTGTTTTTGTAAAATTTTTGTTTTTTTGCAACCTGTATGTTTCAAATTATAAAGTCGTCGAATATAAATTGTTAGAATTGATATTGGCAGGATGAACATGTGAAATTAACCACCAGTGAGATTAATGTTCTTTGTTATAGGTTGGCTTGCTTTATATACGCTACAGTTTAGTGATATTTGGGTGACTATCTCTTCTGTCTCACAGGAAATCTAGTCTGTCTCATAGAAAATACCGTTCATGATTGTTGGCACAAAAATACGAGTAAAACGATATTTTTTGTTTTGATGCGGAGTTTTATGTAAACGCAACCTCTTCATATCTATTGTATTTTCCCGTTTATTATCTTAGAATCACAGGTCTATGTACTTGATGAACGCTGTTATTGCTTTAATGTCAATTTCATAATAATTAGGTTATGTGTACTGCTTGAAATACTTATGTCTTTTGCAAGCTATGGTCGTTATTATTATTATTGTGTCAACAATTATACTTACCAATCTAATCTTATTTGGTTATATACCCCAAATAAAAAACAGGTTATTTTATGATTTTTGATATTTGTGGGCTCAACGCAAATCAATTGGAATGTTCAGATCATAGTGTTGAGAATTTATAAAACAATAAATAATGTAAAACGTGTGTGATCTTTGCCTTTATAGCTCTGATGTAAAATAAAAAATGTAATCACTTTCAACAACAAAGACACTTTGCAGGAGAATAACAGTATAGATCAATTTTGGAGCCAAATCCATTATGAACTTATTTTGTTCTATTTGCAAGAACAATCTATATATTAATCTTCGCCGGTGTCAGCATGTACCGTTATAATTTTTTGTTTGAAAGAGAAATATTGTTTCTATTTCATGCATACATTTTGTTTTTAACATAAATGAAGAAGAGAATTTATTTGCAATCAAATTGGAAGAGATTTTTTTCTTTCTTTCTTACACCTCATCAAGAATGCCTTTAATATAGGAGAAAAAAATGAAAATGAAATGAAACGGAATATAACGGAGTACACATTTTTTGTTATTTTCTTTTGTTGTTTTTCTTCTTAATACATCATAGTAGGAAAGAATATTCTTTAATAAGAAGATATGCACTGGGGAAGTCAAGATTCCATTTACAAAAAAACTACATTAGTTAAAGAAGCAAAAAACTATTGTTTTTCTTATGTAATAAGTTGTGAGAAAGAAAGAGTGCGATATAAATGATTTAAAAAACCATTTAATTTTTGAAATTTAATTTTGAATAAGCTCACGGGCCACGGGAGAAGAGATTTCTAAGGTACATGGTCGTCTGAAATCAACGTATTAAATTTATTAGGGTATGAGAGTAAAGAAATTTTGAATGATTGATTTTTTACAGGTACCTACACAACATAATATTGGTTTCAAAAACATATCTTATTTCTTAAACATCATATTATTTTCTTTTATTGTCTTATAAGGGAAGTAAAAATTTTTTTTTATTTCAAACAGATTAAAATTGATGTATTTTCAATATACAAATTTTTTCAGGTATTGAGCCAGGCAGTTAATACCAAGAACCAATAATTTTTTTTTATGAATGACTCGATGCATTTTTATTTCCTTCAAAATTAAATTTTGCCATGTAATAATCAATGATAATTTATTAATTATTAATAATATTAGAATTTATAAATAGGAAGGAAATTTGAATATTAATAATGTGAATAATAATGTTTTTTATTACTATGCATTTTTAAATGTAACACATCTCGATATTTGTTCGATAATTTTTTTCCCACTTTGTGTTTTGAATTTTTATCTCTCTCTCTCACAAATTAAATTCTTATTACTTTCTATTTCTTACAATTTTGGAAATCGACTAGAAAAATGGTAACCAATCATTAACAAATTATAAAATTTTATTCCAGTGCATTTTCTTATAAATGGATACTTTACCTACTATCCTGTGATAGTAGATGCGTACGCGGTTTTATATTATATAATAATTTCTGTACATAATATTTCCCCTTTTTATTTCAATTTACTGAGAATTGTTTTTGTTTTATGGATACATTTCTTTAACCCAAACGAAAGAGAAAAGAAAAAATAACAACAAAAAAATCAAATAAATGTCGAATTAGCACGTAATTCTTTCTGTTTCCTCCCCTGCTAAAACAAAATGGATTAAAATATTTAGAGTAATAATTTCAAAGCTATTGAATACATTCTTATTTACTTGAAAAATATATTTTAAAATAATTTTTTGACTACATTGATTAGCGTAAGTTATTACATATTTTTTTATGAAAAATAATCAAAAAAACTTTAATCAATTTATATAATCAACTACATAAGTGTTGGCATAAGTGTTAACATTTAGAGCAACGTTTACACATAAGATTTTATTTGATAAAAGTTACTTATTTATTTATTTAAGGTTTGTTTGGCTCAAATAAAAAACAATGATTTTAAATATATAGAAAATAGCTTTGTAACCCTGGGATACCATTGTAACCATTTTAAAAATGGGATCTTATTTTCATATAAATTTTGTCTTTTGTATAATGTATAGGGATCTTATTTTGCTATATGAATAAACTGTTATTATGGTATTGTGTTATTTTTAAAAAAATATTCAAAATTTTGTATCTAAATTGGTAAAATTTACAAAAATACAAAAACATTTTCATCAATAATTTTCAATTTAAAAAAACAATGTTTTATTATCCAACGTAGAAGTAGAGTTTATTATCCTACTCTACTTCTATCAAGTTCTATTGATTGCACAGTGAACCTGAACAGTGAAGTGAAAAGTGAACACTTAACACTGAAAATAAAATAATATTTTTGGAATGGAGCATGCAGAACATACAGAATACAGATACAGAAAATAATTAAAACAAAACAAAAATAAATTTTTTTGAGTTAAGTGAGTTACGCACACAATAATGACAAAAAAGAAAGGTAGAAGCAATAAATTAGTATAATTATAATATTATACAATACAAATATGCTGATACACATGTGTATTATTATGTATAATTTTAAGTAATAAGAATAACCTTTGAGTGAATTATGTTTTTTTTTGCTGTTTGCCTTTTGGTTATTATACCATATTAAACTATTGATTAAATTTCTATTAGTCCTTATTATTATAAATCAAAAAAATTGTTTGTTTTATTTATATTATTATTATTATTTATTATTTTTCCTTATTATTTGCGAAGAAGACTAACATTAAATTAAAAAAATATATTTCATGCAATCAATTTTTCCTGCAAAGGTTCAGCATGGTAGACAGGGGTTAAAAAAAGCACAAAAGCATTTTGTATATATATCCATTTGTATAGCAATTTGAATATGTGTTGGAGCGTTCCGTCGAACTTACAAACATCCAGATAAATGCAGAATAATATATACATAATTAAAAATTACAAACAAATAAAATAAAAAATAAAAAATACAAGAAAATGAAAAAAAAAATATATTTATTAAATTTTTAAATAAATTAAAAATACAATTAAGAAAAAGTTTAAAAAATCTTATAAATGTAGGTAGTTTAGTATCTACTAATTGTTATTATCAATACTATTATTTATAACAATCAATATAACAACAAAAATAATCAAACACAACAAACATTAAACAAAAAGTTTAACAAATGACAAAAGTCGATTTCGATTTAAAGGAAAAAATTAGTTTCCAGCATTTTTTGTTTCAAAAATGTTTGATGATAATAGGATAATATTCTATTTTTTCATTAAACAAAGTCGGATGTCAAAATTTGTGGAACAACGTTTACAGGACAGTCAAACTTTCAATAGTACAAACTAAATCTTGATGTCTAAACGTTATCTAAATCGATAGTAGTACCTAATTTTAGCGGTTTTTTATTTGTAAATAAAAAACAATAGCTATATTAAGTTTACTTTATTTCTAATATTTTAGTGTTTTTTATTTGAAAAAAAAAAAAAATAAACAGTATAGATAAATAATAAATGTACCTATGTAATATATGAATATATCCTATATCTATTTATTGATATTTGATATTGTAGTCTTTTGTATTTTAAAATAATAAAAAACAGTAGTTTTTAATTTTTTGGTTTTCCTAATTTATAAAAAAAAAAGAAACAGTAAGATGCAAGTTTCCCGTCCGAGCTGCCTTTGCAATGTTGATGGTCAAAGCGCAAGGTCAAACTCTCAATAAGGTTGGTATTTTACTTGATGCACGAGGTTTTTCACATGGTCAACTATATGTCGGGACTTCGCGCACTACTGGGAATATAAATCATTTGAAAATTGTAAACGAAGAGAATAGCACTGTTAGAAATATAGTTTTTAATGAAATATTAGTTGATTAAATATTTCAATCTATATCAATCCAATTATATAGTCTGTCTGCTAATCTACTAATTTAACTAAAGTATCAAATATTACTAAAATATTGTTGATAGGGGAATTTTTGATTTCGATAATTTATAATGCAGTACAACCTAGAATGCTCTAATTTTGATTTTTCACTATATATAACGGTAGCAAAAAGTTACGTAGTAATGGGTATTTAACTAGTAAATATAGTACTCGAATAAATATAGCTAGGAATCGACTTTTGTTCTATTTGCAAGAAGAATGATATTAAAGGACTCGTCCATTATTAATGCTATTAAATTTCCATAAACTTATTTTTAACATACATTTTCAGTATTATATAAATTTACTAATAAACTAGGATATATTTTCAGTTTAAACTTAGTCTTGATCTCATCATCTATTATTGTTCATTATTTTGATAGCCTAAAATCTCTTTTTAAAACTAACAAAAAAAAAAAATTCAAATTTTACAATTCTAAAATATTTTTAACAAAAATTTATTTCTAACAAAATTTTTAATTTATATTTTTTTTTTTGTTTTTTTTTTTTTTTAGATTCCCGTAAGTACTTTAAATTCTACTTGTATAACTGCTGTTCTGCTACTGTTATATTCCAGTTAGTTTTTTTTTTTTATTTTTTTTTAATATTTATGACATGATTTTCACTCGTTATTCAAATTTGTAATACAAACTTCGTATAGCTAGTTATGTAATATGTATGAAATCAAAAACAACAACAAAATATCATATTTTTCTCTAAGGTGCATTCATGTGATCCAAAAAACACAATTTTTTTTTTTCTAAACTTAAAAATAAATAAAATAAAATGTTTCTATTTTTCAATGGTGAAAATCAAAAACAAACTTAGAACTAAAAATCTTTTTTGAAAATCAATTCTACTTTGTATTCCCATTCTTCGGGTTGTTTCATATATTTTTTGAAAAAAAAAAAAAAATAACAAAAACAAAAATTGAAAAATATTATTTATTTATTTTAATACATAGATATTACCTACTATTTTTTTGTTTTTTCATTTTTGTTTTTTTGTGGTATTCTTGGTTCATCCGTTCATTCTACATGAAAACAACAACTTCCGTATGACACACACGTTTCAAAGAATAGAAAAAAAAAATGAGAAATGAAAAATAAAATGTTTTTGTTCCTAAACATTTGCATATACTTGCAATATACAATAAAATTGTTTGTGCATGCAACTCTTGTGTACATACACAATTGCACATCAAATAAACAAAATAATAATAACAGTACAGTGTTTTTTTGATTTGTTAAATATTTGTGTTATTGTAATTGTACGCTTTTGTTATTAAAGGGCCGAGAATTTCAATTTTTGCTTTTTTTTTTTGTGTTTATTTAGATAAAAATATTTTTTTTAAATATTTTTTGATTTTTTTTTTTTTACTTTGTTGAATATCCTGTTTTTTACTCATATGAATTCAATGTACGTAACGTAACTGCTTTTTATTGTTACGGAACTCAGTGTTGTTTTTCACTTTTCATTATTTTTCTTCTTTTTTTTTTTTGTATATTTTTGTCGTATTCTTTTGACCAGCAAAGAATAATTGGACTGAAAATAAAGTTTCTGTTTGCTTTTTCTAAGGATGTTGCGGAACATTGTTGCTGCATTTGGTTTTTTTTGTTTTTTTTTTTTTTTTTAATACGGAAGTTTGAAAGTGACAGTATAGTTAGCTGAGTTTTTTTTTTTTGCATAAAACCAAATCGGATTTGGATTTAGATTTAAAATAATAAAATTTAAATACAAAAACAACCTAAATCCAGCTTGTTTTCCGGATTTTATTTCTCATTAATATTAATAAATTTATTCAAAATGTCCCTACTGATCAAAGGGATATTTTTCTTTCTACAATCCTCAATTAGTCCAAGCTATATATTCGTGTATGAAGGTATCGTTTGAAACCTAGTGTTTGGCTTAACTTAAAACAAAAAAAAAAAAAAAAAAAAAAACAACAACAACAATAAGCTAAGTCCAACTTGTTTACTTGAATAACATTTGAATACAATAACAACAATCTATATCTATTTATTTTTGGATTTGGATTTAACTTTTTTGCTATTATCGGTGACATCGTAAATGTATATAAAAAAAACCTTCAACCTGATATGTCAAAAAAACTAAGTTGTCAATGTTATCCGTAAAATTAAGTTAGCAACATTGTATGTAATGAGAGCTTCCTGAGACAATGGGTGGGTTCAGTAGCATTAACCGATAGATCTGGAATCCATTTTGGATCCATGTACTATATATCTGGCCACTGAACACAATTCACCACAAAAATTTACCGCAATATTAGCGCCATCACCAAAAAATATAATGAGTAGTTTTAAAAATAAATGAAATTTGAATGGAATAATTTATTTTTTATAAGTCTTAATTTAAATTCTATTTACATAAGTCTTTCTCAAGAGTTTCCATTTTCACACTAATTCAAAAAATAATGGCAATTTAAATTTAACAATTTTCATCAAAAAATATAAACATTAATTTTTCTTACAGTAGATGTCACAAAACTCAACATAAAAATTGTTGTTGTTGTTTTTACATATAAAAAGTCAGATCCATGAAATGTATCTAGAATTTTTTCAGATCCATTTTAATTAACCGGTACATTTACCACACAGATCCATGGATCACTGGATTTCAGATCCATCGGTTAATTTCACTGAACGCTACCATTGTGTTTTAATTCATATTTTGTGATCAAGCAAAATGACCAGAAAATTTTATCGACACTGTACAACATTTGATATTTACAAAATTTTTGTAAGCCCAAAGTCAAAGTGGTCGCTAAAACATCGTCAACAACAATTGTGATCATGAGTCAATTTCAAGCTTTTATGAGATTTTGTAGACATTTAACCCATATAGTCCCGGACCTAGATCCAGTTCACCCAGAGTCATAAAAATTTATACATAAAGTACTTTTAACTTAATTAAGAAAAAAAAAAAACGTATTTGATATCACATCCTGGAAAGGAGTTATTTCATGTTTCGAAAACGAAACTTCACGATCAAACGATATAATTTTTTCAATAAAAAATATTTATTCAAAAAACTAGTACAATAAATTCTTGAAGTGAATATATTCCTTACAAAAAAAAAATTACTTACTTACTTGTTGGGCGCTACAGACCTTGAAGGTCCTGGGCCTGGCGCAAAATTGTCCTCCACTGATTTCGGTCACGAGCAGAATCTCTCCAGTTGGTGATTTGTAGTTTTTTCACATCTGCCGATACTTCATCTCTCCAACGAAGGTGTGGCCTCCCTCGACGACGCGTTCCCTGGGGTTTGGATTCGAAGAGTTTCCTAGCCGGAGCATTTTCATCCATACGCTCTACATGGCCTAGCCAATGAAGCCGTCTTATTCTGACTTTTTTAGCTAGGTCCATGTCGTTGTACAGCTGGTATAGTTCGGCATTGTATCTTCTTCTCCAAACCCCTTCGTCAGACACAGGACCATAAATGCGACGAAGAATTTTTCTCTCAAAGGTACCAAGTGCATGCTCGCTTGCTTTTGGTAATGTCCACGATTCAGAACCATATAGCAGCACCGGAAGGATGAGCGTTTTGTATAATTGTGCCTTGGTATTTTGGGATAGGAGCTTTGAACCCAGTTGTTTCGACAAACCGAAGTAGCAACGGTTTGCAAGGGTAATTCTTCGCCTTACTTCAACATCGATGTTATTGATGGAGTTGATGTTGGTTCCAAGGTAGATAAACTCCTGAACTACCTCAAAATTATATGAGCCGGCAGTGATGTTGTGTCCTATATGATGTTGTGAGGACATTTTATTTGTCGACAGCATATATTTTGTTTTGTTCTCATTTATGAGAAGACCCGCTTTACCTGCTTCCTCTTCAATCTGTGTAAAGGCTTCGATGACTGCTCGTCGTGATGTTCCGATAATATCGACGTCATCAGCGAAACCCAGGAGCTGCACCGATTTGTAAAATATAGTGCCCTGCGTGTTCACACCGGAACGTCGCACTATATGCTCCAACACCAGATTAAAGAAATTACATGACAGCGCATCGCCTTGTCGAAATCCGGAGCACGTTCGAAATGAATCAGAAATGTGCCTCCCAATCACCACAGCACACCGGGTGTTTTCCAGGGTCATTTTTGACAAACGGATAAGCTTGGCTGGGAAACCAAATTCCGACATTGATTCGTAAAGCACTGATCGATGTATGCTGTCATAGGCAGATTTAAAATCGATAAAAAGATGGTGCGTATCGATTTGAAATTCGAGGGCCTTCTCCAGGATCTGCCTTAATGCGACAAAAAAAAAATTACAATTTATTTTATAAAAAAAAAAATTTTATTGTTTTAACAAATATTAATTTTAAAAAATTATCAGATCCTAGTCACGCTGTGATATGGTAAAGAGCATTTCGGATGCAAATTAACGCCACATTTGGTACATGAAAAAACAGTTTGATTTTTGCAGTGACGGCATCGACCTCGTTTCTCACTATGGATGATATTGTGATCCACACGGTCATATCTAATTGAAGTACCTGAGTTTTGACCGGTCTCTCTTACTGATAATACTTTTCTTAAAGGTGTTTTCGCGGATTTCAGCAAGCACTTGACAAAAAAAACTCGGAATTCAAGTTGGTATATAATGCTTTTTTTCAACTTTTCTTAGTAAACAATGTAGTTTCCATGCATTGACCATAGCATCATCTAAAGCATTAGTAAACAGAGGCCAATACGATTTTTTGCCTCAAATGCATATTCGATAATTATTTATAGCATTATCAAATAGATCAACTCCCCCCATTGTGCGGTTCTATTCAAAAATCGGATTTGGCATTTTTATCTTTATAAATTTTTTGCTTTTGCAGTCGAACAATTTAGTAGCTTGCATTGGCTCATGTTTTAAAAAATTTGACAAAACAGTTACGATTATCATTCCATCGCAAAGCAAGAATCTGATCGGAAGGATTAAAACACAAGTCGTTGTTTCCACGTTCTTATCTCTTCATTTCTTTTACATCAAAAAGTTTTGCTTTATTTGTACGGTTATCTCGAACAGTTCCATTTAGAAATAACAAGAAACAATGTTATATATGTAAAGTATTATTTATAACTATTTTATGAAAACAAAAACCTTACCAGTTGCAAAATAACCAAATCATGAAAGGCAGCACCATAAGTTTGTATACTGTAAAAAAGTTATCGAACGGGTGTGTTGGTTTCGATTTTATATATTTGCTAATAAGCGCAAAACTAAGTTTTCTCCTCCATATAGGCTATCATTAGGTCCATATAGGCTATCATTTTCCTCTCTTAGATAGATAAATTGCGAGACAATATTCCAAATTGCAAAAACCGTTTGTTCATAAATTCGGTCAAAGGTGTTTTTGCCATTATATTTCCAAGAATTTAAAAACAGGCATTAAATTCTTGGCTTGTAAGCTACCTATTGACGTCGATTTAGCATAACTTGTTATTTGATTTCCAAGTAGTCAATCGCAGAATACGTGGTCCGTAATAAAAACAGACAGGATTGGTATAATTATAGCTTGGAAGAGGAAAAAACAACAATAACGAATCAAGCATTTTTTTTTTATATGAAAATTTTTAGATATCGTTTAAACCTGATGTTTCGTTTTCGATACACTGCTTGAAAAAGTCACCCTGTAGCTACAAATTTTGTTGGATTAGTTTTATATTGTGATTAAATTATTACTATGGATTTGAGCTAGTTTATTTAAAAGATTTTTTTTGTATTTTTTTTTTTTGTATTTCTTTTTTTGATTTTAACAAGAATGAAAAAAAAACTCGAAGTTCGGACTTTTCAAGCCATCATCGGCAAACATGCTTTTTGTCACATTTCAAAAAAACAAAAGGTAAATTAGATATTTTGTTTTAAATTAAATAATAAATTTTAGTTTAATTTAAAATACACACCGGGTGACCCCTATGCCGGAAAACGTCATATGTTTCGTTTTCGACACTCTGGGTTTATATGGGTTAAGATCATGTGAACGTTGCATTCAATTTTGTGTTGAAATTTACGATGTCAAGGTACATTTTGATCACAGGGGGTTGTTATATAGTCAGCAATTTTGACTTTTTAAAATTTTGGTTAATTTTATTATGAAATTGAATAGCTGAATTCAAAAATTTAAATCCAAATCCAAATCTAAATTCAATTTGTGAAAAAAATACAGTTATTATGATTATTTACGAAGACATGTATTTATGTATTTTAAAACTTAACTGTTGCTCTATTCCAAAAATGTTATAATCTATAAATTTAGTATATGCAAATTCACATGTGAGGTCAAAAAATGTTGATAGGTTATGCAAAAATTAAAACTAAATAGTCGTACAAATTTAAAAATGTTGAAAAATATGACACTCTATGACACTCTCTCTTCAAATCTAAATTTAAGACAATCCACAATCGTAGTAAGAATTTTTTTATAGGTACTGAAATTAACTTGTTTTGTTTAACTGTATCGATCCGTACTAGAGTTACTACTACCTACATACAACATTTACGATAAATGACATAAAAATAATATTAATTGTCAACACTGTTGAAGTAAAATAATTTTAAGAATAGAACTTCAAAACCAGAACCAGAAATAATAATGTAAGAAATTTAGCTTTAATTCCAATTACTTATTTTCACCATTCAACAACAAAATTATTTCTGAATATAAAAACAAATTTTAATAAAAATATATTTTCAAAATTTTTTTCTAACAAACTTTCACTAAATTTTGATACTCTCTATCATCCATCAGCCACAAATGACTAAAAACCCTACTATTTATTTAATAAATACAGACTTATGTATATAATATTATGTATGTACATACAACATTTGAATAAAACAAATGCAAATGTCCTAACAGTACCTACAATATTAGACCTACACAATATAAAATTTAATTTATTGTTTGTTACATTTATCTTCTTTTTTTTTTTGTTATTGTTATTATTTTTTCTTTTGAAAAATCTAGTGAAAAAAAAATGATTTATTATTAATTTCCCAATAGAATTAATTTTTATATTGAATGATGATTATGATCGTGACGATACGATTGTAAATAAATTTTGAATTCAAATAACAAGTCAGAAATTATTATTATTAAAAATGATAAAAGGGAGATAAAATTATAAATGAATTTTCATGAAAATCTAATTTACAGTGGTGGAAAACTACTAGAGTTACAAATTTAATTGATATAGAAAATAATTATGGTAGGTTATAATTAGATTTTATAAATTTATTATGATTGTGTAAAAATAAAAGTGAATAGTATCAACTTTATGTAATTTTGTATTAGCTGAGAACCATTTTTTTTGTTTTGCTTAAACTTGGTTTAAAATTGAAAATTTAAAACTAGAATTTTCCGAGAGAATAGAAAAACTATAGAAGAAAAATTAATTCACTTTTTATTATTATTTGAATCACTTATTCAAGTGGCTTAGAGTTGTTAATCGGTTGGATTTCAATTTACATTATTTTATGGGTTGATATTCTTGGGAAAGCGCTGTTTCTGATTTTTTTGATGATTTTCCTTAATTAAAAAATTTTCCTTAATTAATGTAAGTACAAATTGTTACATAATTAAATTTTAATATAAATTCTAGAATTAAATAGCATTCTAATTCTATTATTTATTTTTTCTACCTATCAATAAATCACACCTTTTTAACTAATTTAAAAAAAAATAGTTATTGACAAAACATCCATGACAATTATCAAAGCTCATATAACATGTGAGATTTGAACTAATTATTGTCTGTCAACATAGCCACAACAACAAAATTAATAGTCTAAAATACTAAATTTAGAAATTAAATTAAATATCAAAATTTCTAAATTAACATTAGTACTACTAGTTACTATACTACATTAAAAAATATTCAAAATCAGTTAAAATACATTTCAAAAATAATTTTAATTGCCAAAGAAAAATAGAAACCCAAAAAATTAGTTAACCACATCTGATTTTGTTCATAACAGAGTTCAATACAAAAATTAACAAAATCAAAATATGAAAGAAAATTAAAATGAAATCAAATATTTAATTTTCTACTACCAACTACTATTACATCAGCATTCGATTTCTAAATGATTTATTTTGTAGGGTAATCATCAAACCGATACACAATAACCGATTATTGACAACTCCCAATGGATAGATCAACATATTTTACTATAAAAAAAAAAAAAAAAAACACAAAAAAAACTACCCTTATATTCAATCGAATTGTTTCCAATTTTTTGTTTTTTTTTTTTGATTTTACAGTCTTTGATCAAAGTGTTCGATAACCTAATATTGAGAAAATATTATTACTGTTAAAATAAAAACATTTGAATCAGAATTTTTAGCTTAAGGTAGATAAGAAATTATGGTCGATTAAGAAAAACGTTTATGTTATAAAACGTCTGTAGAACGCCATTCTTACGTTTTTTGACTTAGAAGATGATTCTAGTATATTGAAATACGCTCTTTTCAAAACTGTAATTCTGTTCAAATAAAGACTATTTTATTATTATTATTATTATTATTATTATCTGTAATCCGTTTTTTCATATCTGTTTTAGATTTAGAGAAACCCAGTTTTTATTTTGTTCTATATCCACCTTTTGCATCATTTTGTTTCAAAATCTTGGCGTTTGGACAAAAAATTCCATATATTTTCCAATTAATTTTTGTAAATGCTATTTCGGTGTATAACCATAACCAACGAATATGGAACAATTTAAATTTTCTTATATCGTTCGTTAATGCTAGATTGTTCTATGTGCGTTCACAATGAGTAATACACTGATTTGGAACAATGGTTATGGAACAATGTCAAAATAAAACATTTAAAAATTTTTTCTAAGATGTAAAACGGTACACTAAGGTACACACCGTTCTAAGATACACACCAGCTATATTAAATATAAAAAATGTATGTGCGTTCAGCTTCCAAGTTGCATGTTGGACCAACCTCACACATATTTTTTTGTTACAAAATATTAATGTCCGAAAATTTTTTTAATAGAAAACTGTTGGGTTTACAAATCTGTGAAATGAAATAAAATTTCAAAAAATAGTAACAAAAAATAAAGTACAGATTTTTAATGTAGATTTGTGTGAATGGCGAAGATTTCTAAAAAAACTAATTGGATGAATGAGGAAAGCAAACCGAAGCTATTATTGATGTAGAAAATAATTGCAGATGAAATTGCATTTTTTTAATATTGAAACTGACAGTTTTTATAACTTATCAAAACCATGAATATGAGTAAAACTTAAGCACAATGAATTTTCTAAAGAGATCAACAATTTCCACTTGAGATCTGATCATGCTAAATCAATTCCCGTTCACATTTGCAATTGATTTTAGGTGTATTTATAATTCTGGAACAGGCATTATATATATATTATTCTGCATTTATCTGGATGTTTGTAAGTTCGACGGAACGCTCCAACACATATACAAATTGCATATGTATGCAAATGCATATATATACAAATTGCTTTGATGCTTTTTTAACCCCTGTCTACCATGCTGAACCTTTGCAGAAAAAAATTGATTGCATGAACTATATTTTTTTAATTTAATGTTAGTCTTCTTCGCAAATAAAAAGGAAAAATAAAAAATAATAATATAAATAAAACAAACAAGTTTTTGATTTATAATAATAAGGACTAATAGAAATTTTATCAATAGTTTAACATGGTATAATAACCAAAAGGCAAACAGCATTTAACACAAAAAAAAAACATAATGCACTTAAAGGTTATTCTTATTACTTAAAATTATACACAATAATATACATGTGTATCAGCATATTTGTATTGTATAATATTATACATTTTACTACTTTATTGCTTCTACCTTTTATTTTTGTCATTATTGTGTGCGTAACTCACTTCACTCAAAAAAAAATATTTTTGTGTTTTTTTTGTTTTTTTTTGTTTTTTTTTTATTATTTGCTGTATCTGTATTCTGTATGTTCTATATGTTCCATTCCAAAAATTTAATTTTATTTTCAGTGTTAAGTGTTCACTTTTCACTTCACTGTTCAGGTTCACTGTTCAATCAATAGAACTTGATAGAAGTAGAGTAGGATAATAAACTCTATTTCTACGTCGGATAATAAAACATTGTTTTTTTTAAATTGAAAATTATTGATGAAAATGTTTTTGTATTTTTTGTAAATTTTACCAATTTAAATACAAAATTTTGAATATTTTTTTAAAAATAACACAATACCATAATAACAGTTTATTCATATAGCAAAATAAGATCCCTGTATAGTATACAAAAGACAAAATTTATATGAAAATAAGATCCCATTTTTAAATTTGCTCTCCCAGAGGCCACAATAACGCTAATACGGTATAATTTATACTAAATGGAACCCAACTAACGAATTATAACTAAATGGAAGTGAGTACGAGTATACCATACAAAAATACAAACATTTTATACAAATTTGTTGGTACGGTACTTCTTTTTCTGTTATGTAAAAAAAAAAAGATTAGTGTTAGGCCAATATAAACATAAATAAAAATAAATAAAAAGTGATATAAACATATCAAAGAATCTAATGAAAGAAAAAAAGAAATTAGGATTTATTTTGCTTCCGTCATTTATGACGGGTTACAAAGCTAGTATATACATAATTAAATTCACATTAGATTTAGATTGAAATCGTTTGTATTTAACTTCTATTAGTATTAAATAAGTAGATATTGCAGTTGTAATAGAAAGATGGCCCACATCCTACCCGGAAAGAGCTACTAAATTTTGACTACATATTTATCTGCAGTTGAAATAATAAAATTAAATTAAATTAAACTTTGGGAAAGAGTCTGGAACCCAAATAAAGTCCAAAATTCATTAATTATTAATATTACTTCGAAATTAATTAAATATTTAAAAACAACATTAACAAATAAATTTAATTATAAAATATTAAACAATAAAATAAAAATTGACCTAATAATTTCATCAGGCACTGTAACTAAATTTATTCTCTTCTTCATCTATGACAATATTTTGTAAAATAAAGTTTTTGTGAAGTTTTTCTACACATAATTGAAAATAAAACACAAATGAATAGAACAATGAATACATAACACATAATTTATAATAAAACTGAAAACAAGAAAACAGAATACAATCACAAACAAAAAAAAAAAAAAAAAAAAAACAACAATAAAACATTAATCCATATTGCAATATTGTGTATGGTATAAAATTGCGTAATGATTACCAGTTTTAATTCAATTTCCCATATGCAGGCAGAACGCATTAAATTAAAATTTGAAAATATTCAACTGAAAAATAATAAGTGAAAACAAACTAAATGGTTTAGTGATGGTATGTATAATTATTTTATAGATGTAACCAACAAAATATAATGTACAAAATTTAACCAAGTATCAATTAGAATAAAAAAATGTATAATATTATCTAAATAATATAAAATCGTAGAATAAATTAGTTCGTAAACTAATCAAGAAAACCAACGTCAATTACTTTTATTATGTCCACAATAATGAGATTGAATAAAGTACAAAATTGACATAAGGGCTCCGAACTGTTAAGATTTTTAGAACAAGAATATAATATGAAATAAATTATTTTAGTTCTTGTCAAAAATACATTCAGTTACAAACTGGTTAAATCTAAGCTCAGAGTAAGTTAAATAGTTAGGTTAAAAAAATGTTATTTGACATAAGGAAATAAATTTATTATTATTTATTATATTGTTTTTAGGAGGTGATAGTATAATAGCAATTAATCGCTGTTACAACACTAGATTACGTTGTTAATGGTTTAAGAACATTGTTAGGACTATCTTCTGTGACACAAACTAAACAATTCCACTTACATGACTTTTCTCAAATGATTATTAATGATTTAGTTTTTGGCACAGTGCATTTTTGCTGTGACTATGCTCTATGACATAAATTAAGTCATAAACAATTGCTTGATAAAGCCCGTACATGAGATGGAAACTGTATGTATTCAGTTTCTATTAGTAGACAACCTTTGTGATATCTTCTATGAGCTATTTAACTCATTATATTATTCTAACCATCTCAGCTTAGTTCTCTCTACAAAAACCCGGTTTTTGTTATCTATTTATTTCTCAATTATCAAAACTAATTTATTATTCATTTATCAAAAACTCTGCGTATCTACAATAAACCTACGGTGACATTTTGATTGCATTTTTTTTTTCTCACAAAATTGGTAGTTCAACATTGTTAATGTTTTGATAGAAAAGGCAGAGTAATTGAAAATTTGTTTAATTTAAACTTTCCAAAGTTGAAATGTTGATGTGTGCATTTAAAATAAAATACAAAAACAGTTCAACTTTAACAATAGCAGCATCATAGTAATAATACTTGAACATTTACAATTACGTTGTTAAGACCGCGTAAACACTATTAAATTTATTGTATATCAGAGTTAAATATTTAGTTTTCATCACAAAACGTTCATGTCATTTTCATTATTATACATTTTTGAATTCTGTCTGAAAATTTGAAAATTTAAAAAATAGGTATTTATTAAAAAATGATTTTGTAAATGAAAATTACTGAAAACAATGGCAAAAACAGAATTGATAATATTCTGATATGATATAAGAGAATAATAATAATAACCATTCAGGAGGACAAAATTCATTATCAAACTGTACTGCCATATAGAAGCAATAAAAACAATAAAAAATAAATAAACAATAAAAATTACATTTTACATATTGAAATTATATTGAAATTATAAACATCAGAACCTATTTGGGAGTTAACACCATACAAAACCCCAAAACAAAAATAATAATAAAAAAATTTCAAATCAAATTACAAAGATATTCTGGATAATCCTGAAAAGGAATCAAGATTCAAAAAATACCAAATTTTGTAAATTAATTGTAATTTTGTTTTTGTATTTAAATAGATAGATTTTATATAAGTTTAAAATCAAATAGATAATAGAAGAGAGTAACATAAAGAAAAATTAAATAAAAAAAAAAAAAGAAAAATAATAATAAAAAAAATAATAAAAAACTATTTTATAATTAGAAATTTCATTTTACTTATCATTCAAATGAAAATAGTCAATTTTGTAATTAGAAAAAGGATTTTGTAATAAAAAGTGATTGAAAATTATTGGCAATTATCATCGTTTTTGAAAAGTGATTTTATTTTGTTTGTTTTTTACTATTTTTTTTTTTTTTTTTACAATTTTTAGAATATATCTATTGGGCTTCTCTCAGATTTGTGTTTTTCGTTTTTTTTTATTGTTTTCAATTAAAGTGGAATTAAAACTGAAATTGAAATTTAGGCAAAGTTATGGTAAAGATTTCAAAAAAAAAATATACAAAGGTGAGGGTTTAAACACTAGAAATAGTATATATATATATATTTGTGTTATCAAAGTTATAGTAAAGATTTCATAATATTGAAAATGTTTCCATTTCAATTGATTTGAATATTGATGATGGTTCTATTATTGAAATTCAATTTTAATTTAATGTTTAAATTTTGTTAAATTTGTTTTAATTTTTTTTAAGTTGTTAATGTGAGCGGTAAAAAAAAAAAATTAACTATGTTTTAATTAATTTTGCTATTTGTGGCGAATGAATAAAGAGTTTTATAGCTCATTAAATTTTGATGAAAATTGTAAAAAATAATTTATTAAAAAAATGTACATAGTCAAATCAAAAAAACTTGGGAATTCTGTTGGCAAAGCTGTATGACTGACTGTATGTGAGACGCTCCTATTCCAATTTTACACTTTAAATTTTCAGAAGATCTTGTTAAACTGAGTTGAAGTAAATTCCGGGCAAATATATATAATAATTACTGTCACTAAAATTTTCCTGAGTTCAGAATGCCTGTTCAGTCCTGTTTGAGAGAGTATCTGTCTACCGAATTCTAATCTGTCTATCAATTCTGTGACACTTTTAGTTTTTGAAATATTCCCGACAAATGCTGGAAATTATATGGTAGCTACACCACAAGAAGTTCGAATTTGGAAAAAGCGTAAAAGACGTGTCTAGTTATTTTTTGGAGGGTATCCCATTACAAATTTTTAGCTGGTCTGTAACACTTTTCGTTTTTAAAATATTTCTTGTGGGTACTATAGAATCTGTTCGAATTTTTGAAAACGGTGAAAAACGTTTTTGTTTGTTTTTAAAAACCTACACAATTACAAATTTTCAGTTTTGTAATACCCTTGGTTTTTGAAATATTTCTGATGGGCCCTAGAAGTTGTATGACAGCTACCCAAAGTAGTTCGAATTTTGGAAAACGGTAAAAGATGTGTTTATTTATTTTTAATAAGCTATCCAAACACAAATTTTCGGGTCCATATCACCCTTGGTTTCCGAAATATTTCTCTTATGCCCTAGAAGTTGTATGACAGCTACCTGAATAAGTCTGAATTTCGAGAAACAGTAATAGACGTATATTGTTTGTTTTTGAAAAAATACTCAATCATAAATTTGAAGCACCGTAGCACCCTTAGTTTTCGAAATATTTCTAATGGGCCCTAGAAGTTGTATTACAGCTACCCGAACCAGTCTGAATTTCAAAAAGCTGTAAAAAACGATTTTGTTTGTTTCTGAAAATCTACTCAATTATAAATTTGAGGCACTGTAGTGCCCTTAGTTTTTAAATATTTCAAATGAGTTCTAGAAGTTGTATGACAGCTACCCGAATAAGTCTGAATTTCGAGAAACAGTCATAGATGATATTGTTTCTTTTTGAAAAAATACTCAATCATAAATTTGAAGCACCGTAGCACCCTTAGTTTTCGAAATATTTCTAATGGGCCCTAGAAGTTGTATTACAGCTACCCGAACCAGTCTGAATTTCAAAAAGCAGTAAAAAACGATTTTGTTTGTTTCTGAAAATCTACTCAATTATAAATTTGAGGCACTGTAGTGCCCTTAGTTTTTTAAATATTCCTAATGATTTCTAGGAGTTGTATGGCAGCTACCCAAACCAGTCTGAATTTCAAAAAACGGTAAAAGACATGTTTATTTGTTTTGAAAAACCTACATAATTACAAATTTTCACTTTTGTAACACCCTGGGTTTTCGAAATATTTCTGATGAGTTCTAGAAGTTGTATGACAGCTATCCGAACCAGTCTGAATTTCAAAAAGCTGTAAAAAACGATTTTGTTTGTTTCTGGAAATCTACTCAATTATAAATTTGAGGCACCATAGTGCCTTTAGTTTTTTAAATATTTCAAATTAGTTCTAGAAGTTGTATGGCAGGTACCCGAACCAGTCTGAATTTCAAAAAAACGGTAAAAGACATGTTTGTTCATTTTTGATAAAGTTTCTTAGTGCAAATTTTCAGGTCTGTTACTCGTTTATTGTCTGAAATATTCCTAACGATAGTGCTAGGGGTTGAGTTGTATGGCAGCTACCCGAACTCTTGCATTCGACAGCATTATATAGTTTATTAAATTATTGATAGTCTTTTTTTCATCATGAATAAGCTTGCAAAATTACAGAACTCTATCTTTATATGTATATAGTACATGTCCTATGTATAGCGAACAAAGAAGCAAATAAACAAACGTGCCAAGCATAGATGTTTACATTTCATAAACACATAAAAACTAATATTGATAAATATAACTTTTGACCGGATACAGTTGCTTAAAACATTTGATTAAATGATCTTTTAATTGATGAAAATTATATCTATCCAACAATACTAAGCTAAGTAGATAGTCTGGTGTTGGACTACCTAAACAACTCCAATGGTTTTGAACTTTTATTAGTCTCATATCTGGTGATCTTATAAGCCCAAAATCATTTGATTTTCAGATTATGTTTAAGCACGAGTCGTTTTAGAGATATCTAGATAAGTCCTGATTAACAGAATTATCATGAAATTAATAATGGCATTCCAAGAGCTGGTCACTCTATTTATATGTAACTTTGATCTATATATGAAAATATGAACCTACTAATACTTCAATTTTGTTTGCAATATTTAGTATTGTCTATTTTGCAACCATATTGCAATTTTTGTCGGTACATAAACGTTACTACAATTTTTAATTCAAACACTGCAGTGACATTATAACTGGATAATCAAGTTTCAAATGATAGGAAAGGCGTCCTTGTTTTAAAAAATTTAATTAAAACATTCAAATTATGGTCTTTCAAATTTCTCTATTTATTTTCCAATTAAAATTTTTAGTTAAATTAATAATAATTATTTATTAAAGTTATTTTTTTAGAACATTATTTGAATTGCAATGGAAACAAAATAAATTAATTTGATTTCACTTACTCTTAGTTACTTAGTTACAGTTAGTTTTAATAAAATTAAGTAAGTTCATATCCTTTTTTTTTTTTATTTATTCATTTATTTAGTAAAAATATACTATTCACAAAAAAATCATGTACATATATCTTATACTAAGGTATATAAACAATAAGCATATAATTTTATAATTTTTACCACCCCTACTTGGCAACATAAAAACATTATAAACCTATAATAAATATTGATTAAAACTTAAATTTTTTTGTTTTAATTATTCTTTTATGCAAAATATGCATAAAATTCACATTATTAATCATTTCCAATTTGAAAAATCTATCTAACTACATCAACCCTATATACCTTCTATCTTTTCTAATTCATTTTGTCCAAGTATACCTAATATTGTATTTTAAAAATACATAATATTATTATTATTATCAACTGCCCACAATTCAATAGTTTTGGAATAATTTCAAAATTTAATCAGTTTTATGCTCTAGTAGAGATTATAGTTATTATAGAAGTATGATTGTCTTTGCAAATGTAAATTACTATAGACCTATCTATTCTATGTTCTAACTTAATGAATTAATACTATCAAATTTGTAGATTTTGATCCAATCATGTTTAATATTACCAAATAAATTTTTTTTTTTGTTGTGAGAAATGAAATGATATGAAAGGGTTGTAAAATCAAATTTAAAAGATTAAAAATATATAGTAGTATGAAATTGGAAATGAATATTTAAAAGAATAATATACTTAATAGTCACAAATTTATTTCGATTTATATAAATGGTATAACTATTAAGACTAACAAGATATTTTTTGTTAAATATATACTCTTATATTTTTAACATTTATCTAAAGATTTTACACAAAAAAATAACTATTTAAGCAACATAAACTTTAATTTCATAAGTTCAGTAAATTTATTATAATACACCTAGCACAAGAAAAAAAAATATTAATATAATATTATGTATATGGATTATATTAAATTATGACAATATATAGAAGAATATCCCTAATGAATTGAATTATACTGCAGAATATACATTTTGATAAGAAATATCTAATAAAAAATTTAGAAATCAATGAACTTTGAAAATATCGATACATAAGAATTTATTCTCTTTTTATGCAGTCTTAAATGAATGATTTTAACCCCAATAAATTATAATTTTTGATTAAGTCTACAGGATATTATATTAAGTAAAGATAATATATGAATGGAAAAATGTCTATTGTTGCATTTTCAAATAATTTATACATAATTATTATGTACAATTATAATCAATAAATATTTAATATATAGGAAATATGACAGAGACATTTTGATTTTCAAGTTGATTTAAAAAAAAAATCAAAAATAAATAAATATAATATCAAAATGTTAATTGAACATTTATTTTTGTATTGTATTTTAATATACACTTCACTTTATTTTAATTTATTTACAGTAATCAAAGTTAATATCATGTGCCAACAAATTATAATCCATTATGTCAACATAATCAATACAATATAAACACCATATTACTCCGCAGCAATGGATACACTATTTCATCTCTTACCAATAGATAATATCTACGGCAAAGAGATGGCATCCAGAACCGCAATCAAGTTTACAGTCAATTTACACAGTTAAATTACCATTCTTCTATAATGGAATATAAGAAATTTATTCCAGAAAAACTGACATCATATCAGACCGATATTCCGTTTAGGGTAAGCTAGAAGACAAGTACTGTTGTGACCAAAGTGCATGTGTGGTGCAAGTGCACCTTTACACTTACGATTCAAATCTGCATATCCTTCAGCCTACCAAAACATTGCAGTGTGTTTCAGGCGGAATTGATGGTAATAAAACAAGGCTCAGACTGGCTGTGCTCCAGCGTATTATCTATTAGAAATATTTGTGAGGGTAAAGCAAGTGAGGATACTATATTATAAATCCTTTCGAAAAAGAAGAATCTGGGTGCACCTGTAATCTACCTGTAATCAATTGCTTTGCAAAGATGCAATAAAAGCTTCAAATTTCAGATGATCAGGTAAACCAAACTAAAACATCACCAAACAAATGTAGCCTATATGCTGAACCTGAAGCGCTCCCTTCTACTAATTCTGAAAAGGTTTAGAATTAGTACAATGGTAGGACCCATTTCGGGCCAATTGTCTTATTGGTAAACAAGCTGAAATTGGTTTGAACTATGCGATGCAAGTTTCTGTGGTATCACAATGGACCTGACTGTTCTAAGTGTGTTGGCGTATTGTTGGCAGTCACTACTGCCTACCTAAACATCATATTCAGAATTCAAAGCATTTCCTGTCAAAAATTGGTTTGATTCTCACAACTATAAGTCACATGTTTGCTAGGGTTCATCAAGCTAATTAAGTCAATATGTCATTAAAATATTTTTGTCATTGTTTTTGATCATTTAATCGATTTTAAAAGCCAAAAACTGGTACAGTCCCGTTATTATATTTTTAAGCTCTTGTTTCAAACTATTAAATTGATATTAATCGAAAAACCATTTTCAGACATAAACAGTTACGACTTACTGCCAGATATATATCGAATTGCAATTTAAGTTCATGTTTATATTATGATTTGATACAAATTTAATGTAGCTAGCAATCGTTTTTTCAAATATAAACTGTACATTTTTTTTTTTAAATTCCTTTATATATGATTTAAGAAAAAAAAATAAATAAAAAAAAATTCAAAAAATTCCAAAGTAAAATAAAATCAACCAAAATGAAATTTATTTTTTAATAACTCACTTATGTCCACTATAATCATCAATATCGTAATGAATTTTGCCCCAGTTCTTTGTCCCGTTTTATTTTTATTTCATTTTGTCTCACTCACTCTCTATTTCTCAATTCAATTAAATTTCAATTTACTGCATTCCCATGCATAAAAATAAAATCATAAAACAAAATAAAATTCCAAAATTTAATTAACTCCTACACAACCAAAAAACGTTCCATATTTTTTTATTATTTTTTATTTGTTTTTTTTTTTTACTTTTAATTTGATTCTTGCCAATAATGTTCATACAATTTTTAATATCCTTTTACATAATATTCTTGTACAGTAATTTTATGTTTCAACAAAAATACAAAAACAAAAAATTTACAACAAATTTTATTGTTTTTGTTCTTTTTTTTTTCTTTCAATTGACAAAATTAAACACACGTGACCTTGTAAAATTTTATCATCAAGAGCCTGCATATAAAATCAGTTTCATTTCGAACATCAATTTAAATATTATTAAACAATTTTTTCAATGTATGTATATTTTGTACATGTGAAATTAAATATTTTGAAAAAAACAAAAAAAAAAAAAAATGTTACAACAAATTTAGAAAATAAAAACAAAAAAATAAAAAAAAAGATAAAAAATTTCCAAAACAGCAACTTTGACAGTTTAATTTCATTACCATAAATTTAAAAAAAAAAATGTTTTTTGTTTTTTATTTTGTTTCATTTTATTTTATAACTTACATAGGGAATCCCCAAAACTGGACAATAATATAAAAAAGCAATCATGCTGCCAGTTTGTTTCTAATACAAAAATTATTTAGAATGAACAAACAAACAACAATAATAAAGAAAATATCATGCAACATGTGTAAAACATGCAAAAAAAAAAAAAGTTTTCATTTATTGTTGCTTAGCCATAAAAAATATTGTAATTCAAAAAAAGAAAAAAAAAATAATAATAATAAAATCAAAAAAGGATCCTTGGGTTTGATAACTTTTCACTGATGCTATATATGTACTTATATTGAAATTCAAAGCTTTAAATTTATTTAGACTGACCATATACATTTTGAAATTTTGATGAGTATTTTGCAATACAATGAATTACATATGCATTATGTTATATTGGCATACTTTTACTACATAGTTTTCCTACATAGACTATACTATACTTACTGTCTACTCATACTACATTTACCATCATAAGAATATCCATAATATGCAACGGTAACAATACGCATTCAATTAAATTATAATTATACTATAGACCCCTATTTATTAATTATAATTCAAGTTAAAGCCAAATTTAACGTTTTTAGCAGTGCAGGGGCTTAAATAGACTGATATTTTTCACTATCAACCAGTAAACAGTCATGTTTTAATAAGAAGTAAGCAATGGTTTGGTATGGTTTGAAAAAATAAAATATTTCTTAATTACCATGCCCTTTCTACTTTTTCCCTATATTAAATTCAATAATGTTACATTACGCAAAATAAAAAACTTTTGGAATTTATTGAAAAGTTATTGGAATTTAATTCGCACATTGGCAAAAAAAAAAAAAAAAATAATAGTAATTTTGTTTACAACTTACTACGATACACATTACATTGTCTATACGTAAATACCTAACCTACCTACATTTAATGATGAAAATAGAACTGGTGTAGAAGTGGTGTAGATGTGGTGAAGATGTGGTCGTGGTGTGGTGATTTATTTTCTCTCATTTTTGGTGAATAGATTGAATAATTTTGAGGTGAAAAGTTAACAACTAACTATATTAAAATATATGACTAGGGGCCCCTGTGGAGTAATTATAATTCAAGTTGAAGTCAAATTTAAAGTTTTTAAAAAAACAGTAATTTACATACTGACATATAGACTTCGCACGATATAGCAGAAACCACTTAATAACAAATTTTGTGGTTAGTAAGTTTTATTTAGAACACATAAATACACGTCCCTCATATACTGCTTCATTTCCGATATATTCCCTATAGTAAGTGGCATTTAGTGGATAAAATTACTAAAAATAAAAAATGTTGTCATTAAAGAGTTATATACCTACATAATACACAATTTTAATAAAAACTATATTATTACTACAAATAACCTAAATTTAGAAACAGTTACTTAAAAACATAAAAAATGACGAATTCAAGTGATTTGTTTTTTTGTTGTGTTTAAATTTTTTATTTTAGATGTATGTATTTGTTTTTTTATTTTTATTTGACATATGTATATAATGTACATTATATTCACTGCAAGTAATTATAATAACTTATTTGTTTGTTTCTGTTTTTTATTTTAATAAGAACTCACATATATGCATAATATATTTGCTGAATAAGAAAATCATATGAGTAAAAAATTTTGAACTGTGTGCGCATTATTGTTTTATATACAACCTTTTTATTATATTACGAGTTCATTAAAGAGAAGCGAAATAAAATTAAAATGTGTCTACTGTGCTTAAATGCTTGTCAATTATAATATATGATTTATTAAAATTATATTTACTGTAAGTAGTGTTAGTATACATTTACATATAGTTAAATAATCGACAACAAGACTAATTATCTCACTTATATTATATGCACAACTATATTGATGAGATAGCATAAAACCGGAAATAAATCAGCTACCCTGAGATTAAATTTCACTCAATTCATAACACAGAATTTGCGGATTTGTCTTGATATTTTTCAAATCGAATCGGATCTGTCTTAAAAAAAAATCAAAAATTCATAATCCAAAGCATCACAATTCAAACTTCTAAGATTTGTTACGTAATTGAATATTTTATTGTGTTTCATAAGGATATTTATAAAAATATAAAATGGTCAACATTTTGAATTACGACAATATCTTTGAAAAACAAGCCAAAATTGAATGTTAAAAAATTTCAAACCCGAACTCTAGAATCACTCCTAGTACAGAATCTCGCTTGCCCACATTTATATTCTGTATAAGACGAATAATTTTGATTTTGCAGTCTACTCTGAAATTCATTTTAATTTTGTGTGTTTTATATACACAGTGAACGATAAGGTATTTAAAATTATGGAGATCCACCCTTCCTAAAATCAAACCTTCGCTAAACAAAACACTAATTTTGAAAATAAAAATTCTAAAATCGAATTTTGGTCAAATTCGTAATTTATACCGTTATTATTTTGTTTTTGTGTATTGTAGATTTTGCACTTTATATTTTTGTATATTATTATAAAATTTATTTTTACAAGTAGATATTGTCGTGTATCATAAACATATCGAACAATTTTTAATTTTGAAAATAAGGCAATTTATATAACTGTATTTTTTTCATCTTGAGCTGTATATTCGAATATTAATGAATTTAACAGTTTTGGCTTTGCAAATAATAAAATTTTTAATCCTATTGAAAATCTTTGATTTTAGTTCATACTAGCACTTGAAAACATTATTATTAATACTAGAAAAAAAAATATTTATATTATTTTTTTTTTTTTTTTTTATTTTATTTATTTATTATGCTCCATATATTGTACAATTAATTCTTTTAAAACTATTTACTTAGATACAGATATATAATTATCTTTACTACAGTTGATTTGTATTTTTTTATTTTTATTTAGAAGTTTTCGAGTTTAATACTATAAATTTAAAGGAAAATTGGAGATGAAAAACCTTTTTGAATTTTTGTTTTGTAAAACTTAACGCTAACTTAAACAGTAAAACCTATCTATAGTAAAATCTATACGTACGAACTAAACTAGCCTAATTTTTTTTTTAACTTAATTTAAATTTCTGATCAGAGGATTTTCTGACATGAACAGTTCCGAGTGGAACTTTACAGTTAAATAACTTATTTTTTCTAAAATTGTATTCATGCTGGCTTTATCATGCAGCTTTTTGGTTGAATACCATCTGGGAAGATTGAATACAAGTTTCAAAAGTTTATTTTGCGCAATTTGCAATTTTTTGGTATGACTAGCTGCACAATCTCCCCAGACTGGTGCCGCATATAACATTATTGGTTGAAAAATTACCTTAATAAGTATCAATTTGTTTTCTGTGGATAAGATTGATTTTCGGTTAATAAGGGGATACAACATGCGAGTACATTTGTTAATTTTATCAATAGTGTTAGAAGTTTGCTTTTGAAAGGTTAGCCTTTTATCTAAGGTAATGCCTAGGTATTTAATAGTATCGGCCCAGTTAATTTCGTCATTTTGCAGTTTTAATGGTATAGAAGGTAAAAGAGAGGCTTTCCTTTTTTTCGTAAAATAAATTGATACTGTTTTGGAAGCATTAATTTTTACTCTCCATTTTGCATAATAACTAGAGAGCTTATTGAGTGAATTTTGTAGGTTTGTTAATATGTGATTGGGATTAGTGCCAGCAGAGTAAATTGCAGTGTCATCAGCAAATACTGATATTTTTGTAAACTCTAGCCTAGGGATATCTGCAGTGTAAGTGTTGTACAAAATTGGGCCAAGTACCGAGCCTTGTGGAACTCCTGCTTTAATTTCATACAAATTGGAGCATGTATTATTCAATATCACACGAAATACTCTTTGATGAAGAAAGTCTTGTATGATTTTAATTAAATATATGGGAAATTTATACACTTCTAATTTATGAAGCAAGCCAGAGTGCCACACAGTGTCAAAGGCGGAATTTATGTCAAGCGCTACTAGGCCAATAGATTTGCGTTCTTCTAAGTTGGATTTAATGTAATTTTTGACACGTAGAAGAGGGTGAATGGTACTATGCTTTACCCTAAATCCAAACTGTTCGTTTGGAAGAATTTTTTTAGCTGAAATAAACTTTTCCAGTCTAATTTTTATGAGTTTTTCAAATATTTTTGAGAAACTGCATAGTAAGCTGATAGGCCGAAAACTACTTAATTCCTCCATCGGTTTTCCAGGCTTAAGAATCGGAATAATATGAGCTTCTTTCCATATATTCGGGAAATAACCTAGTTTTAAACAAGAATTGTAAATCAAAATTAGATATCTTTTTGCGTTTAATGGTAATTTTTTGATACATAGATTAGATATGTGATCTGAACCTGCAGATTTTTTAGTCTTTAATTGGGCAAATATTTCATTGACAGATTTCAGTTCAATTTGTTCAAAGGATTCTATTTCAGCTTGATCAATTTTGCTTACAGATTCCTCCACCATAAGATTTGTATCATGGTCGCTTGTGTTGTTGTTCACGGCGTGTTTGTTATAAAAATTTTTAGCTAATGCATTTGCTTTATCAATATTCGTGTAAAATGTGTTACTGTCATCCTTTAGAGTACCTATAAATTTATTTTTATTTTTTAAAACTTTTGAAATTTTCCAAAAAGGTTTTGACGATTTTTTCAAGTGCTTAAGAGTATTAGACCATTTCATATTTCGAAACTCACTTATTTTATGTTTTAAAAAGTTGTTGAAGTGTTGTAATTGAGCATAAAAGATTACATTACGACTACGCATCCACTTTCTCCTAACAGTGTTTCTATGCCTGATTATATTTATTATATAGTCAGGTAATTTTTCGGTGTATTGCTTGACTATTTTCATGGGTACAGCCAATTCAGTTGCTCTTTTAATTTTGTTGTTTAAATTAGATATCATATTGTCTATTTGGTAACAATAGTCAACAGAATCATTATTATTGGTATTTAATTCCCTTTTCAGAAACTTCTGATACAGATACCAATTTGCATTGTTAAAATCCAAATAAGTACGATCATGTGATATAGTTTGTTTGCTAACGTTTAAAGTAACCGGCAAGTGGTCAGATGACAGATCATTAATTGTAATAGGTTGGGAGCAATATTCTGGTATGTTAGTTAAAAATATATCTAGTGTAGAAGGTAGTGAATTACTATTATAAGGAATATAGGTATGGTCAAAAGGATATAATAATGTGAACCTATCACTTAGTAATAACTGATATAAAATATTTCCCCAACTATTAGCCCGGGCACATCTCCACATTCTGTGCCTGCAATTTATATCGCCTCCTATAATGAAGTCACCTGTAGTTCTTGAAATTTTTAGTAGATCTTTTTTGAAGTCATTTTTATTTAGATTTCTTACGTTCAGGCTACTTATGTAATTTTTAGTGCCGGAAAAATAGACAGAAAAAAGTTTAATTTTCTTGTTATCATTTAATGTTACCTCTATACCAATATTTTCTATTAAATCCAAATTTAAAGGTTTAATTAGTTTATGCTTAATATCTTTTCTAATAATTATTGCTACACCCCCACCACTTGTTGTAAGACGATCTTTCCTATATATATTAAAGTTCGAGTTTTTTAGGATAATATTATTGTTAAGCCATGTTTCACATATCAAGCCAACATGAATACCATTTTGTAACATAAAATTGAACAATTCATGGTTTTTGTTCTGAATAGATCTAGCATTCCATGTTAAAATATTTAGTTTATTACTAACATTCATTTTGAATATAAGTATTTAACCGAAAGTTCAGTTATAACCGAAAATTGTTCAGCCTTATTTTTGCAATTACTTAATTTATTTAATAATTCATTAGTTAAATTTAATATTTCATCAACAGAAAAAAGATCTGAATTATTTCTTATATTATTACTACTATTACTATTGAAATTATTATTACTATTACTACTAATACTACCTGCTGGAATTTTATTGTTATGACAGCTTATACTTGCAGCAGTGTTACTATTGTTGTTCTCCCAAAAAGAGTTTGATCTACATACAACATTGTAAGGTAATGAATATGTACTTCTATTATTGTTGTTGTTGTTGTTACTATTGCTGTTACTATTGCTGTTTGTCTTGTAGTAAAGAGTGTTTGGAAAAAGTACATTGTAATTACTTTTACTCATAGTTGCATTGTTGTTGTTGTTTGACACTGAGGTATTTTGTCTTACTTTATTGTTGCGACCCAAAAGAGAGATATATGTTTTCTTATTATCACAAATACTATCAGTGGAATGATGTTCACCGTGACAATTAGCACATTTTTTAATTTCTTTGTTTGTACAGTCAGTAGTTGAATGACTGCCGGCGCAGAAAGCACATTTTGTATTTACGCTACAGTTACGTGATCCGTGGCCAAACATCTGGCAATTGTAACATTGTGTGATTTTTTTATTGGTGGTTTTACGTTCCCATCTAACTTTAGTGTTGAATATATAAGTAAACTTATTACGTAATTCGTTTAACTTAATTGAATTTTTTTCTAAATATACAATATATAGTTGTAAATCATTATATAAATTAGTGTTTTTATTTATTGATTTGATATCCAAACATTTTAAACCTTTTTCCAATAAGTTATTCTTCAAATCAGTGCAATTGTAGTTGTCCAATCCAGATAATACAAATTTTAGTGGCTTAGTGCTTTTCGATTCATATGTAAAAAACTCTAGATTGTTTATTTTTAGTTCGTCGAGTGCTTTTGTGTAAGATTCATTTGTGTTACAATACAGTTTTATACCAATTGAAATGGATCTGACATAATAATCATTTACACCAATTTTTTTCATAAATTCGTGAATTGTTGAAATTTTTTGTTTTATTATAGTTATTGGTGGTGGACCATTTTTCTTAGAATCAGTGTTTTCAACATTATTTTCGCATGCGTCCTCCATACACGTGCTTTCATTGTCATCATCAATAGTTTGTAGAGGTAAGTAGTAATTACTCTCAGAAGTTTTCTTTTTTTTTTTGTGAATTGTCAAAATCACTGTTATTATTTATTTTAAAACTTTTCGCCATGTTTGTGTCTTTTTGCAAAAAAGCCACATTAATTTCATTTGAAATTCTTTTCCTTTTTCGAATAATTTTGAGATTTGGAATTCAAATAATTAATTTTAATGTTGTAAATTACAATTATTTTTCTATAATATGTTGTATGAACAAAATAATTTCTTTTAATAACTTTAGAAGTTTTCTCGATGCAAGCAAAGGGAATACTGATTTATATTATAAAACTATATATTATTATTATATAATAAAATTACAAATATTTTGGACCGTAGTAAGATTGACAATATCAAACAACGATTTTAGCATGCAATTAATGTAGCCAATAAGAAAAATTTCAAAATAAATCGTGTGATCGTGAATAGGTGATCGTAATTTTTAACATTTAGTACGACATTTTGTCAAACGTTTTAATAACATCGAAAATAATAATTATTTATTTATTTATTCAATTGTATATAAGACAATTAGTCTTTTTACTATACAATTACAATATTTTAAATTATTATTCGAAATTAGCAAATTGGAAGTATGTAAAAACACGAAAAAATAAATTCATAGAAAAAAAATATTAACTTGAATAAAAAAATTATAATTAAACTAGGGGCCCCTGTTGAGTATTTTTAATTACAGTTGAAGCAACATTTAAAGTTTTTAAAAGAACATTAATTTACGTACTGACATAGACTTCTCACGATAAAGCACACACCACTTATGTTTAATAAAAAGCTTTGACGTTAGTAAGTTCTATTTTGGACACATAAATACATCTCCCTCATAAACTTCTTCGTTTTCGATATATTCCCTACAGTGGCATTTAATGGATAAAAATACTAAAAATAAAATATTTTTTGTAATTAAAGAGGTATGTACATTATACATATTTTTAACCAAAACCATATGATTACTACAAATGATCAAAATATATAAAACAATAATTCTGAACAGATAATTAAATTCTATTTAATTATAAAAATTAATAGAAAAAATTTTCTTTAATTATGTATAAAAATAATAAGATGTTGAAGGACACAAAATGGCTATATTTTATTGAAAAGTTTGAATATTATGAAACCAAAGAGAAACTTTTTTAACATTCCTTCGTATGTACAAATTATTTACACATTAAGAGTTCATTAAGAAGAAGCGAGATAAATAATGAGAAGGTGCTTACTGCGCATGTCCTTAAATGCTTGGCCGTTATAATTATAGACACTATAACTCTACTGTATAAAGATAAATTTCTCAGTCATATGAACAATTCAACTGATTTTTTTTTGTTTTTGTTGTTTTTATATTTTCCATTTCAGATGAATTTGTTTTTTTTTGTTTTTATTTGACGTATGTACAGTGTACATTATGTTCACTGCAAGTAATTATAATAATTGATTTGTTTTTTATTTTTTTTTTTTAAATTACTTAAGCATATGAACTTAATACTCATGAACTTACATATGCATAATGTATTGGCTGAAAAATAAAACCATATGAGTAAAAAAATTTCAACTGTGTGCGCAATATTGTTTTATATACAACTTATTTCTACCTATGTTAGGAGTTCATTAAAAAGAAGCGAAATAAAATGAAAAGGTGTCTATTGCGCAGGTCCTTAAATCCTTGTCAATTATAAATATAGATATTTTCAATTTTTGTTTAATCATATTTTAATATTATTAATTTTCAATTTTCTAAGAATATATGGTCACTCTATCACTGCTTCAATCAGTTGAATCAAAAACTTTTTACAAAATTTTTGGAGCATTATGAACCATCATGAAACCATCATTTCCCAAATGTATAATAAAATTTCTTCAACTCTAAAATAACATACAAAAAAATAACAACAACAATGACATAATTTTGAATATGAAAAGTTGAAAATATAACAAAATTGTAAAATAAAAATTTAATTTCTTTATTAAAAATTTTTTGTACAAAAAACATGTACACCAAATATTTTCAATTATTTTAAAATTTTAAAATTTATCAAAATTTAAAATAAAAAAAATATTTAATTTTAAATTTAAAAACTTTAAAAAAAAAAAAAAAAAAGTACATGATGATACCCAAAACTATCCAAGTTTAAAATGAAATTTTTAATTTGTAGTTAAAAACAATTTTAAGCTCAAAACAAAACATAAAAACAATTTCAAAAATATTTAAATCAAATTTTATGACAAAATTCAACAAAATCTATTCACCTAATCTTATATAATTTACAATGTATCCTGTTTTGAGACCAAAAACTAAAACAAAAAAAAAATTATATCCTTCAATATCGTAATTCACACAACAATTCAATTTCTTTTTACTCTTTTTGTTTTTTTCTATTTTGACCCTATTTTATACAACACATAGGCTGATATGGTCATGATCTAGAATTCAGAAAAAAATAAATAAAACAAGTAAAAATCAAACTAAAAAAAAATTTTTATTTCAAAAAAAAAAAACGAAAAAATTCGACCTAGCTTATCTCAAATGTATGATAATCGAGGGCAACCAAGAAAAATAAATAACAAAAAAAGAAGAAGAAAAAAAACAATAAAATAAAATATATTTTTTCTTTCAACGACATCTGTGAACACAAACAAAAAGAATTATTTTCGGTGAAAATAATAAAACATTGGTATGCACAATGAATAGAATTTGTAAATAGTTTCGAATCTAAAATATACACATAATATAGCTAGCTACAGGTATATCTACTTTCAATTCTATCATTTTGAAGATTTATACTAAATAGGTAGAGAAAATCAAAGAAAAATAATAGAACAAAATAAAAATATCAAATCAAAAAACGGATAAATATGAAGGATAATTGAAAAGTTTTGTCTGTGAAATATTTTCTATAGCCTTAATCGGTAGATTGGCAATAAAATGCGATCTAATGAAGTACAAGCATCTCGGAGATATAATTCATCATGTGTTGTACTTGATGTAAAGTAAAATAGTAAAAGACTAACCAACTACTATATAAAAATAATGTTGATTGAATACTGAAAACAATGTCTGAGAACTGTATCTAATATTTGATCTATACCGAACCCTCTTCAGTGGAGTGAAAAATGATTAAAATTGATACGGAATAGTCAAAGGACTCGTATTCCCAATGGATATTAAAACCAGAAATTTTTTGAATAATTTCTTTATTTTATTTACAGTATAATATTTATTTAGTTTCATTTAGTATAATAGATTTTACTTTAAACATTTTTGTTTGATTCTTATAACTCACAGATATGTTTATATGTTGTTATGTTAGTATATTTATTTATTTTCGAGCTTAAGTTACAATATTATATACTAATAATTACAATTTTGGTTAAATTACATATAAAATTATAATTTAAGAAAAAAGAATAACAATAATAATAATATTAAAACAAAAAAAAAAAAAAAAAAAGAATAGAAAAAGCAAAGTATTATGTGTATATTTTACTTATTCTAATTCAAAAAAAAAATATATAACAAAGAACTAAAAATTAATAATGATATAATGATAATGATATAGTGATGATAGGATTAGGTTTGACAATTGGATTAAAAATTAATAAAATAAAAAAACGAAAAATGAAAAATTAATATGAACTAAGTTACAATAACATAATAATGTAATTTATAAAAATTTACATAGTTGAAGGAATAACATTGGATGCACTTTCATTGACAAATATATAAATTATTTTTTAAAGACTGCTTTGTTAGCAGTAGGTTAATGTTGGAATTATATGAGTTACATGAAGACATCATTCTATTTAATGGTTCATACTTGCCATAGTTAGTTCTATGATACTGTAGGTTAAACATATTATTAGATCGCAATCTGGATTTGGAACAAAAGTTAAGCTTAGCGAGTAATTGAGTAGAAGAAATGTTCCCTTTGATTAATTCAGTTAAGAATACTATATCAGCGACAGTTCTGCGTTTTACAAGCGTATTGAGATGTAGCAAATTCAATCTGTGCTCATATTTAGGTAATCTTAATGGTTGTTTCCATTGTTGAGATTGCGTATAGCAAATTTTAGGAATTTTTTTTTTTTTGACCGATTCAATTCTGTTAATATAAATGCTATAGAAAGGATTCCATATCTGGCTGGCGTATTCCAAATTAGGTCTAACTAAGCCAGTGTAAAGAGATATAAATACATAGGGATCGTTAAAATTTTTTGCCCAACGTTTAATAAAACCATGCATAGAGTTGGCCTTATTCAGTATGTGGGTATAATGGAGATGAAATGATAGATTACTATCGAAGAGTACCCCCAAGTCTTTTATTGATGCAATTTTGGGAATGGTTTAGTTATTAAGAGAATAAATAAACGAAGTTGGCCAAGAGCGACGTGTAAAATGTATTGTGGTACACATTTATTAACGTTTAACTGTAAGATTGTTGTTGGTACACCACCTATGAAATCGATTTAAATCTGCTTGTAGTGCTAATAAGGCATCTTCCAAGGTATTAATTTTTTTTTATAAATTTTCATATCATCAGCGTAAATTATAATGTGACTGTTATGGATTATAGAAGTAACATCATTAATGGAGATAATAAATAGTAGAGGACCCAGATGACTACCTCTTGAGGAACACCTGTAGGAGCCTAAAATTCAGAAGAAGTATTGAATCTAAAATTGACAGTATATCTACGATTTGAGAGGTAGGAAATCAACCAATTTATAAAAAGAGAAGGGAATCCATATTTTTTTTAACTTAAAAACAATGATGTTGTGTGGAAGAAGATCGAAAGCTTTACTAAAATCGGTATATATCACATCCGTTTGAAACCCGTTCTCCTATAATATAATATATTATATTATATATTATATTATAACTATAATATTATATTAATGTTATTAATTTAAGTTCCATAATCCACAGTGATAAAAACCGGTAATTGTATAGGTAGTGTAACACTTAGTATAGGTATTACGATCTGAGACAAAAACAGTAATTTGTATAAGTAATCTAACAACATAATATTTATTGATTAATTTATTTATTTACAGGCTTAATTCAAGCTAGTTACATATTGTATAATATTTATGTGAATTCAAGTAAATTTAAAATTAATAATATAGGTAAATATCAAAAAATTAAATCTAAAAAACTAATTGGAAAAATTGTGAAATAATTAAATATGTCACCTACTGATGAGGGACAGTAGTAGTGTTAAAAACAACCATTTTATAATTATTAACAATTTAATATTTTAGTATAAAATTAATTTTTTTTTTTTGCTTTTGTTTTGCAACAAAATTAAATTTAATTTGAATTTATCTATACAACAAAATTTTAATTTTAATATTTTATTTAAATTTTTAAATGTAAAAACTTATCAATTGAACTTTATAATTTTTTTTGGAAAATTCTTTTGGATCATCTCTAAATTAAAGCAATATTTTTTTTGCACATAAACAACAATTGCAATAGTAATAACATAAAAAAATAACAAAATATTTTTTTTTGCTTTTTTTAACTGGTACTTCTATATTTTTATCTATAAAAAAGGATAAAAAATTGTTATTGCAGATTTAGTTCTCTTTTACTCTCTTTATCGATGATATCCATCGAAAAGGAAGCAAGCATTTTTAGTTAGCTTTAAAACTTACTTTTGTGATTTGTTTTTTTTTTTTTTTTACTATTTTGAAGGCGGATATAAATACAACAAAACATATGTTTATTCACTATTTTAGTATTTTACTTTAGTATAACTATATTATCTATTTTTTGTTTATCAGCATAGGTGAATATTTTGGTATTTTTGTTGTAGTGTAGTAAGTACGTGTACTGATTTGATAATAAGAGTTTGTTTATTTTTTTTTTTTATTTTGCATTTGTTTTGTTTTTATTTATTTCAATGTAATTGTAATAAATTTTGATATTCTGTTTTCGATACAAATTTCATTTTTTTGTTTTAATATATTATAATATATATATATATATGTATTATATATATAAATAGATTGTAATGAAATACCTAAAGAAATTATTCTGTGTTGTCTAAAATTAACGGTACTGAGACTGCATGAAATTTTGGACAAAAAATAAAATTTATTTCTGTTTTAATAGTAAAGAAATTTAAGTAGGAAATAAAAGATTACTTCTTCTTGCACAGTAAATGCCTAGTAAGCCAGAGGCACTCCTATATCGTTCACGGAAAAATATCTTCAGATAAGATATAACAGGTATATTTATCGATACAAGAATTTTAGAGTAGGTCTGATCACCACAGTAAAATTACGACTATATGGGACTAGCCCTTACTTAAAAGCTTTATAATCTAATTTAAAAAAGTCTGATAATCTCATAATTTTGTAAGGATTAAGCCATATCTATATATTTATAGATGTAAAAATACAATATCTAATAATAATTGCAACTTTATTTGTTAATTTTTTATTTTAATTATTTTATTAAAATTTTGTTAATATTCTAAAACTTAAAAAAACAAGGAAAGAAGAGTTTACGAACAGGGTTGTTACTTTTCAGATCTACTACATTTTTTTAATTTTAAAAATCTACTACGTATAGTGACACAATTTACTACAGTTTACACACAATTGAAAAATCCTATCTCAACTGTTAAATAAAATATTTAGGCCATATTTCTGATAGTAGAAAATATTTAAAAAATAACTAGAACGATATTTAAAAAACGCAAGACTCTAGTAAACTCTACATTCCATATATAATAATGAACGCAACCTTTAAGTGAACTTATGTTTGAAGATATTTGTAAGTATATGCTAGTACTATATTCGCTTCCACATACCACTGCACCGGCAGAAAGACAGTTTTTTAGATTTAACCTGATTAAAACTAAACTAAGAAACATCCCGAACACAAATCCATTGAAAAGATAATGTGTGCAAGATAGCTATTGAAACCTAATCACATTTACTTAGAACCTGCACAATGAGAGGGATTTCTAACTAAAAAAATAACGTGTTAACAAACTTTAATATATTATAATTTTCTAAAGTTATTGCTACTATATTTTATAATCTCTAAAATGGGTTCTATCTCTTCACGAATAATTAACCAACTAGATTTAGACCTAATATACTAAACTTTTTTTTTTAGATTTTATTATTACTACCCTTTCGCAACAACGGAGTGCCCTAGCAATTTATCTTAAATTTATTTTCGAACTATATTTTAATTAAATTTTGAGCAAAAATTTGAGCAAATTTTGATCAAAAATTTGAGCAAATTTCGAGCAAAAATTTGAGCAAATTTTGAGCAATGTTTGAATTCATCACTTTTTTGTTATATTCTTATTGGTATTACTAATTATTAGTATTATGTATGTGTACTAGTACTTAGAAATCAACTCACTATACATTAAAGACCTACTACACATATTCAAGACTTGAATTTAAGTAATGAAAATTACGGTAAAATCTCCTACAGTCTTAAGCAATAAATTGCACACAAATTACCGAACTTAAATAATAAGAAATAATTGTACAAAAAAAAAAAAAAAAAAAAAAAAAAAATCAAATTTATAGAAAGAAAAGTGGCAAAAACATAAATTTCAAGACAAATAGCTACATTTTTCTATATAACAACTTTGAGTTAAAAAGGTTTGTTAAAACTGAAACCGTAACAAGAATAGGTATTTTTATTATTATTTTTTTTTTTTATTTTTTTTCTTTTGTTTTACCAAATTTTTCCTTTTTTTTCATTTTGAATTCCTTCTAGTATCAAAGGATCTATTTAATAGTTTACTGTTATCTCTCAACAGGAGGGTTCTTTTAAAATACTTTATAAGTTTTATTAGAAATTTTGTGTAGTTGGAGTTTAATTGAAAAATTGATGTGTTCTTGAAAAGTATTTTTCTATTTTGTTTTTTGTGTTTGTTTTTGTGTTTGTGTTTGTGTTTTCTAAATTTTGTTTATTGTAAATGAAACACGTGCCAAAAAAATAGAAAATGATTTAAACAGCCAATATATAGTACCTATATATAGGTGGGTACATACAAAAACATTTTTTGATTATTTTTAAATGATTTTTTGAAGATCTACCTAATTAGAAATGGATTTCTGGGTATGGCATATATTGTACTACAATTTGCAAGTTACTATATTTAATTTTTTTTTTTCAAAGCACTTGCAGAGGCCCACATCTACACATATTTGACAAGTAGTTCCATTTTATTTGAAAAGTTCGATTATAGTGGACAATTACTTCTACTTACTTAGGTGGCCAACAGACCATGTAGGTCCTGGGCCTGATTCATCAACATCCTCCATTTTTGCCGGTCACGGGTGGATCATCTCCAGTTGAAGATTCGAAATTACTTTAAATCCGTCGATATTTCGTCTCTCCAACGAAGGTTTAATCTGCCCCGACGTCTTGTACCTTCGGGTCTGGAATCGAAGATTCTCTTGGCTGGAGCATTTTCGTTCATCCGCTCTAGGTGTCCGAGCCACTGTAGTCTCTTGACTTTAATTTTTGTGACTACGTCCACCTCATTGTACAGCTCATAGAGTTCGGTATTATTGGACAATCTAGATGAATGCAAATATTGTCATTAACATACATTATAGGTAAAATTACTTTTAGTACGTATCAAGTAACGGTTACAAAGTTTTTGGTAAAATAATCCACAGCCCTTTTTAATGTAAATGAATCGAAATTAAACTTTGTAGCAGTGTGATCAGCTGTTTGTAAATTAGTTTTTATTAAAAAAATATTACCATATTATACTTCAAAGATGAGTCTTCAAATATAATTGTCCAGTAATTAGGTTTGTGTATTGGTTGCTAATGAGTTCCAGAATCAAGAAAAATAGACTATATTTACCCATCAAATTTCATACTAGAAAATTATCTAGAATTTATTTTTTTGTATAGATAATTTAGTTTTAATTAGTTTGATTCTAAAAAACCTACTACTTGCTAATATGAGTATTATTGAGTATTATTTAAAACATGTATTATTGTTGTTAAAGGATTGTTTTGTTCACCAACACTACTAGGACTAATCAATAAGTAAACTGTATAAAAGTATGGGCTGTATATTTCACTCCACTTTGGCTTTTGTTATAATCGAATTAGATATTTGTTGCTCCAACTTACCCAAAACTGTTGATATAAATTTTTTAGATGCTAAAAAAAAAACATTTGAAGAACCGATCAAAAATTCAAACATAAAATTCTTTGTTTATTTAAAATTATTACATCACTTCTTATTTGTTAGCTCAATGTTTACTTTAAATCCATGACGTAAATTAGAGTAATATAATATAATATTTTCGTCCTTCGTTCTCTTACCTTAATACCTAATATTTATCATACCTATAAGCCTTAATACCTTTGATTTCAATTTCCTGACCAGTATTTAGTAAATAGAAAACAATAAAGACAAAAACTGAATACGATTAACGTTTAATAAAAATATTTAAAAATTATCAAATATATTTTTTTTTACTCAAAAATTTAAAAAAATTTCAAATCTTTTAAAAAATTTGTGAATAATTTCATTAAAACTCTTTAATTTTTGTAACAACAATCTTTTTAACCCTTTAAGTTTCAAAATATAATTTTCGTCATTATTTCAATAAAATTTTATGTAGCGACTTAATATTATAACCTAGAGTTTTAACACTTAAGCTCCCCACATTTAATAATTCAGTTACATTGTAATAAAAAGTTATACAGTGGCTTATTATAACCTACAATTTGAACCTTTTAACTCCCAGTATTTCATTTGCAGCGCATTTCAAGAATATAATTATATAGTGATTAAATTTGCAGTTACAAAAAAGAATGAAATGAATAACAAATTTTTGGTACACCGAATGTCAATAGGTATAAACAGTCATTCAAAATATTTAATTCGATTCTTAGTAAAATACTATGTAATGTAGTGAAATTGGCATCTCTCTAATTCGGTATATTTAATCGAAAAAGATCCATTGGGGTACTAGAAAGACACTAAAGGCTCTATTACACATCAATCATTCGTCAATCATTTATCCATATATTGTCAATCATTGACTGTTGATTGACCGTTGATTGATGAGAAATGATTGATGGTGGTTCTATTCTCATCAATCATGTCATCAATCATGCAAGCAAAATTCCCATCAATAATGCTGTCAATCATCCCATCAATCAGCGGAATTAAAAAAATGGCTGTTTTGGGAATATTCAGATAAGGTTATAATATTAATTTGTGATGTACCTAATTCAAAAAGAATAATTTTTATATTAATTTTAATAATTATAGCAATTATTATAAAAAAACGATTGATATATTATTCAAATGTGCAAAAAAATAATTTGTTGTTTTTTATACCCAACATTTACTTTAAAAATTCAATTTAAATTGAAGTTAAAAACATTCCCCCAAAAATAATATTTTTAATATTCAAACTATGTTTCGAAATTATCAATCTATTCAGAACACTTCCACAGTGTGTCCTTGAAAAATGTATAAAAAGATTGACGAGTGCATGATTGATGTGTCATCGGTCATCATTCTTTTCATCCATATATTTTGTCAATATATGGACGAAATGATTGATGAAAAGAATGATGTGTACCTAATAGGCAACTAACAAAATTATGAATAACAGAAAAGCCACAAAAAAAAAAATATTGTACTTATAATTAGGTAAATTCTAACTAGCATATATGTTTTAGTCAGTTTTTTATTGGGACGTATATACCGGGGGTGTCTCAGAGCACGCGTATCAGTTTTTGAAAAGAAAAAAGAGCCGTTATTTTAAATTTGAAAAAAAAAATTTTTTATTAACCAAATCGACGATGCCCTATCGATTAGTAATATTTTTAACTTCCGGGAAGGATCGAAAATGGGTCTTTTAAGCCGGAAATCGGTACTTTTTGATTCAAATTCGATATCTCCTCTCTTAAAAAACTGAACCTCTAGAACACCCAGGTATACTTTATACGGAATATTTTTCTATTTATACAATATACATCTACATTAATAGAAATAATATACAGGGTGGTCCGGTTTAGAGCAAAAAGTTTTTAAAGAGTGATTCCTGGGAGTATTTTAGAAAAAAAATTGTTCTAGAAGAGGGGTCTATCTTTAAATTAACCTGGGCTACAGAGGGTTAAAGAAAATCGGATTAGAAAAATTATGTCTAAAGAATATCAACTACAGCTCAGAAGAAATTGAAACTAGAACAATATCTTCTTCATAGCTTTTTTTTAGAATTAATATACATAATTAACGGTATATGTTGAATAAGTATCAGACTTACCGTTTTTGAATAGTAACTGCATAAACTTAAAATTTTGCTTTTAAAAACTGAAAATTTTGTAAACATGAAAAACGGCAAGCCTGATATGAAAGTTGTGTATGAAAAAGTTGTAGGGGATGCTGTAGCGCAACAGCACAATAAAAAAAAAAAAAATTAGCGAATTTTTTCGAGATAATGAACGTTTTTTACAAAATTTTCAGTTTTTAAAAGCAAAATTTTAAGTTTATGCAGTTATTATTCAAAAACGCTAATTCTGATACTCATGCAACATATACCGTTAATTAGGAATATTAATTCTAAAAAAAAGCTATGAAGAAGATGTTGCTCTAGTTTTAATTTCTTCTGAGCTGTAGTTGATATTCTTTAGGCATAATTTTTCTAATCCGATTTTCTTTAACCCTCTGCCCAGGTTAATTTAAAGATAGACCCCTCTTCTAGAACAATTTTTTTCCTAAAATACTCCAAGGAATCACCCCTTAAAAACTTTTTGCTCTAAACCGGACAACCCTGTATAAAAAAATTTCATTTCCAACTGCATTTATCAACTACTTACAACAATTTGAATCTAACTGACACAAATATGTTATATTGGAATCAAAGGGTTAATATTAAATATACCAAAATTATTCATTCAGACAATTTGTTTTTTTTCAAAATTTTTTCTTTTTACTTTCCTTTTTTTTCAATACTACCTGTGTTGTGTATTAGTAAGTTATCAATAATAAATTGCATAACATTTCTTTTTCTGTTTACCCCACCTTTATATTATATTCCTTTCAATACCTTAAATACTTTTTCTGCTTTCCAATATTTTATATTAAAAAAAACAAAACTGTTCAGATAGGATTAAACAAAATATTTATGTATTGCGACAGTGATGTATTCCAAAGTAAGTATAAATTGATTTAAAAAGTGAGTCTGATACTTTTCCATTTTCCCCAAAGCCAACTCTGTTAAAAAAAAAATTAAATATAACAACTACAAAATTTTGAAATTAATTGAGTGTCAAAGGCAGACGTACAAATGCAATATTTTGTACCAAATGTGGACTAAAGGTAAAATCATAATATACTCATAAGTTATATGAAAAGAAAATGTAGAATCAAAGCGTCTTATAAGAAAATAGAAAATTACTCCAATATAAAAAAAAGGTATATTTTTGGTATGCTTTTTTGTAAAACTGAATTCTCAAAAGACTGCTTTTATATTATATTTTTTTTCGAGTTCATGACTTTATATTTCACGTATGTTTGAAATTATATTATTAGCATATGTATACTAGTATTTTTTTTTTTTTAGAATTTTATACAAATTACAAGTAGACAACAAAGGACATATTTATAATATATTGTACAGTTATTTAAAAAATAAACTGCAAAGAAAAAGAATAATACAGTAAATCTATTAGAAACAGCCAACACCTGAACCAAATTATTTTGTCGGTGTGATATAAAAGAAAAAAAAAAATACAAAATAAATGTCTTTTAAAACAAGTCACCAGAAAAATATATAAAAACTGCTAAGTTAAATTGTTAATGTCGAATTACTCATGAAATTATCATTATTTTTTTTTTTATATTAAACGGGTACATTAATTTGTCTGGAAGAAGGTTAATAAAGAGCAAAAGGTGTAAAACATTATTATTTTTATCTTTTTGTGTTGTAGAAAAATTAAACACTAATTACGTAAAAAGCCTTATAATGGTGAGAAAAATCTCTTTAGGTATCTTCATGGTTGAAATAAATTATAAAAAAAAACAAAAAATAATAAGAGATATAAATTGTTTTTTAGATTTTGTTTCGATTGATGTGGGGTAATAATTATTATATCATCTGATAGCTTTAACCAGTGAAGTAATTGATGATGGGTTCGAATTCGAATTCCGCCAAGGGTATATTTGTACTAAAAATAAAATGGAACTGTACTATTCTATAGCATATATAGTAGTCTATAATAGATGTTTGTTTCCAAATTAATAGATGTATACAATTGCTAGTATATCTTCACTGTACAATGAAAGCAGTTACAGTCCAACATGTCGCAATCTTTGATTGATCAGACAAAAACAAAAAATAAAACAACCATAGTTAGAAACAATAAAATGGAATTGTGCAGCGATATGTACATGCTATTATGTCGAGTAGAAACATTTTATTTAATTTCTGTGCAGACAGTGTTGGCAGAAAACAAAAACGTCATGGCTAAGAAACAATATGCAGTTGAATAAGAATTTTTGTGCTAGAAAACGTATAGTTTTGTAGTAGTTTAGTTTTAACATTGTTGTGATATTATACTGACCATTCATTATTTTATCGGTAATTACTTTAAAAAAACTAATAATTTTATAATGAACATTATACGACAATAACAATAATAAATTCTAAGCTTAAACAAAACAAAAAAAAAACAAATAATTAGTGACTCTTATACAATGTACTATTATTTTTGATTTGTTCGAGCCAAAGAAGAAGATGTTAGTGCTCCTTTTATTTTGTTTGCATCATGATTAATCAAATACTATAATTTATATCTAATTATAAATATATAAAAAATAAAATAAATTTACATATTTTGGAATAAAAAATTTAAAACATTATACAATCCCTAGTTCGACCAAGTTTTGCTATAGATCTATAGACTCAGAAACAGACCATAAACCACCACGATCTGTGGTATATACAAATTTTATATATAATTCAATTATTTCATTTGGGGTATTATAAATCTCATATGAAATAAAGCAGGACAATTGCAGAATATGCTGTTTTAATCACTGATTATTCAACAAAACCCACAGGGTCTGTATATAGTGCGATGCGAACCATTTAAAGGTTCTCAGTGATCATGTGCCGATGGGCAAAATCCTAAAAATTAATAAATCTATATTACAGATTCACTCTTGTCATCCAAATATCCTCTTTAACTTACTCATTTAGTTATATTGGATATATGAAGAAAAATACTTTGTTAGATACATCGTAATATACATCGTAAGATACTTCATGCTAAGCTACTTCAACTTGTTCAGTAAGACAACAGATTATATTGTTCTACGACTGTGTGATGGTTCAACGAAACTTAGGATCAGATGTTTGATAGATCATTATGTTTGACAACCTGACAGAGATTTAAAAAGTTCATTTTCAGGGTATCCACAGATTTTTCACAGTCCAGGGTCTTCTAGAAGAATAGCGATAACGGTCGAATTCGCAAATGTGATGTAATGAAAGGGATCGTTGTGAGCTACATGTGGCCTAATGTTGTGGCGGTGACGATTTTTTTTTTATTTTAATTTTTTTCACTATTGTACTTTCTCGTTTATGATCATAGAATTATTGTAGGTCTATGCTTCTTAATGAGCGGATATTATTGCTTTGATGCCATTTTGAATGTCTATCAGTCGATGTGTATTCCTGGAAATATTTACATCTTTTGTGAGCTATATCGTTGCAGACAAATAAAATATAAGGGGGAGATGATTCCTCTTCTTCTTGCACTTTGAATTTACATTTGGCTGTATTCGATATACCAATCCTGAGCAGATATTTATTAAATTATATAAATAATTATTTTTTTTATTTAGTTATTTATCTCAAAAGGGCCCAATTGCTCATACAGAGAATACTTCATTGTTTTAACAAATAATGTACTACTACTAATTTTAATTCAGTTCAAAATACTAAAACTAACCTAATCTATAAAATAGTCTGCTAATTAAATCTTTATATTTTAATTTGTTTCCTTCATTTCATACTTAGTTTAAAATATATTAATTACTTTAACCCTTCGTTGCATACCATTGCATATATGCAATCATAGCTTTATTAGTGTTTAATTCAGCTATGTTTTACAAATTTCTCTACAAAAGAGTTAGAAAATATTATTTTCTGTATTTCGAACAAAATTCAGCTCTCTTTTCTAATTTCATTACTCAAATAGAGAAAATATGTCAGTTTTAATTGAATAGTGACCACGTGCGTAACATTTGTACGTTATATCAATTTATTTTCTTATAATTAAAATTTGTTAAATTATTTAAATAACAAAAATGTAAGAAAATTTTGAATTAAAAAACTTCAATTTAATAAAATTTTATTATTTTGTTGCATTTATGATTGAAAATATTACTTAAATTCGTTTTTAAATGTTTTATTGCAAATATGCAAGAACATGTGGGAACAGATTTTGTAAAATTTATGTAATATTTGCAAGAGTTGCATATATGCAAGATTGTGTTATAATAATCGTTAAAATTTCTAGGTCAAGAGCTATTAGTGACGAAGAATTGAAAAAAATTATAGAAGATTGGAGTTGTAGTGAAGATGATGGTGAAAATTTTGATGATGTAATTATAGAGAGAATAATGAGGGATAGTGAAAAAAATGCAAATGAAATGGTTGCAGAAAGTGTGTTTGTTGAATATATTGATTGCATGGACTCGAATAACGATAATATAGAAAACTTAGAAAATGTACCTCTGAATGTTATTGGTGGTAAAGATGATGAAATCATAAGCCGCGAGCAATATGAAGCAAAAAATGCTTTGGTAATGAAAAATCAGTATTCCAAAGTTTTGTGGAAAATAACAGATTTTTCAATAGATGAAACCGATACAAAATTTTATGGAGTATTTATGGAGTTACAGACCCCTTATAGTATTTTTAAATACTTTTTTACCGATAAAATATGTAACTAAATTATTAATCAATCAAATTTGTACAGTTGTCAGAAAACGCCTGATAAACCAAAAAATCTAACGAAAACCGAACTGAATAAATATATTGGCATACTTATTTTGATGCCAGTTATTCAAATACCAAATTTGCGCCGGTATTGGTCTCCATTTGTTGGAAACGATTTAATACGAGAAACAATGTCAATCAACACTTTTGAAAGAATACGTCAGCAGATACATTTTAATAATGCAACGAAAAATTATTTAAAATTCATCGATTAATAAATGCTCTTAAAGAAAGATTTGCAACTATTCCTTTGGAGCAATGCTTATCAGTTGATGAACAGTTATGCTCAACAAAATCTAAAAGTTATTTAAAGCAATATCTCCCAATGAAACAACACAAATGGGGATTTAAATTATATCTTCTTTGTGGTATTTCAGGATTTACTCATATACTGGGGATGAAAATAAAATTCAAAATAGACTACCATATGAGAAAAATTTAGGAACTAGTACAAACGTAGTAATAAGATTACTTCGAATTATTCCAGATTTTCAAAATTATCGAGTTTTTTTCGATAACTATTACACAACTCTGCCATTAGTTGTTGAGTTAAAGAAAAAGGGAATTCTTTGTCTGGGCAGCGGAACGGAAAAATCGGCTATAATAAACTTATATGATTTCCGTTTAGACATAGCTAAAAGTCTGTGTAAACTAAGAAGAACAGAAAGAACTGCTGGGCGACCATCAAGTGAACTCAATAAAAATATAGAACTGAAACGCAAGCATTACTTTAGTGTTCCTCTACCACCAAAAGATGTTCGTGTTGACAAAACGGATCATTGGCCAATTTGGGCTGAAAAAAGACTACAGTGCAAGGTACCTAAATGCGACGGATATACATTTGTTAAATGTGATAAATGTGGTATCTCACTTTGTTTCAACAAAACTAGGTACTGTTTTAAGTCATTTCATAATAATTAAGTTACTTTTTATTACTTGAATACCTATTTAATATTTTTTGTTCGTTTTTTTTTATTGTTTATTTTTTTTTGTTTTTTACCTGAATTGTTAATTTATTTTTATTTGTTAATCTTAAATATTTATTTTTGTTAAAAAAAAAGAATTAAAATTATTAATTTTATTTTTAAGAAAAAAACTTTCTTTTTAATAAATATTTTCATACACTTGATTTTTTACTTTTATTGCACAAGAATAAGAAAATGACCAAATACTCGGACCAGAACTATTTTTTTTGGAAAAAAATTACCTTTTCCCTTTATTTTAACTATTTCACAGCAGAAAAAATTTTTTTCATTTAACAAAAAAAATTCATGCAACAAAGGGTTAACCTAAATTCCTCCTATAGCTATGCAAATTCATTTATTTTTACTTAAAATGTGAATTTATTAAATTAAAATTTAGTCTACGTGATTATCTGATTCAATTGTTGGATATTGATTTTGAAAAAAGCTTTAGACTACGTAAGTCCGGTGACGAATTGCTATAGTTGTCACTTACTTTTGAACTGACTCACTAATATAAAGGCGTTTCGTACCCAATTAATTACATTTCATATCCTAAAATTATTATTGTTAAACAAATCGAATACACCAAACTTTACCAAATTTTAAATTCCCTTTATTAACACGAACATTGAACACATTATTATTTTAAGTTTATCATTATTTATAGCAGCTGCAATAATTCTATATTTAATAATTATTAAAAATATTATTATAAAAATTCCTTCACAATGAAAATAATGTAGATTTTTCCCTTTAAATTAAAATCATTGAATTTTTTACAATATTCGAATAGCTACATCCTTTTTCTTGATTATCTTTAATATAATTTCTATATCATAAAATAAAATAACCAAAAAAACCCCATAATGTTATGAAAATTTAAGAAATAAACTCTCAAAATTTCCCCAACAACACAATTTAATATTTTCGATTTATTTTCATCATACAATCTATCATAAAATATACATTCAAAATTAAACTGTATTGTTATATACATAAGTTTGTTACAATGTGACATTTTACATCAGAATAGATCATTGAAATACAAAAGCACTTCAAATTCACACAAATTTTACTTAGACGAGAACAAAAAAAGTATAAAAAAAAAAACAGAAAAAAAAAAATTCTTAACCCATACAATATGTTCTCGCGTTTAAAACTTAACTCGCGTTATAATGTTTAATGTAGCATACAATAAATCGATGACACAACAATTTATTTCATAACACTAACTCAACCAAAAATAATACATAAAATTTGTTTTTTTTTTTTTTGTTTTTATATATTTTCCTTCTCGTTTATTCACGCTTTACTCCTGGATCTGTGCGCTTCTTATTTCCACAACAAAAAAAAAAAACAACAAAAATGTAACAAAAAATAATAATTTCTAAAATAATTCGAAATTTGTTTAACAATGTAGTTTAGTTTGTAACAATACCCTTGCAAGATAACTAGATAGATAGATAGATACATAAACAGATAGATAGATAGATAGAATATAATATAATAATATGAAGCTATTAAGTAGAAGTGAAAGTGTTCACGTGCAATAAAATTTGAAGTGAAATAATAAAGAATAAAAAAAAAAAAAAAAGAAGGGAACAACAAAAATGCTTTAGAAAATTCAAAATGAATAAAACCCAGCAACATCAGTAACAACATCAGTATCACAGGATTATTATTTAAAAGCAAAATAATGTGAGAGAATTTTCTATTTAGATACAGTTCATATCGAAATTATTTGTTAATATAATATTTAAGGTTTGTTATCGAATGATGGAGTGGCAGCACGTAACTTGTTCACGTTCGTCAAAAAGACGTATTAACACTTTTGGTAGCATGTAAGCAACCTTGACGTTGATGTAATTCCGAAAACGTCAAGTATACATTTTTTCGGTAGCATGTAAGCAAGTTGACGTTCGTTGATTTTAACGTATACGTTTATTTTTAAACGTTAATGATTTTCTTACCGTGTACTAAAGTTTATACGAGAAAGATAGTTTTTTTTTAATAATTTTATATTATTTTAATAATAAAAATATAAGATTTAAATATTTATATATTATAGTTTTTATAATTTTTATTTTTATTTTATAATTTTTAATTTTTTTAACATTTTATTTCTGGAATAATTGAAGTATTTTTGTTTGCATTCAAAAATTATTTTATTTCTGTGATAATTAAGCATTTTTTATGTGATAATAAAATAATTTTTTTTTTAAATTTCTTAATAATTGAGTGTTTTAATTTATTTAAATAAAATACTACATTTATTAGTTCATTGAAAATATCATATAAAATATCAACTAATTTGGTTTGTTTACATTTATTTTATTTATTTTTTTTTTTGATTTTAGTCTATTATAAATTCTATATCTATTGAAACGGGCACATCGTTTTTATTATTTTTGCGATTTTTATATAACAATTTTGTTCATCAAAACAGAAAATAATAAGGCGAAATACAAGAATTCAAAAAAAAAAATTCTAAAAAATTTAAATTCATTTCATTTTATTTCAAACCTCCATTAAATTTGAAAAACATATGTTTTTTGAAATTTTAAATAGGTTAATTTGATTGTCAAAATAATTTTCAAACATTCGGAATATTTTTTCGAGTTTTCGGAATAAATTTTCAACGTGATGTTTTACATGCTACCAAAAAAAATGTTTGACGTTAAAATACTTTACGTTGATTTTTGAACGTAAACGTTTTACGTGCTGCCACTCCTGTTGTTGGATCAAATTAATGTTGAAGTGGCCATTTCAATTGCTTCTGGAAAACCAATTAGTAATTAAATCAGCCTTTTTGATACCCCCCCCGACTTAAGTAACCTATTTCTTGTTGTTGGTTCTTATTATTATTTCATTTTTGTTCTCCACTGGGACTCAGTACTATAGAGATTAGCCCTGTGTGATTAAGAAGGTTAATTAGATCTTTTATTTTTCTTTCCGCGATAAAATCTATATTGCTGGGGAAAGCTTCACCTAATGCCCGGAGTATGACTTTAGCTAATTCTGGGCAACTGTAAAGGAAGTATTTAAGAGTATTCTGTTTAATTCTGATTTTTGCACTTGCGACAATTTTTTTTTTGTTTTTTTTTTATATAATTCCAATTCTATAGGATGAACATAACTGCTTTTACACAGAGATTTGGAATACACAATCACATACAATAATTTTACTGTAGATTTTTTTGTGGTATAGACTAATTTAAATGTGGAAAACATTTATCTACTGTAGAGTACTTCACCTTCATAATAGCATAGTTCGATTTTATTTTTAGTGATTGCCAAAATTTTTAACTATTTATAATTTATTTTGGCCCAATGTTAAATGGTACTGGATCAGGTCGAAAATTACAGAAAACATTTGTTGCTTTCGTTGGGAATTGAACTTGAAGCCTTTCGGTTGGAATGCAGCAACTCTACCTACTGCGTGTGAACAAATGGGGATTGAACACAATACCTAGTTTGAATGCGTGTCTCCCTATTAGCAAATGACCCGTACTGATGGCTACTATTTTTGATATATCAGTACGGGACCTGAATAAGAGTTTTTTGGTTTTATTGGTGTTATATGATGGCTATTTTCCTGGACGTCGCACAAGTATTTAGTTAATGAAACCTTTCATTCGCTCTGGCCAGAAAGTATGAATGTGAATGCGCTTCTTGCCAACTCGAATTGGATAGTGAATGTCCTCATCTAGGGGTCTAACAAGACCGCAATCTTGCCTGGTCAGTTCATCGACTCTCTCATTCTCATCTATGTTACTGTGACCAGGAACCTAGAATAGAGAGATCGAAAATGGCTATCTACGGCTAATTTCGTTTTGGCATTGTTCCACCAGTTTACAACAGATAGTGTCCGTTACAAAATCGTTGATAGCAGTTTGACTACCCGTGTGAGATTATGAGTTTTGTTTTAGTTGTATGATTATGTTTAATGACTTCCCTAATTTCAAGTAGCTGTGCTTGAAAGACACTAGCATATTTAGGGAGACCATTAGATTTTCTAAGAAAATTATAGATTTTAGATCTTCAGCACCTACTCTGCAATTTATTTTCGATTGATCTCTGAAAATTGCTATATCATTTTCCCTTTTCTTCAAACCACGCTTCCAATCGGTCCTAGTAGGAAAACCTACCTTGGGGTTTTTGTTGAAGTTTAGCTTAGGATTGATGTAATCGATTTCTTCTGGCAGCAATTCATTTGTTATATGGCCTACTCCACTTTCCCTTACCCTGACAGCACTGGATAACGTCTCTGTAAAACTATTATTATAGCTTGCAATGTGAGCGGATTTCAATAATAAGAATTTAAAATTTATTTAATTTTCGATTTTATAGCTAGCACGATAGTTTGTTAAATGCCTCTAATTGTGGTAAAATTGTGTTTAATTTTATTTTATAAGAGAGTGTACACGAAATGTCAAATTACTGTATCAATGTGGCAAGGTAGCAATTTTACTCACACAAAAGCTCGCGTGCTATCAAAAAACATAAATAAAATTATTTTTCACCATTTTCAATTGTACGAAATCTAAAATTACTTACTGATTTGAAATCAAGGAAAGGTAGAGAAAAAGCAAGTGAGTACATAAGAGTGTAGAAAAATATAATTGTATTATCGAACATATGTGTCATGCCATACACATGTCATATTGTTTACTGTCTTGATTGTACCTATACGGCTATAAATAAAATAAAAATCATGTGAATTAACATTTTTGTAAAAAAAAAAATCTTAGATATTAATTTACAAGTTTAATTATAGCAATATATTTAAAATATTTTACTTATAGCTGTCCAAATCAAACCAATTTTTGGCAGAAAATATTTTCGACAATTCTGAACATAGTGATTATTTTATCTCGATTTTTTCTTATGTTGACATAAGCGATTATGATGTGGTGTCACATATTTATTATCACATTATTTTTGTTATAACATTATTTTAGAATTTTCACTTGACAATAATAAATAAAAAATATTTCTCAATCGAATAGTTCAAATAATTTTGATCAGTACTGTAATATTTATATGAGAAGGCGAATTGTTTATAACAACAACAACAACAAAAAGATAAAAATTAAAATGAATTTCTAACTATGTGTATGAGATATGTATGTCATTTTATGTTTAAATTTAAAGTGACTGATATGATCTGATAGACTGAATAAACAATATTTTCCTATTCAACTGATATTATTAGGGGTGGGAGAGAGGGATGAATTTTATAAATTTGCTTTAGATATACTCATTATAAAAGTGATTCTTCCTGTTATTTTGTTTTGTTATGTATTTTGTATTTTTTTTTTTTTTTTTTTTTGAATAATACAAATACACTTATGATATTAAAGAGTATTTAATAATATATTAAGGATAATTCAGCAGGATATAGTAACTTAAATTATAAGTAGTAGAATCGTTTAATAACGCATTGTTAATTTTAATGATAAACCATTATTATATTTTTATACATAGAATATCACCCCGTTAAATATCAAAATTTGAAGAAGAATTTTTAATTAAGAATAATTTTTAAATGAATTTTCTATTGGATTAAAATTGATTAAATCCTGTAATTTATCAATAATTATATAAAAAAAAAAAAATATTTTGTATTTAATTGAATTTTTTTAATTCAGTATATTCATTGATAGGATTAAGGCTATACAAAAAAAATTTCTTTGATTCGCTTAACGTCACTTGTCATGGTCTAATCCACCAATTATTTTACCACCATACGAGCATAGACTAAAATTAATTGATTAGTGTACATTGAACTTTAGGTGTGAGATTTCTGATATTATTTTCATTACAGAGATTATAAAGAACAATCTAAAATTTATTTATTTATTTATTTCGAGCTTAATTCAAGCAAGTTACAATAAATCATACTTAAATTAAATTTATAAACTAAAAATTAAACATTCAAAAAAGAATTAATAAAAAAAAAAATAACAAAATTTTCATATTATAAGTAAATTAAAAAGAAAACAAAATCTTATATTTAACAATAATTAAAAAATAAAAATGAAAAAAGCTTCAATTAAGAAGACAGGTCAAAGATTCATCAAAAAAAAATCAGTTACACAAATACAGATTATTTTTTAATGATTGTTTAGTTAGGTAAAAGTTAATATGGGGTTTGTATGCATTACAAAGAGACATCATCCTATTAATTGGTTCATATTTACCATAATTAGTCCGATGGTACTGCCAGTTAAACATTTTAGCAGTTCTTAGTCTAGAATTAGAACAATAATTAAGTTTAGCAAACAATTGGGGAGACGAAATGTTGCCTTTACTTAACTCAATTAGAAATACAATATCAGCAACTTTACGCCGTTTTTTCAAGGGTATTAAGATGAATTAAATTTAGTCGATGTTCATAAGGAGGTAATCTTAAAGGTATCTCCCAAGGAAGAAGACGTAAAGCATATCTAAGGAATTTTATTTGAACCGATTCAATTCTATTTATGTGAACACCATAAAACGGACACCAAACCTGACTAGCATATTCTAAATTAGGTCTAGAGGGATTTAACTTGGTCAAAGACCAAACAGGTATAGAGGGATTTTAATAGATACGGATCTTCAAATTCTCTAGCCCCACGTTTAATAAAACCGGGCATAGAATTGGCTTTATTTAAAATATCTGAATATTGAAGATGGAATGAAAGTTTAGTATCGAAGAGTATTCTTAGGTCTTTAATTGATGTAACCTTTGGAATACTTTGGCTATTAAAAGAATATACATAAGAAATTGGGCATAATCGTCGTGTAAAAGTAATATAAGCACATTTATTGACATTAAGCTGTAGGATTATTTCAGGAACACCAACTATAGAAACGATTCAGATCAGCTTGTAACGCTAATGCATCCTCTAAATTAACAATTTTTTTATAAATTTTCATGTCATCGGTCTAAGTTTTAATATGACTATTAATTAATAAAGATGAAACATCATTAATAGAAATAATGAAGAGTAAAGTACCAAGATGACTACCTTGAGGCACACCTGTGGGAGCTTCGAACTCAGTGGAAATTGACGATCTAAACGAAACACTATAACTACGACCAAAAAGGTAAGAATGAACCAAATTAATAAAGTAACGAGGAAACCTTAATTTATTTAACTTAAAGATGATAATGTTATGCGGAAGCAAATCAAAAGCTTTGCTGAAATCTGTATATATTACATCCGTTTGAAACCCATCTTCCATGTTATTAATAAAGGTAGATGTTGACTCAACAAGATTACTAACAGTAGATTTAAGCTTTACAAAGCCATGTTGAAAAGATGATAAGAAACAAGTACAATGATCATAAATAGAATCAAATACATTAAGTTCAAATAGTTTAGTTTAACAATTGGACGATAATTACTTACATTATTTTTTAGATTTTTTTTGTGAACTGGTCTAATTAGGGCAGTGTACCTGTCTAAATGGATCAGTTCACAAACATTGTACCAAAATCAATATACATTTCCAGCAAAATCATTATTAGCAAACTGCACCGTCTATATGCTCATTCAATTTACTTAAAATCAGTAATCATAGGACTAATAATTATGGTAAATATGAATCTAATAATAGCATGCTCATTATAGGTAACAAACATACATAAATTCAATATTGACATTACGCTATCAAAACATTCTCAAAAACAAAATTTATACAATCGCTATTGTTAGGATATTGATATTCTCTTATTTTATTTTAGTTTATTCAAATTTAATTTTCAATTTTAATTTGATTTGTAGCAAATATAAAATAATTTTGTTTTGTAAATGGTTTGTGCTAAGCAGTATAAATAAATAAAAATAAAATAAATATAATAGCAACATGTTATATCGATTATACCTATATATTATATTTGACAGAAAATTAACAATAAATGTAAATAATTAAAGATCAGTAATAGTGGGTAGTATTGCTTAAATCAAATAAAGGACTTAAAAATTATTAGAGACATTTTTCGCAACGCACTTTTTGAGTTATGAAATTTCTTATTTAACTACTATTATTAACTGTTAATTCATTAAAAACATAATTAACTATGAAATACATATTTATTTTTTACTTTCAAAATTTAATTTAAATTTTATTCGAATTCAGGCTCCTTTAAAATATTATCCTTATATTTTTGTTATTGTTTTTTTTTTTCAGTCTGTCCTTGAACCTGATACTTTTAACTATAATATAAAATAAAACCAGCAAAATGCATAATCAAAAATAAGAATTTTTTTTTTTTTTTTTTATTATTCAATTGGTGTGAATTTTTTACTAATTTAAAATAAAACAAAAAACAAAAACCCGAAAAATAAAATAAAAATCAATCAAAACAAAAACACCATTTTCTTAAAAAGTCATTAATCTTTAAATAAAATTGAACCAACGAACAAACTTAAATCCTTTAAGTTTTGTATGCTGCTGAGAAATGCCAATCTGTTTATCATTATATACATTGAATTCCAAGAAAAAAAAAAAAAAATTGAATAAAACAAAAAACAGAGAGAGGGTAAAAGAAAAAAATGCAAAAATCCTGTTGGATTAGAGTTGCGAATTTAATTTAATTTCTTTGTTTTATTGTGTTTTTCTTTTCTTTTTTTTTTTTTTTGTAAAATATAATCCTTTTCATTTTAGTCAGGTTTTTGTTATTTTTTTTTTTTTTCTTTTTGCTTTAGATAAAGGATATTTAAATTGAATGATAGATGGATTTTTTTTGTTTTTTTTTTCGTTTTTTTTTTGTTTTGTGATGATAACAGCGTCAAATATTTTAAATATTCAGGACATTTAAGACGCCATAGAAATTCAGTAGAAATTTTAGAAAAATTTAATTTTATAAACGGGAACGGTTTGATCTGATTTGATTGTACATATAATGATAACACGATGGAAAAATTAAATAAATTTTTGAAGTAAAAAATATGTATCGGAAATTCATTATCATGCCAAACATTTTTTATGATGTAAAATAATTTTAAACTAACAAAATATGATTAAATCAAAATCAAGCTTTGTATAATGTACAATAGTAATACTACCAACAATAAGGAAAAATCTAAATATTTGCCATTATCAGTATTTATAAATTTTTCAAATTAATACATAACAGTTTATGAAATATCTTCTGATAGAAGACCCCACCATCGAATATAATATTTATAAATATATATTATGTATATTATGTATATATTATAATGAATAATATATCGTATACATGCACTCATTTTATTATTTTTTTTTAAATTATTTTAATTATGCACTTTAAGGTGTAGTGTATGCCTAATCAAACATCAATTCCAATTCTAATTTCGTTAGGCATCAAACTGACAGTTACTTGATAATTTAAATTTACAATAAGCAATACAGAATTTGAATTAAAAATAATTTTAAAACAAAATATACATATAAATATAATATTATTAATCAATGATATAAATCAATTTTAGTTTTTAAGATTGAGTTGGATAATTAGAAAAACTTCAAGTTGGTTATATATCAAAGACACAAACCATAGACATTTAATTCAGTTTGATTTTATTATTTCAACTGCACATAATAAATGTACAGTCACAATTTTGAAGCCTTTTCCAGGTAAAATGTTGGTCATCATGGAGATATATAGATATAGAAAAAATATATCAATATTAGTAGCTAATTATTGTACTTATATTAGTAGCTAATTACTGCTACTTACTGTAATACGTAAGGTCATCCTTTTGATTTTCAAATGAAAATATTTTTTTGAAGCAATTGAAAAAAATAAAATTGATACAAAACACTTCAAATTGTTAATAAATTTTAAATAATTAAATAAATAATATTTTTTACAGGAAATTAATTATATTAAGTGAAAAATGACAGCAAGTGAAATATTTATAACAGTTTTTTGTTTGTTTTGTAGATTGGGTTGGCTATATACAGTTCACATCCATTGTACTATTCCACGTTTGATTATTTAAATTCACAAAGCAATGGCCTTAGTGCGGTTTTGTTTAACTTAAGTTACACTTTCAAAATATTTTATATGATTGGATTCAAATAATGAAGATTTGAAATGACATAATATAAAAATCAAAATAGTATGGCTGCATGATAATCCTATATATTGTGTAAATATATTAATATGAGCTCTTAAAATTATGATAAATATTGTATAAAACAAATTTTATAACGAAATCAATACATTTATAAACAAATTATCATAATATAATAATTGTAAAGAAATATCAAGATTGCAATCATCCACATAATAATAGTGTAATATAGAATTATTAAATATTACTAGACATTTATTATTGTTAATTGACCACTATTTAAATTATGGCCAACCATAAGCACCGCAAGTTAACAATTTTAGCTTTATTATAGCTTTAGTGCTACTCTACAGATAAATTTTAAAGCTATTTAGTTTCGAATTTTGTTGCAATAATAGCTCTTACATCTCTAATAGAGTTAATATATGACAAAAAGGTCAGCTTACACAGTATACTAATTTCAATTGTCATTTTACCTCTAGAAGACTAAATTATGGTCACTATGCAAGATACAATCACTAAGGTGGATACAAAATGAATCAAGATCCTAACAACAGAGTGATAAACACAAACAAAACTATCCGACACTATTCAGATTTTGTAACAATATTTTTATCGCATATAAATTAATTACCATATTATAAACATCAACCAAATCACATTGAGAGCTGATTTAAAACATTTTTATACTTGTGAAATATATCTAAAATTTGAAATTTCAAATATAACCAACAAAACATTATATTGAATACAACTAAATATAATTTACCTTGAATATTTTATATGGAAATGATGGTATAAACCTATATCATCCAAATCACTATAATTAATTACTTCGATATAATTTAAAAACTTACCATCTAACATCTTAAAAACATTTAACATCTAAAAACAAAAAATTAAAATATCAAAAAAAAAAACATTTAAGGATAATCTCTGTAATGAATAACAAAATCAAAATGTAAGTCTTTATAGCTGTCTTCTATAAAATCAACAAAATTTTTATATTCCTCAAAAAATCAATTTATTTATTCTAACGATGATAGAATAAAATTTCTTCATAATCCTGAAATCAATCAATTTTCCCATAAAAGTTTTTCACGGTTAAATAAATTCACGTTTTAAATTAACTCAAAATTTATTATTAATATAATATTTTTACCAAAACCTAAATCAAAATATTTCGCAAAAATTAAATATCATAGACAGAAATTTGTTTTGTAAAATTGAGAAATTTTAAAATAATTTGTACAAAACCAAAAATGCTTTATCTAAAATGTCATAATAATACGACTATAGTATTTAAACTATATATGATAAAGGATAATTAAAACAAAATATGATAAAGACAGGAACAATTAATTTTTTATTGTAAACTAGAATTTTATAAAATGAATTGGGAAAACTTTTAGAATATTTAAATTATTTTTGAATATAAAAATTAAATTAAATTTGTACCTATTTTCAATGTATTTGACAATAGTACGCATTATCGGTGCCTCAATGCTAGTTTATGCCATACGCCAAAATATACTTTTCGAGTAAATCGACATTGATGTTTGAATGCTTATAAATTGGCAAAACTGTGACTGGCAAAAATGGAGGATGTTGATGAGTCAGGCCCAGGATCTACATGGACTTTTGTCCACCTAAGTAAGTAAAAAAAAAATTGGGCCAATAGATTTGTTTTATACTAACAAGAAATATTATTTACAGTTCTACGATCAATTTTGTGTATTAAGTTGGTCCTTGTGTTAAAATTAAAAGTTATTTCAAATTAATCATATCCATTTTTTTTTTCATCGATTTGTTCGCTTTGTATGGCATGGAGCAAAAACATTTTAATGTAGCTAGAACAAATTAGCACCAGCAATCTAAATTGTGGTTATGTACGACATATTGTCTCAATTAAACACGAATAAAACCATAAAAAAAATGAATAAAAAAAAAATTATTTATTTATAATTATAATTAAAAAATATATTATTATACTAGCTTTGTAACCCGCCATAAATGACGGAACCAGAATAAATTCTAGCATTTCTTTCCTTCATTAGAGTTTTCATTTCAATTTTAAGAAAAATACATATTTGCTTACTAATTTACCATACCTTTATTTTTGTATTATAACGCTTTTAATTACCATATAAACAGAATATTTGTAGTAAGGTGCAAAATTATCTATTCCCTAAGGGTCATTTATTCGATGATTTTAGCGACATCCTTTTTGCCAACATTGAAAATTTAACATATAATTCAGAATTAAGTTAATCCTGTTAACATTCAATAACATTCCATTATAGGTATAACAACAAATAAATAGGTATTTACAAAACTGTTCATAACTTGTGAACCATTGATCGGTTATTTAAAATTTCATTTCATTTCAAAAAAATCATTATCGAACTGTTCATATTAAAATTCATACATAATTATTATTTATAACATACATTAAAAAGAAGAACAACAATCAATATGGTTTAACCGATACCTATATATACCTACCTACTATATTATCTTCTATATAATTCATCATTCTCTACAACATACATTTATACACACTTGAAGAAAACAAATATACCTAAAAATTATAAATTTACAAATTAAAAATAATAGTACAAAATTTCATTAATTTCTTTAAAAATCTATAGGTTGTTATTGTTTTTATGTGTAAATCAGCAGAACCAAAACCTAAGCCCATAATACATACTAAATATTATATACGATCATAAATTCATGTATCATATAGATATATATATATATATATATTAAAAAAAAACAATAAACAAAAAAAATAAAAATAAATAATAATTTTAACTCTTCATCGCATCACATTTCTGGCTAAAGTATATATACGTACCTATAGTACTATACAGGCTATGCATACGGTATGGTAAAACTATGATGATATGATCATTATCATAACAACAACAAAAACATTGTAGACACATACGCATATTGTGTATAATTTTAAGTGATAAGAATAACCTTTAAATGTATTATGTTTTTTTTGTGTTAAATGCTGTTTGCCTCTTGGTTATTATACCATATTAAGCTATTGATAAAATTTCTATTAGTCCTTCTTATTACAAATCAAAAAAATTGTTTGTTTTATTTATATTATTATAAATAAGACTAACATTAAATTAAAAAAATATATTTCATGCAATGGTATTTTTTCCTACAAAGGTTCAACTTGGTAGACAGGGGTTAAAAAAGAGTACCAAAGTAATTTGTATACATATTGTAATTTGTACATGTGTTGGAGTATTCCGTCGGACTTACAAACATCCAGATAAATGCAGAAAATTATATACATAATAATAAAAAATAAATAAATAGAATCACAAATTTTCTGATAGCCTTAAAAAAATGGTTCTTTCTACACACCTTTAACATATTAATTTAAAATAAAATTAACTCTAAGTTCTTATTAGTTAAACACTTATTAATTATTCATTTGTAAATATAATCTGCTTTTGGAATATATGGAAATAAATTTGTAATATCTTTAATTTTTTCTGTTGGAATTGGACAGGGTTTTAAAATTGATAAATATTTTCAATATAAATTTTTCAGAGTTGGTTAGCTTCTTTTTATGGTTTTATATTTAAAGTGGCAGTTTTGAATTCTCCTTCGGAATGTTGAGGTTATAAACGAATTTCGGTAATTTGTCTTCTGCCATTTAGGGATTTCTACGGTGTAGGAATGAGCTCATGCTCATCGGGGGAAGCACTTAAGTGGTTAAGTTTCCACTGAGCATGTGCCGGTCCTACGAGATATTTATATAAAAGAGATATCTGACTTTATGATGATTTCCAAGAGTAACAATATGAGCTGTGACATTTGGATAATTGATTAGACGAATATCCGCCCGTTTTTGAACTTTATTCAAATGTTTTAATGTGAGAATTGTACTCTATTTTGGATGGTATAAAAGCTTTATAGATTTTCAAGAGTTCACAGGAGGAGAACTTATAGCGGCTAAGAAAACATAAATATTTGGCTGTGTTTTTTTAAACATCAATAATATATGTTCATTTCAGATCAATTTTCAAATTAAAGGGCATACCTAATATACTTAAGCTTTCAAACCGCTAAAGTTTAATCTTTAACATGTACTTATAGTTTATTAATTAATGAATTTTTTAAAGTTCTGCACTTTGCGTTGATTTACATTAATTATTGTTGTTAATAAATTGTATATGCATAATATGTATTTAGAAGTATATGTACATACATACTTGTAAAATGTAAACGCTCTATACGAGCGATTGCGCTCATTTGAGCAAAAAAAAAAACTAAATAAATAAATTTAATGTTAAAATGAGAGAGATAATTGTCTTTTTCTTACAAAAGTAAATCTTAATTATTCTCTCATACGACAATCTGAATCTAATATTACAATTTTTTATTAGTATTAGTAACAAAATATCAAAAAATCAATATTGCAGTTCATTGTAGTTTTTACAGAACATCAATTCCCGCAATTTGCATTTTGAAGATATCACAAATGACGGAAATTGTCACAATTAACGACAACGTCTACAAATTTGTATAATTGGTATAAATATGGTTGTTAGTTGTCAGCGGTAACAATCTATGGGATCTTTCGAGACCGCATATATTCCGCATGTATTAATATATTTGAATAAAAAATATTTACATCAATGAGTCGATACATTCACAAACGGGCTAATGTCTAATTCAATTTCAATTTCATTTTATTCAATCTAATATACATTACACTATTAGCCACTACAATTGTATATATAAAAGCATTCGTATTAGATTCACACAATTTGTTTTAATATTTTAAAAATATATTTAAAACTCAACATAAAATTTCTAACTGAAAAACTGATACAAAAATCAAATAACCAATTAGGGGCTCGTTTACGAAATAAAATTGTTCGTAGAAAAAGCTGAAAAAACATATTCCGATTTCTGGTTTTTAAAATCACAAAAAATGCGATCGACTAAAGACAACTAACTAAACTAACTTCAATAGACTTTTTTAATTTATTTTGTGTGCTATGTCCATTAGAAATATATTAAAATTTTGGTTTTTGTATGCACGTGGAACAAACCTGGTTTGATCAAGTTGTAATTTAATTTGTGTCATGTCATAAGACATTGATATTTTAATTATTTATTTCATTTTGTATTCACGTCCTACAAACTTGAATACAATAATTGTAATTTCTTATTTGTGCCATCACATCCTTTGTACACCGCCGCAACCTTATACATTATTTATATTTATATGCACATGGAATATTTTAGATCAAAGTCAATAATAATGAATATTTGGTACATGTGAATTACTGAATATTATGAACTAAACAATCACGGATAAACATATTTGTCAAAAATGTATGAAAATACTGGACTATATCAAAATATGTATATCCTATGTCACAATTTGTACTGAAAAATCAATAAAGTGAATATGAAACAAACTAACAAGGTAAGTAAGAGAGATATTATAAATCTGATTGCAGATTCTGAAAACGCAGACTCTGAAGCCGCTAAAACTATTGTTAGGCTAAAAATTACCAAAGTGGCGTATATCACAAATTAGCACTGAGGTGACTACATATATAATATTTTTATAAATAACAGTTTTTATTATTGATCGTAACTATAATTGTTTTTATTTTTAACGTTCTATGTACATTTCCAGATCTATTGAACTTCATCATTCGATTGCTCACAAACTTGCCGGTCTCTATTTAGATTGGAATAGCTATTTTAGAAGTAAACTTAAATTTAATAATAAAATTGTTATTTGGTACGCTATTATAAAATAGGGTTAAATATTTCTACCCGTGGATATCAAATTACTGAAAAACATTTTCTCAACTTAATGCAAAAATAATACCTATAATCTGATACAAACTCCACGCAGTATTTGACATTATATTATCACATATTCAAATCGATGATTTTTTTCCATTTAACAAAACCACCAGATTCAGTAAAATAGTACAACCTCGTGTTTCAGTTACATTTTATTTTATATAGAAATAAAAATCGACCTTCAGTTAATAGAAATCAACCTCGTGATTATGTTGTGTTGTGTTTAAGCAAACCTCGTGCAGCAGTTAATAGAAATAAACCTCGTGCTTCAATGCCATTGTATTTAATATAGAAATAAGCCACGTGCTTAAGTTATGATATATTCAATATAAAAATAAACATCGTGTTACGTATTGTGTTTTATATTTACGTATTTTAAGTATAACAAATTTTAATTCATTTTAAATTTAACTTTTTTGTCAATATTTAAGGTATGTTAATAGCGCTGAATACTGAAATTTATTTACTCGTAACAGTATATTTATATGGTAAATTAATTAATTAACTAAACCAAAATAAAAATAATGATCATATTATAATGATACTGATAAGCACACCAAATAGTGCTCAATATAATGACCAAACAATTGAGTTCAATTGCATTTCATAGAACTATACTATACTAGCCACATATTAACAAAGGCCAGTACAATACACGAAGCTTTTAAAATATTTCTGTGGATGGCATATACCAAATATATACCAATAACACTATAATATCTAAAATTCTTAAAATAAGGATTCAAAAATTAATATAAATTTTTTTGTTATCTCTATTTTTTATTAATTCTCTTAATTTTTTATTAGTTCTATCCTGTGTTTATGAAATTGTATTTTTGTAAAGTTTTTTCAAAAATTCCGCAATGAAATACTCACAAAATTATGGTCATTTTAAGAATTCATTTAGGCTTAACCACATATAAAATTTATAATAAAATATGGAAATGTTAAAACAATTTTGAAAAACAAAAAAAAAAAAAACAAAAAACAATTTAAATTTAAAATACCTAACACATAAATTACATATTTTATACATGAGAATTTTATACTAAAAAACAAAACACCAACAAAATTACATAAAAATATATTTTAAGGACATGAAGTTGTTGTTTCTATTCTATTTTTTTTTATCATAATTTAATTTTTGATTTTTAATATTTTGTTTTATGTGATATTAAAAATATATTATGTTGTGTATAATATTTTATATACATTATTATATTATGTACATATATATTTTATTTTATTATTAAATTGAAAATTTTCCATTTACTTGTATATTATTTAAAAAGATAAAAACAATATTATTGTTGTTGTATAGTTTTTGTTGCATGAGAGAAGAAAAAGTAAAAATGAAAAAAAAAAAAATAAACATCCTTTGAAAAGGGTATAGACTAGTCAGTTTTTATTATATAATATTATGTATGTGTATGAATGTTAAAAAACAAAAAAAAACAAAAAAAAAACATGTACAAGACCGTAAATCATGTGTTCTCTTTTGTGGTTAAGACAGATTTTAATTAAATTGTGTATTTTTTTTTTTTTCATGTTGGATGTGAACCCTTTGACTTTTTATTATTTAAATATATTTGACTTTTTTTTTTATTATTTATTTTTATTTCTATAAATAAATATGAAAAAAAAAATGTTTAAGGGAATTCCTCGAAACTCTGAACCGAAAAAAAAAACAAATTCATAGCAAACAAAATGAAATTATAGTCGAATTTAATTGGATGTCTCCTCGATAAAAATTTCTGAAGTTCATTAAAATTTTTTTACTATTTGTTTTTTTTGTTTTTTTTTTTTTTTTGATTTATTTATTTTTTTAATAAAAGTTCTGGTAACTTTGTATATTTTACTTTTAATAACTGACAATAATTATGAAAATATTTTTTTTTTTTTTGCTCGGATTCATGTTTTTAATTATTATTATTAATATTTTTTTTTTGTTTTTTTTTTTTTTTTTTTTTTTAAATAAACAAAGAAGATATATTAAGGGAAAGAAGTAAATTTGAAATTGGATAGGAGCTATAATGAAATAAAATTTTACATAACAATAATTGTATGTTAATAAAAACTGTCATTCAACTCTCTGTTGAGGTTAACTTTGATAGTCGATAAAAACAGTTATACAAAAGCAAAAAAGAAAATTGCTGACGTAATGACAGTTATTGATTCATAGACAAAATATCGAAAATTGTATAATTTTTTTATCAGAAAATGGTTGTTTTTTTTTGCATACCAATGCTCATAAAAATTTTCAAAATTTCCAAAATCAAAAAATTCTATAAAAGTCACATTTTTTAACCGATTTCAAAGATTTTTTGCATTTTTTTTTTTTGTTTTAATGATTATTCTTAAAGTTAGCCACAAAAATTTATAAATTTCAAAAATTTGAAATTTTGATTTTTTTTCCTATTTTTTTTGCATACCAATGCTCATAAAAACTTTCAAAATTTCCAAAATAAAAAAATTCTCTAAAAATCACATTTTTTAACCGATTTCAAAGATTTTTTGACATTTTTGTTTGTTTCAATGAATATTCTTAAAGTTAGCTATGAAAAATTTAAAATTTCAAAAATTTGAAATTTTGATTTTTTTTCCTATTTTTTTTTGTATACCAATGCTCATAAAAATTTTCGAAATTGCCAAAATCAAAAAATTCTATAAAAGTAAAATTTTTTAACCGACTTCAAAGATTTTTTACATTTTTTGTTTGTTTTAATGAATATTCTTAAAGCTAGCCACAAAAAATATTAAATTTCAAAAATTTTAAATTTTGATATTTTTACCTGTTTTTTTTGCATACCAATGCTCATAAAAATTTTCAAAATTTCCAAAATCAAAAAATTCTCTAAAAATCACATTTTGTAACCGATTTCAAAGATTTTTTGCATTTTTTGTTTGTTTCAATGAATATTCTTAAAGTTAGCTACAAAAAATTTGAAATTTTAAAAATTTTAAATTTTGATATTTTTACCGGTTTTTTTTTTGCATACCAATGGTCATAAAAATTTTCAAAATTTCTAATATCAAAAAATTCTCTAAAAATCACATTTTTTAACCGATTTCAAAGATTTTTTACATTTTTTGTTTGTTTCAATGAATATTCTTAAAGCTAGCCACGAAAAATTATAAATTTCAAAAATTTTAAATTTTGATTTTTTTTCCTATTTTTTTTTGTATACCAATGCTCATAAAAATTTTCGAAATTTCCAAAATCAAAAAATTTTATAAAAGTAACATTTTTTAACCGATTTCAAAGATTTTTTACATTTTTTGTTTGTTTTAATGAATATTCTTAAAGTTACCTACAAAAAATTTGAAATTTCCAAAAATTTGAAATTTTGATTTTTTTACCTGTTTTTTTTGCATACCAATGCTCATAAAAATTTTCAAAATTTCCAAAATCAAAAAATTCTCTAAAAATCACATTTTGTAACCGATTTCAAAGATTTTTTGCATTTTTTGTTTGTTTCAATGAATATTCTTAAAGTTAGCTACAAAAAATTTGAAATTTTAAAAATTTTAAATTTTGATATTTTTACCGGTTTTTTTTTTGCATACCAATGGTCATAAAAATTTTCAAAATTTCTAATATCAAAAAATTCTCTAAAAATCACATTTTTTAACCGATTTCAAAGATTTTTTACATTTTTTGTTTGTTTCAATGAATATTCTTAAAGCTAGCCACGAAAAATTATAAATTTCAAAAATTTTAAATTTTGATTTTTTTTCCTATTTTTTTTTGTATACCAATGCTCATTAAAATTTTCAAAATTTCTAAAATCAAAACATTCTATAAAAGTCACATTTTTTAACCGATTTCAAAGATTTTTTACATTTTTTGATTGCTTTAATCAAAAATTTGAAATTTTGATTTTTTTTCCTATTTTTTTTTGTATACCAATGCTCATAAAAATTTTCAAAATTTCCAAAATCAAAAAATTCTCTAAAAATCACATTTTTTAACCGATTTCAAAGATTTTTTACATTTTTGTTTGTTTCAATGAATATTCTTAAAGTTAGCCACGAACAATTACAAATTTCAAAAATTTGAAATTTTGATTTTTTTTCCTATTTTTTTTGCATACCAATGCTCATAAAAATTTTCAAAATTTCCAAAATCAAAATATTCTCTAAAAATCACATTTTTTAACCGATTTCAAAGATTTTTTACATTTTTGTTTGTTTCAATGAAAATTCTTAAAGTTAGCCACGAACAATTACAAATTTCAAAAATTTTTAATTTTGATTTTTTTTCCTATTTTTTTTGCATACCAATGCTCATAAAAATTTTCAAAATTTCCAAAATAAAAAAAATTCTCTAAAAATCACATTTTTTAACCGATTTCAAAGATTTTTTACATTTTTGTTTGTTTCAATGAATATTCTTAAAGTTAGACACGAACAATTACAAATTTCAAAAATTTGAAATTTTGATTTTTTTTCCTATTTTTTTTGCATACCAATGCTCATAAAAATTTTCAAAATTTCCAAAATCAAAAAATTTTATAAAAGTAACATTTTTTAACCGATTTCAAAGATTTTTTACATTTTTTGTTTGTTTTAATGAATTATCTTAAAGCTAGCCACGAAAAATTATAAATTTCAAAAATTTTAAATTTTGATATTTTTACCGGTTTTTTTTTTGCATACCAATGGTCATAAAAATTTTCAAAATTTCTAATATCAAAAAATTCTCTAAAAATCACATTTTTTAACCGATTTCAAAGATTTTTTACATTTTTTGTTTGTTTCAATGAATATTCTTAAAGCTAGCCACGAAAAATTATAAATTTCAAAAATTTTAAATTTTGATTTTTTTTCCTATTTTTTTTTGTATACCAATGCTCATAAAAATTTTCGAAATTTCCAAAATCAAAAAATTTTATAAAAGTAACATTTTTTAACCGATTTCAAAGATTTTTTACATTTTTTGTTTGTTTTAATGAATTATCTTAAAGCTAGCCACGAAAAATTATAAATTTCAAAAATTTTAAATTTTGATATTTTTACCGGTTTTTTTTCCATACCAATGGTCATTAAAATTTTCAAAATTTCTAAAATCAAAACATTCTATAAAAGTCACATTTTTTAACCGATTTCAAAGATTTTTTACATTTTTTGATTGCTTTAATCAAAAATTTGAAATTTTGATTTTTTTTCCTATTTTTTTTTGTATACCAATGCTCATAAAAATTTTCAAAATTTCCAAAATCAAAAAATTCTCTAAAAATCACATTTTTTAACCGATTTCAAAGATTTTTTACATTTTTGTTTGTTTCAATGAATATTCTTAAAGTTAGCCACGAACAATTACAAATTTCAAAAATTTGAAATTTTGATTTTTTTTCCTATTTTTTTTGCATACCAATGCTCATAAAAATTTTCAAAATTTCCAAAATCAAAAAATTCTCTAAAAATCACATTTTTTAACCGATTTCAAAGATTTTTTACATTTTTGTTTGTTTCAATGAAAATTCTTAAAGTTAGCCACGAACAATTACAAATTTCAAAAATTTTTAATTTTGATTTTTTTTCCTATTTTTTTTGCATACCAATGCTCATAAAAATTTTCAAAATTTCCAAAATAAAAAAAATTCTCTAAAAATCACATTTTTTAACCGATTTCAAAGATTTTTTACATTTTTGTTTGTTTCAATGAATATTCTTAAAGTTAGCCACGAACAATTACAAATTTCAAAAATTTGAAATTTGGATTTTTTTTTCCTATTTTTTTTTTGTATACCAATGTTCATAAAAATTTTCAAAATTTCCAAAATCAAAAAATTCTCTAAAAATCACATTTTTTAACCGATTTCAAAGATTTTGTACATTTTTTGTTTGTTTTAATGAATATTCTTAAAGCTACCTACGATAAATTTGAAATTTCCAAAAATTTTAAATTTTAATTTTTTTTACCTGTTTTTTTTGCATACCAATGCTCATAAAAATTTTCGAAATTTCCAAAATCAAAAAATTCTATAAAAGTCACATTTTTTAACCGATTTCAAAGATTTTTTACATTTTTTGTTTGTTTTAATGAATTATCTTAAAGCTAGCCACGAAAAATTATAAATTTCAAAAATTTAAATTTTGATATTTTTACCGGTTTTTTTTCCATACCAATGGTCATTAAAATTTTCAAAATTTCTAAAATCAAAACATTCTCTAAAAATCATATTTTTTAACCGAAGATTAGAAGATTAGAAAATGTCTCACGTGACGATTTTCGGTAAAAAAAATTGTATCTAGTTTTATACTTTTTTTGCACTAAAAAAATAAAGAAAGACAAAATTACATATTTGAAGTATGACAACAATCCGCTGAAAAGTATTTATTTGCTTAAATCAAATAATATTATTCAGAAAACAACAACAAAATCCAAATCAAACATTATTTTATTTCATATAAAATCTATACGTGAAAAAATCAAGTATATGCAATTGCACAGGGCATCTACTAGTATAATTTTCTTTAAACAAATTAAAATTGAAATAGCAGTTAAATTTATATAATTAATAAACATAAACTGAATAGGTTTTACAACAAATAAATTTTTTGGTTCATTTTTATAACTCACAGATGTATTAATTTATAACATTTTGTAATAAGTTATAGAATCAATCAAAAGTAAAAACTAGGGGTTGTATATAGGTAGTCTAACACTATAAATATCTAATGATGAGTTATAATTTTGTCAAACATGTAATAATATTCAATTTACTTAACTGCTATTACTTCTGTAATATTATCTACAAATCAATAATTAAAAATTATCTTGATTTGATATTTCACTTAATCTCACATTAAATATACATAATTCTATTTTATTGACCTTGAAAAATTAACTTTAGGTATTTGATATACTTTAAAAATTTAAAACAAATATATTATAAAAGTTCGAAAGCTCTCTTTAAAATTATATTTAATTATTCTCAGTTTAAAAAAATTATATAAAAAAATAAAAGATGTATACATTATGGTAGGTACACTACTATTGCTATATTATAATAATTAATTTAAATTCCGACTCTAAGTCTTCCATATTCTTTAAGAATAAATTATTTTCATCTTTTCTGTTTTTTTTTTTTTTATTATTTATTTACAAAACAATTTTATAATCATTTTAAGAACTTTATACAATACTAGAATTAAAAAATATTAACTTTGTTATTGTTTGACTGTTAAATTATTAATTTTATATTTTTTTGTTTACGAGAGTGAGATAAGATATAGGTAGAGAGTATGGTACTTAATAATAAAAACAATTAATTTTACTGTTACCCTACCTTTAATGTTTTATATTTTGGCAATATGTACTTCAACTTTTTCTTTAAAAACTTTTAATACTTTAATTTTGAAATAATATTTTTTTCGTCAAATTTAACTCTCTAAACATTTTTCATCTCTTTCTACACTTTCTTTAAAAATTTCATTTTAAATTACATTTTGGAATAATAATTTTTAGAATATTTTTTATTCATTCAAAAACTTAATTAAAATCAAATTTACTTAATTGTTGGGTTATTTTCTTTAATTTGAATATTTTTAAAACTAATTGATTGTAAAAATTGAGTAGGTACTTTATTTTCAAGGTTATTTATTATATACGTACCTTACCGGTAATAATATTTTAAAAGTATATATACATAAATTCAAAATAATGTGATTTATGTAAAAAAAAAAACAAAATTATTGAAAAGAAAATTTATGTGACAAAATAAGAGAAAATTGATAGAAGAGATCATTTTAAGGATTGATTTCATTTTTAAAGTATTTTTCATAATAAATAAAATTTATAATTTTAAATAATTTCAAGGTTTTTGCTTTTGAAATAATTTAAAAATTCATTTAAGTACCTAATTTTTTTTTCATTTTACTGAAATTTTGTGAGCTTAAACGGAAACAAAATTATTATTTTCTTTAGGTATGAATAAATAAAATAAATTATATTTTAAAGTAAAAATTATTAAGATTGGAGGCATTTAATTTAGTACAAAGTTCTTGAGATTACTTTCGAAACGAGCTGATGATGACAAATAAATGAAAAATGCAAATATTAATAATATAATATTATTTTTTGGTAGACAAAAAAATAGACATAACCAATTAGTGTTGTGTTGTTGAGAGTGATTCATTAGAGAGTGATAAAAATAGTTGCCATGGTACATGACATCTGTGTTATTCTGACAGATAGATTTGCGTTTAGTAAGCCTGAAAAAATTAATAAAGAACTCCTTCTTATTATTTAAAATTATGGTTAAATAAATTCAACTGTTAATTTATTATTAAAAATCTAAAAATTAAATACCTTAATATCAATTTTAGATTGATAGAAATGAAACCTTACACTGAAACAACGTTGGCAAAATGTAAAATTTTATTTACAAAATTGATATTCAATCACATCAAAGTAAGATTAGGTGTAGAACATTATTAGTTTACCAAATGTTGAATTATCATGATTTTAATGTATGTTCAATTATGATGACTTTATTGTATGTTTAATTGTCTACAATGTATTGTTGTATGTATGTATAATTGTCTACACTTATTGCATTTTTATACATTGTTCACATACAAGGTATTGATAGTATTATATATAAATTATTCTGCATTTATCTGGATGTTTGTAAGTTCGACGGAATACTCCAACACATATACAAATTGTTTTTTTGAACCCCCGTCTACCATGCTGAACCTTTGCAGAAAAAAATACCATTGCATGAAATATATTTTTTTAATTTAATGTTAGTCTTCTTCGCAAATAATAAGGAAAAATAAAAAATAATAATAATATATATAAAACAAACAATTTTTTTGATTTATTATAAGAAGGAGTAATAGAAATTTTATCAATAGTTTAATAACTAGCATTTAACCAGCATTTAACACAAAAAAAATATAATGCACTTAAAGGTGTTCCTTATTACTTAAAATTGTACACAATATGCATATGTGTCTACATATTTTTTTTTTTTTTTGATTTTTTTTGTTGTTATGATAATGATCATAGCATCATAGTTTTGCTACCGTATGCATTGCCTGTACTATAGTACTATAGGTATATATATATCCCCTAGCCAGAAATGTGATGCGATGAAGAGTTAAAATTGTTATTTATTTTTATTTTTTGTTGTTGTTATGATAATGATCATAGCATCATAGTTTTGACATACCGTATGTATAGCCTGTATAGTACTATAACTATAGGTATATATATATATATATATATATATATATATATATATTCTAGCAAGAAATGTGATAAGTTAAAATTGTTATTTATTTTTATTTTTTTTTGTTTATTGTTTTTTTTCAATATATATATATATATATATCTTTATGATATATAAATTAATGATCGTATATAATATTTAGTATGTATTATGGGCTTAGGTTTTGGTTCTGCTGATTTACATATAAAAACAATAACAACATATAGATTTTTAAAGAAATGAATGAAATTTTGTACTATTATTTTTAATTTGTAAATTTATAATTTTTAGGTATATTTGTTTTCTTCAAGTGTGTATAAATGTATGTTGTAGAGAATGATGAATTATATAGAAGATAATATAGTAGGTAGGTATATATAGGTATCGGTTAAACCATATTGATTGTTGTTCTGCTTTTTAATGTATGCTATAAATAATAATTATGTATGAATTTTAACATGAACAGTTCGATAATGAATTTTTTGAAATGAAATGAAATTTTAAATAACCGATCAATGGTTCACAAGTTATGAACAGTTTTGTAAATACCTATTTATTTGCAGTAATTTTTTTTATTTTAATTTTTTCTCCAACACGAGTTTTTATTTAATTCATCAAAATAAATATTATGTGTACCTACAATATTATTGTTTTTTTATATTTACAATTTTATTTATTTTTGTTTTTAAAATTGTTTTCGTTCAAAGTTTCATTATAAAATATTATTTGTTCGCTATAAACTTTGACGTTAAACTTACGCAGCGAATGTTATTGAATGTTAACAGAATTAACTTGATTCTGAATTATACGATCAATTTTCAATGTTAGCAAAAAGGATGTCGCTAAAATGATGGAGTAAATGACCCTTAGTGAAATTTTGCAACTTACTACAACTATTCTGTTTATATGGTAATTAAAAACGTTATAATACAAAAATAAAGGTATGATAAATTAGTAAGCAAATACGTATTTTTCATAAACTTGAAATAAAAACTCTAATGAAGGATAGAAATGCTAGAATTTATTTTGCTTCCGTCATTTATGGCGGATTATCAAGCTAGTATTTATATATAGTTGTGTAAGAGGTCTAATAGATGATAATACATCTAGTCTATGATGTGCAGCATAATAGCCGTCACATAAACCATTCCATACTATGTCCGGTTACTATGCACGCACAGAAATGATTAAAACACACTTTTATTAAATTAAAACTGATTCTTACATGGACCATCGAATGGAATGGAGTAAAATATTGTTGAAATAGTTATAATAATGATATAAAACTAATAATAAATTATTAATAAAGTAAGGGTTAAAAATCAATTTAAATAGTAAACGCGGATACACTACAGTAGATAGTGTGATCTTAGCATGGATGCACTACGGTAGATCATTAAATTAGCGGTATTAACAATTTGCTTACTTATTCGTTCAATTATTGATACATTTCGAACATAATTATTTTACTCATCATTTTTGATATTTTGCGAACAACTCTATTTCGATACAAAAACAATAATGAAATGAAGTATTGTACCTTCAGAAGAAAATAACGGTTCCTTAATAGTGCAAAAGTTAATAGAAGATTCGAATTTGTGTATTTGTCACTATTGTTATGAAGTTGATTTTTGTTATTTTGTTACATGCAAAATTTTTCAACAGGATTTTAGTCTATATTCATATACGAACCAATTGATTTGATATTTCACGCAGTAAAACCATCTTTCACGTCGTTTATTTGGTTTAAGGTTTAAGGGATTAAGGTCAATTAAAAGTTAATCCACTTTTTAAATTATTCAAACATTTGCTTAAATAAAGGGGTATATGCACGACTATATATATGATTGTGTTACAGCTAACCACATATGGATATATTTCAAATTCGAATATTAAATTGCTTCTATTATGCTTTTATTATATTTCATAAAGGGCTAAAAAGCCTACATGCCGGCTCTGACATATTAGGGCCACCTCCGTAGAGGATTATGGGTATTTGAATTTTTACGCTGTTAGCTACCCCGCTTACAACATTCAATAATTTTTAAAATTCGATTACATTGTATTTTTTTTTTCAAACTCAATCGAAGGTAAATCTTAAAAACTACTATTCAGCTTTAATTCTTTGTATGTAGTGAACATAACAAAACAATGGTTATGAATAAGTCAATCAAAAGAGTTCAAAAACTCAAATTGAAACATACAAAATTTTCAAACAATTTTTATTGAATAACTTTGAAACAAAAACCACTTTTTTTTATCACTTTCATTACATTAATTTAATTTTATATAATATTCAAGTAGAAAAAATTTTATTTTTAAAATGATAATTTATTGAATCATTATTATTTTAATTTTAATTAACTTAAGTTTTTTTTTATTTTATTAAGATTTCTATTCCAACAACTTCAGACTAAAATAATATTTTAAGTAATTGAAAATTCTTTAACAAAACAGACTATGTTTACAACATTTTTCTTAATCCAATTTTTTTACATCTGAACAATTACAAATACATTTATGACAATAAGTTAAAAAAAGTCCTTGAAAGATTATGTCTGAAGATTTTAAGACTAATACAATGATAAGACGAGTTTATTTGTTTTTTTTTTTTGTTCTTCTCAGTCCTATTATCATGTTCAGGGCTTAGTTATATAGTGATTGGAGTATTCACCTTGAAAATGAGCATGAACTAAATTTAATTTCAATTATTATTATTTTTTTTTTGTTAAATATTACCCAACCAATTTTAGACATTATTTTTAGATAAGGCAAAATATTTAAAAACATAAAAAGCATTTTTTTAATTGAAATTGAAATATTGTCTATTGATTTAGTAATTAAGCCAAAATATGTATATGCCAATTTTCTCAATTCTAAAAATCCAAAATTAAAAATTTAACTCTTCTTACGTGTCACATCAATAAAAAAAAAAACAGTTGAAATACAAATACTAAAACTAATTTTCAATAAAATGCATCTATTATTAATTTACCAACTTAAATCACTTTTTTTAACTAAAAATTAAAAAAAAAAAAAATAATAAAAACAAAAAAAAAAAAATTCAAATTCCGATTAATATTAGAGAAAAATAGTTTCTATACAACTTTAATGTGACTAATGACAAGTATAAACTTTTCTTTTTTTTTTCTTCGGTTTTTCACTTTTGAAAAGCAAAGACAGACAGAAAAACTTTCCATATAACTATAATTTGATGAAGATTTTCTTTAATTTGTGCTTTTGTTTTGTTAAATACAAAAAGAAGAATAAAACTTTATAATAAAATTTAAAAGATGGAAGTACAGTGTGGTGGTAAAATAAAATGTATGGTTAAAAAATTGTAAAACAAATATTTTTTAGTCAATTCATGAAATTCAGAATTTGGTCAATATTTGGATATTTCGGTATTTAAAATATTTAATTATGTTAAGCATATCAAGTAGATGTATAGTGTAGCTTGATTTAGGTTATTTCTCTTATGATTGTTTATTATTAGCTAACTCATTCAATATTTATGTCATTTTATTAAATCTTATTATATTTTGGTAATAACTGTTAAATTGACCAATATTATAAAATAGGGTTGGCACCTACATAATATATACATATTTAATTTAATGTGACGCTAAGTTAATGTGATTTCAATATTTGCATATAACTTCTTAAACGGTTGATTAATCCATTTTCTTTACGAGGATTAACTCTAGTCTAATTGGCCACCCCAATGTAACTTCATCCCTAACTTAACTTGGACATCAACGTTTAATCGGAGCACTTTCCCTGTTTTATAGATACTTCGAGGTGTGAATAAATGCTCAGCAGCAATCAAATCGCTGTTTCTACCTCTTAAGCAATTCCAATGCGAAACAAAGGACCCACAAATGCTAATGCCTACACTGTGGAAATCCCAAGATGGATTAAAGTAGGTTATAGAAGTTCGTTTATAATTTGCTCTTTAAGATTGTGAAATCATATACCTTCTGATATGTTTCCACATTCAACTCATAATTTGCAAAAGTTTAAAGAAAATATTAGTACATTTGTTTTTAAACTTCCTATTACTAATCTCTCTCTTTTTTCTTCCTAATTTATCCTATTCTATCCTACTCTAACCAAGCTACACGTTAGTTTTAAAGATATTTTCCTACATAACGCTTTGACTGTTTTAAAAAAAAAGAAAATCAATGAATATTTCCCTCTGAAGTCCTAGCGTTTGACCGTATATCATTTCTGCGAAGGAACAATTTAAATCCTCCTTGGTTATTTTTTTTATGTCTAAAAAAATTAGTCTGGCAATTCTTCGCTTCAATGTTCGCTGTTGCAGTTGGCGTAAATGAACGCCTTCAGAAGTCAACGGAATCTCTCTAGTTGTTCTTAGGAATAGACATGTACTGTTTATGGTGAAATGAAAATACACCTTGTTTCAGGCAAATTAGTAATCAAATTTAACCAAGTATTTCCTTTGCACTGCCATTGAACTAATACAATTTGACATAATCACTGTACAGCAGAGATCGAAATTTTACATTATTTTTTAATGCATTATTTTTTGTAAGTATTAATTATATAAAATGCATTCATTTTTTAATAATGCATTTTTCATTATATAGCACACAATGCAATACACAACATTTAATTATTATTTTAAGCTAGTGCATTAAAGTAATTCATTATATTAAAAAATAATGCATTACACAATATAATGAACTATCAAAAATAATTCAAATTATTTCAATTACTTTTGAATTATTTCAATTACCATTCAAAACTAATTCAAAAATAATTTAAGTAATTCAATGATTTTTGTTTTTTTGATTTAAAAGTATGTAATTCAAATTATTTTAATAATGCATTATAATATGTAATGCATTATTTTTTAATATAATGAATTATTTTAATGCATTACTTTTAATTACGATTACCATTCAAAACTAGGTCAAAAATAATTTGAATAATTCAATGATTTTTTTTTTTAATTTAAAAGTATGCAATTCAAATTATTTTAATAATGCATTATAATATGTAATGCATTACTTTTTAATATAGTGAATTATTTTAATGCATTTCTTTTAATTACGACTACCATTCAAAACTAGCTCAAAAATAATTTACACATTATTTCCATGATTTTTTTTTAATTCAAAAGTATATAATTCAAATTATTTTAATAATGCATTATAATATGTAATGCATTATTGTTTAATATAATGAATTATTTTAATGCATTACTTTTAATCCCGATTACCATTCAAAACTAGCTCAAAAATAATTTAAGTAATTCAATGATTTCTTTTTTTAATTTAAAAGTATGTAATTCAAATTATTTTAATAATGCATTATAATATGTAATGCATTATTTTTTAATATAATGAATTATTTTAATGCATTACTTTTAATTACGATTACCATTCAAAACTAGCTCAAAAATAATTTGAATAATTCAATGATTTTTTTTTTTTAATTTAAAAGTATGCAATTCAAATAATTTTATTAATGCTTTACAATATGTAATGCATTATTTTTTAATATAGTAAATTATTTTAATGCATTGCTTTTAATTACGATTACCATTCAAAACTAGCTCAAAAATAATTCAAGCAATTCAATGATTTTTTTTTTAATTCAAAAGTATATAATTCAAATTATTTTAATAATGCATTATAATATGTAATGCATTATTTTTTAATATAATGAATTATTTCAATGCATTACTTTTAATTACGATTACCATTCAAAACTAACTCAAAAATAATTTGAATAATTCAATGATTTTTTTTTAATTTAATTTAAAAGTATGCAATTCAGATAATTTTATTAATGCTTTACAATATGTAATGCAATACAATATGTAAAACAATATGTTTTAATATAATGAATTATTTTAATGCATTTTTTTTAATTAATAATTCGAAAAAAAAAATAATTTGAATGCATGATTTTAATTCATTATAAAATAGTTACAAAAGTTAACACAAGTAGTTACTGTCCCTGCTGTACAGCAATTATATCGTGAAATTAAAGCTTGACAGCATTTTATATAATTTCATGTGATTATGAATATCTCCTCAAAGCAAACAAATCTTTGATACAGCGAGCTTTAATTTTTAAATCTTTAATTTATTCAACTTCTTATGTTTTAACTTTTCTAGCTTACTCTCTTTTCACTTCAAAATATAATACATATTATAATACATGTGTATATAAAATACAATAATTATAAAAAATGTACACTACACCCCCCCCCCCCCATATGAAAATATAAACATAATGGGGTACATCTTTTTTTAAGCACATCACTTTGATTTTATGAGAGAATATTTTCTTAAAAATTTCATTTTAATTGTTGGTAATTTTAATGTTTCTGAAACAAACAAAAACAAAATATAAAAAATTAGAGTTAGACATATACTATATATGAACAAAAAAGAAAGATATAATAAGTTTAAATGAAATTAATTAATAAAAGTTTGTTTCCACTACTTACACAAAACTGAATCTTTCTTAAACTTTTTTTTTTACTTCTTTATTTTTGAATTTTGTTAAATAAAGACATTTATAAGGACAGGGATTTCTTTCACTCCATTTTTTCTTTTTTTTTTCAAATATAGAAATAAGGATATTATAAGGATATTATATTAAAGGAGTTAGTTCCTTTTGAATTAATGTTTTTGATGTGATTTTTTTTTTGTTTAAAGATTTTTAAAAATTATCAAAACTTATTTTATGGTAACTGTGATGACAAAAATAAGTTCTACACAATTTTTTCAAGATAACAATTTTTAAAATCCTTTTTACAGCTTTATATACATAATATATGTATATAATATCATGTGAACTGTATTATAAAATTTGAAAAAGGGATTTAGTGTTTTTTTTTTTTGGAAATTAATGTCAGAGTTGGATTAATTTTTATTTTTTTTTTTTTTAAAAAAGTAAATAATCATTAAAGTTTAAATTAATTGTAGAAGGGATTAATAATCTTAGTAATGTTTAAAAAAAAAAAATATAAAAATAAAGTTCTGTTCAAGTCTCATTAAATATCAAAAAATTTTCGTCTATAATATTCAAAAAAATTTATTTTTTTTTTTAGAAAATGTATACACAGAATAAAAATATTATTTGAAATTTTATTTGAAAGAAATTTAAAAATATTAAAAAAATGTTTTATTTAGAATTTCATATCTGCACTGGTCATTAGAAAAATAAAATATCTGAAGAGCCTACAGTATCTCTAGGTGGAAGATTTTTTAAATAGTAAACATTAGAAGCTCTAAACATCTAGTGATTCTAAATGGATTCTAGTGATTCTAAGACATTTCTAAATCTCAAATTTTACTAGTTTACCGCAAAACTACTCTATTTAACACAACCCTATTATGCGGGGGTGTACGTATTGAACGAATCGATCACTTGAATAGCCAGGCCATGTAGGTCAACAATAAAATGATATAGAATGACCATGTCTTTATAATTGTAAAAATGCCGCAAGCTAAATGGTTTTTTGAGTCGCTGCAAAACGTTTATTTTTCTCCCCAGGACATGCTAAATATCTATAATTCATACATACGACCCAAGTTAGAATATAATTAACATTTGTATGGGCCGGTGCATTACGAACTACAATACATTTTTTAGACAAAGTTGAAAAGCCGTGTCATTCCGAAAACCAAAAGTTTTTTTTTTTTGCGTGGATTTGTGGGAATTTTTTTTGGCTTTCCGAAACCCGAAAGTGACATCCTCCCTTGTACCACCTTGTGTATACGTCGTATTTTTGGAACATTTTCCCTATTTTACAGATATTTTGTAGGTTTAAACACTAGTTCAGACGAACTAAAAACCTTAATGCCACCCTTTAAACATTTGACGGCGATGAACAAGATAAGCATTAAGTGCGTACCACTACACAATCCTAGCCGGCTTAAAACTGGTTATAAGAATTCGTTTGTACTTTAATTTTCTAGAATGTGGAACCATTTTCCAACAAACGTGTTTCTCCAGTGCAAAAATGTAGCTGCGTTGCAATCTACAAAATTTCAAAAATAATATTAGAAAATTTATTCCAAATGTCTCTACCGATCCAAGGGGTATTTTTCTTTCTACATTCTACAATTGGACAGTTGACAGTTTCTTTTTTATTTTTGTTTATGGGAGGGAAGGAGCCGTTATTTTAAAAGGAAAGCAGCCGTTATTTTAAAATTTTAAAAAAAATTTGTTAACTAAATCGAGGCACTCTATCGATTGGTGGTATTTTGAGCTTCCGGAAAGGACCGAAATATGGTTTTTTAAGACCAAAAATCGCCGAAACTGGTCGAAATTGAGATTTTCAAATGGGAAGGGGTACTTTTTAATGTAAATTAAAATACTATGATAAAAAAATTATCATAAATGATGTTATCATATTTTTTATCTCAGTTTTGGGTTCCTACAAAATTTAAGCAAACAAAAAAAAAAAAAAATTACTTTACAAAAGGTACTTATTTTTTGATTTAAAATCCAAATTTGCATTAAAAAGGACGCCTTCCCATTTGAAAATCTCGATTTCGGCCAATTTCGGCGATTTTTGGTCTGAAAAAAACCGATTTCCCTTCCTTCCCGGAATTTGAAAATATCACCAATTTATAGAGCACCCTTGATTTAGTTAATTTTTATTCAATTTTAAAATAACGGATCCTTCCCCTCTTAAAAAGCTGATACGCATGGTCTGGAACACCCGGTATAATAATATATATTATAATTTTAATTGTGCCACAATTCAAACGGTTTTACTCGTTTTAATTTGTGTGTTGTATTATCATTGTCTCCAAGAGTTGAATAGCCTCTGCATTTATGTGTTTTTGTACTTTTTTACCTAATGAATTTGATCGATTGTTTTGCTAACGCTGTTTATCGGTTCTATACCCCAATCCTTATATAGATTATTATTGGATTTATTATACCACGTAGTACTTTGTTTTGTTTTGGAAATGTTGTACTGTAATTCTATTGCTTTGACTGGTACCATCCCAGAGTTGAATTCCATAAGTCCAAACGGTTATAACCAAAAAAAAAATTTTAGAAATTCGAAAGAATATTGTTTTGTAACCAATTTCAAATACAATTCGTAAACAAATTTAATTTGAGACATCCTTTGTTTTATATTGACTTTAAAGAAAATGCTACCTCCTTCATTTATTTGATAATCATGACTGTTTTATTCATTTATTATCCATACATTTTTACTTATTTTATTTATCTGAATCTATTACAGCGCCTATAGTGGCAATTATGTCTTATTTATACTGTTAAAGGTTATGGATCGTAAGGATCTCCATAAATTTAAATATACTCCATCCTGTAAACTCTTGTGTACTCCTGTAAACTCTAGTTATATTTTATATATTTTTGTTTTACCAAGAATTACTTAATTTACATTTTATTTTCTTAGGTAGTCAATCTATATTTACTCACTCAAGTGGCCAACATACAATGTAGGTTCTGGTCCTGAATCATCAGCGTTCTCAATTTATGTTGGTTAATTGGCTAGCTTCTTTTAGTTCAAGATACAAAATTGTTATATTATCTGATTTTCTGAAAAACGTATTCTTTAGCAATAAGCTGAACCGATTATACCGATTTATCGTCATGATCGCTTTTCTATGTATCGGATTTTTCAGAATGATTTCCATATGTGACTGATCATTGAATCATGGACTGATTTGACAATATCAAAATATTTGACAAAACCAAAATATATTCAAAATTAAAACATTGGTGCGACTGCGTGATTCTGATTAGTTATTTAGCTGTCATAATAGATCGTGGCGGTAAATCGGCACATGTGGAAATCCAGCTTTAGAGTAAAATTTGTATGATAATAGAATATATTTTGAAATGTTATTACTACTTCTTGATGAAGAAGGACCTATATAGGATATTTAAAATTTATGTATAGATACAAATAGGACTATACATCACAATAATGATGATTATGATTAATAATAGTTGTATGATAGATGTTTGGGTTAACACAATTAATTTTAATAAAATCAAAATAATTCTTATTAATTTATGAATACTAAAACTAAGCCAATTTCCATAATTTTCAAACACAATGACCAGTATTTTTAAAATGAAAATACAAAAATAGTCTATAAAATTATAAACATTTAATTGTAGTTCTGTAATGCGATCAGTGCGTGATTCAAAATTAATAAAGGTAAAATCTCCTTTGACAAAAGAAGAAACAATTTTAATATACAAATTCAATAAGGACGAAATACTTTAATAAATCCCTTTTTTTATTCTATATGTAATTTTAAATACAATAGAACAAGTCGTTTAAAGACAGTAAAACACAAGCAATATTCGTCTTTTACTCTAATTTTTTACCTTGATTATAAATCCTTTGTCTAATTTTTTTAATGTATCTCAATTTTTCAGTTAAATGACAAAAAATTCAAAACTTAACTACAGTTTTCAAGATTTAATCTTTTTTATTAAATTTTAGGATAATATAATAGTGTAAGTAATTTATAAAGGTGAAGTGAAGAAGTATTTTACATTCAATAGGACGCTGCACACCACTGTTTTAATATTACAACGTTGAATTCAAGTTCATCTTTGTCAATAACACAATAAGGATTGAAAAGAAAGCAAAAAAAATGTAAATGAAATCAAAAAATCTTGTTAAAAAAAAAAATTCAATTTTTTATTTATTTTTTTTTTTTTTGTCCTGGACCCAAAAGTAAATGAAGGCTTTTTAAAAATTGTCTGAAATAATTTTTAATTTCGTTCAAATCCTTTGTTTATTCGACCATTATCCACCTTGAATTTATTTAAAAGGAAAATCTAGAAATCCTTTTTTTTTTCTTGTTTTTATTTTATTCTGAAGCAATGTCCACGCTCACTTAATCATTTTTAATCCAAAAAGTAATTTCTTTGGATAAAATTTTCAAACATTTTTTTTTTTCATTTAAATTGTATTGAATGCAAAAAAAAAAATTAAATTAAATTAAAGTTATATTAAATTTTTGTTTTTTTTTTTTTTTTGTGAAAAAGGACGAAATTAAATTTAACTTGATTATTTTTTTTTAAATAGAATTTAATTAAATAGTATTAAATTTAAATATTTATTGTAATTATTAATAATTTACTGTAAAATGAAGATAGTTTTTAAGGTCGGTAGGTATTTATTTATTTATTTATTTATTTTATACTATTTAGCTCAAACAGTTAGTAACAATTTAGTATTACATTTCATATATTAATTAAAATACAACTAGCTATTCCCGGCGTAACATTCGCCGGTCTAGCATTAGCATTATAAATGAAACAATTTATTTTATTTATTTATTTTCTTTATCAATGTACATATTTTTTTATTACATAATAAATAAGTTAAATTGAAAAACTTAAAACTATAATTGTAAAACATTGATTTTTTTTAAGAAAATAAAGAAAATAAAGAAAATCAATAAATAAAATAAATTGTTTCATGTATAATGCTAATGCTAGGCCGGCGAATGTTACGCTGGGAATAGCTAGTAATTTACAATATTGTTTGATCTATCTATAACTATTTTTTTTTTTTAATTTTTATTTAGGTATTTATTTATTTACTATAAATTAATTTTGACCGCTAATAGTTTTGAAGAAAAACTTTTATATAAGGCTGCGTTTATACGTTTTTGAATTGTGTTTATAACGTATTAATGATGTTCATTAAAGTTTGACATCCGACTTTGTTATAGAATATCATCAATTTTTTTTTTTCAAATAATAGGGCTTGACACGCATTTTCGTATTTCGCAAGTTGAAAAAGGTATCTTGCGAGAAAAGGTATTTATAAACTTCTAATTGTATTATGCCAATATATTGAAAGATATACATTAAAAAATACAAAAAATGTGTATTAAATATTATTATTATTTATCAATACAAATACTTTGAGTAATTGATTTACTATTTAAATACTTATATTTCATAAATGTTCTGAAATTACACTGTATATTTATATTTGTTTATAAATATTTATTATTAGTACTCGTAACGCATATTCGTATCTTCGTATATTGCAAATTTAGAAAGTGGATTTTGCATGAAGAAATATAGTATACTTTGCAACTATATTTGTTTATCTTTGAGATATGTAATTAAAACTTTTGAAATAAAATTTGATGTAATTGCAATAAGATTTGTAAATGTAATAAAAATAAGTAAATCAAAACCTTCATGAAACAAAATCTGATGTCTAAACGCTCCCTAACAAATACTATTAATAGAGACGTACATTTCAACAAAATGTGGCGAACAGAGATGTCGCTGGTAGTATATATATGAAATTAAATGCATTTAAACTAAATACATACCACACTCACATTAAAAACACATTTAAAATAGCCATAGATACGTTTTTTGTGTTTTTTTTTAGTATCATAATAGCCCTAACTATTTCAAAGGAAATGACTATATTATAAAGTGACCAGTTAATAAAACAAATTAAAATTTAGTTATGTATTTTTATGCAGTGGTATTCGAGAGATCCATTGGTTGACGTTGGTTGTTTAAGCAACATTTATTGAAATCTATCTACAAAATACTACCTTAAGACCATTATTCATTTTGAATATTCTGAATATCATTCACATCATAATATCTACTTTACATATATGTACATACCATATTTGTACAAAAAAAAATTAAACAAAAATTTTCAAACCATCAGGTCATCATATTATTAAAACATCAAACTTGAACAAATATTTCAGTTTTCGATTAAAATAAAACAAATACAAATTAATTTGAATGAAGAGATGTTCAATATTTTGTAATTTAATCAAGGATTTTACATTTGAATTATTATTATTATTTTTTTTTTCTATTTATAATAGAACTAGAAAACTAAGAAATCTATGAGTGTGTCCGAATAAAAGATTACGAATGATTTTTGTTTCAAATTTCATTGTTTGAATAAAATTTTATTTTCAAATAAAAATTTTTCAATTTAACTGGGCAATTGAGTTTATACAATACAAAAAAAAAACATAATAAAAAGCAAAAAAAAATTAATTTCACAATAGATAACTCAACCTAGATAGGTATTTTTAATTTTTTTTTTTTTTTTAAATTTTGTCAAAATATTTGAATATTTTTTCTATTTTCTCTGTGACATGCACATGCACACAGTTTGTGTTTTTTAAATAAATTCATAAGAATTAAATTTTTCTAAGTAACTTTACATAAAGGAAGAATATGAGATATTATTTATTTTATACAAAATGAATAATTTGAATAAAACCAAATTTTGTATTAAATTAAAATATGACTAGGGGCCCCTGTTGAGCAGTTATAATTCAAGCTCAAGCCGAATTTAAAGTTTTGAAGAGAACAGTAATTTACGTACTGGAACAGACTGCTCACGATAAAGCACAAACCACCCATGTTTAATAAAAAGTTTTGAGGTTAGTAAGTTTTATTTTGAACACATATACACACCTCCCTTGTATACTGATTTATTTCCGCTATATTCCCTATAGTCAGTGGCATTTAGTGGATAAAATTACTAAATATAAAATATTTTTGTAATTAAAGAGGTATGTACATCATATACATATAACATATTTTTAACCAAAACTATTATGATTATGACAAATGACCAAAATATAGAAAACAATAATTTGAGACCAGTAAAAAATGAATAGAATAAATTTACTTTAATTATGTATAAAAATAATAAGATGTTGAATGACACAAAATGGCTATATTTTATTTAAAAATTTGGATATTATAAAACAAAATAGAATTTTTTCAATCCGTATGCGCATTTCTGTTGTATATACAACTTATTTAAATATGAAGAATTGATTAAAGAGAAGCGAGATAAAATGAAAAGATGTCTACAGCGCATGTCCTTAAATACTTGTCTATTATAATTATAGATTTTTTATTTGAAAACACAAAAAAATGTCATTCATTCTTCAAGCTAAATAGAAAAAATTGACGATATACCATTCATTAGTTCATTAAACTGATAGTTTTGATTACTGACAAAAAACAGTTAATTTTATTTTATTCAACGTATAGTTTTATCAACATAAATTGGTGTGTATGAAGCCTGAAGTCCAATGAAAACAATGCGACAAAAGTTTGATCAAAATTTGTCGTTATCGCACTGCGACAATTCATTTTGACACTTCTAAACTATTAAAATAGAAATATTTTTTTTTGTTGTTTTTAAATTATTGTTTGAAAATAGAAATGTCGCATTCATTGGACTTGTTAAGCGACATTCAATGTCGACAAACTAGGCCGACAATGTCGTGTTGTTTTTATTGAACTTCAAACTTGAATTCGCAACGTCAGGAGAATAATTACACAAGTCAAAAAATTAAAAAAGTATTTTTAATAACTTAAGTTCTATTATGTGCCTTTAATATACACATTTAAAATTATCTTAGACTATAAAAAATTGAAGAAACCGGCATTAATGAATAGCTGCTATTAACTTTTAAATTTATTTTAAATTTATATATTAATTCTAATTGCTTATTAATTTTTTAGAACCATTAACATTTAAGTACGGCTTGACTGGGATAGAGAGGGAAGGCGAAAAACAAAAGTGTGGTACAAATTAACATGTAGTGTATACAAAAAACGGTTAATGTTTAACTTGAACCTTTTGGAGATTATAATTAGCTGTATTATTTGATAGGGAAAACACCTCGAGGGCATTTTCCACTTCTCTTGCCTAAAATATGATCATTACAAGTAATTTTTTGATTTACGTGCATACCTAAGATGTTTAGACTATCCGAGTTTTGAAAAATAACAACTTGGAAGAAAATATTGGGTTCAAGTCTTAGAAGCTTGCGTGATATTAGACAGTTATGAGTTTTTGTCGAGTTGAACCAAACTCTGTTTTTTTTTTTGCACCAGTCAGCAATTTTGGTCAAATGGTGGTTAATCATATTTACCATGTTTCAATTAGAAAAATCTACTTTAGGAATTACAGGTGGCGCAAAAGCTGTAGGAGGAAATGATAAATTTGATGCAATACTTTTTGCAAAAAAGTTTGCTTTACCGCGTTTGGGTCTATTATGATTTGGGACCATTCGTGTTTTGTTCAAATAAATCTCATGCAAATTTTCCATAGAATTTAAAATCTTGCATTATTTTTAACCCATTAAAGCCGGCTCATAGATCCCGTCGTACAATCATTATGAAATTTTCTAAGGATGGTCATAGAGGTCATAGAAGTTGCCGGGAAATTTAGACCTCTAGCTTTTGCCACTACTGAGATTTGGAATGGGTATTTAAATACCCAATTGGCGTTAACGCTGCTTAATTTTCTATAAATTTTTTAATTTTTTTTGGAAAAAAATTATTTAAATACTTTATTTTTTTAGATTTCTTCAATAAAACACTGTGAGTTGTGCCTTACTTTCATAATAAAATAAATTGTTTTTGCACTAATTTTTATAAGAATTTTTTCATTCTTTAGACGGTTGGGTATTTAAATACCCATAAAGGTAAATCATCTCTAGAGACGAGGTTAGTACTCCAATCCATAAAAATCCATTTTTTTTTTTATTAGATTGAGAAAGTTTGAGGTTAAGAGATCTTTAGAAATTTTCCCGACTTTTCCATTTTCCAATTTCCAAAAAATCACTTTTTATGAAAATTTTCGGGGCTTAAAAGGTCTTTAGTTTTTGAGTCCCACTAACAACGACAGTTCTTAAGAACTTTGATTAGCTCACTGAGAACGGATTATAATCCCGCCTTTTTTCTCTCTAATAAAATCAAAACTAGCTCAATATTTGTTATCCAACGGCAGAAATAGCTATTTTAATGCACCAAGATTTTTGGGTATTTAAATACCCAATAAGCAGTAATGGGTTAAATAAACCTTTAGATAATTTTTTAAATTTCTTATCAACGACAGCGGACTCCCCATTTCAACATTCTGTACTCTACATACCGTAAAAAGAGATTATCGTCAATTTATATGTGAACTTTTTCTTATGTTCATTTGTTGTAGCACACGGCATAACTTTTTGTTTTACTTTGGACATACGACAAAAATAGATTCTAAATATCTCGAGAACTAAAAAAAATATTTTCTAAGTTAAGTCGTAATTCATTACAAATGAACAATATATTCAATACTGCCCTGTGGGAATACTCGTGTTTGACTGGATTGATAATAAAGAAAAAGGATAAGAATCCTTCAAAATGTGAAAACGTGTCTTTGAATTTTATATTTTATCCCGATTGTTTCTTCGTTCGTTAATTTTGTTTATTTTTTTTTTTGTTCGTTTGTTTTTTATTAATTAAAAACCAGACTGACCAGTATCATAATACAAATTTGTCTTTCATATAATATATACTCTTTCTCTTATCCACTTTTTTAAATAAATTTTCTTTAATTTTCATCTCATGTTAGCTGATTCGCTTTTGTAATTTTTAAAGAATGGACCACAATTAATTTGAAATTCTCAATTTCATTTAAATATATTTTTTTTTTTTTGATATCTTCCTCAGACATCCACTTTGCGTATTTTTTAATTTTTATATCCTTATACAACCATTTTTATTGTTGTCATCATTAAAATAAAGTGTTTTTGAATTGGAGGAGTGTTGTTCGTGTTTATTTTTTCTGTTTTTGGTGCATGTAAACTTATGAAAAATTATTATTGTTTCATCTGAGACTTATTAAATTTGGTATACGAATAATAATGATAAAGTGTGTAACTTTATTTAATTTTTTTTTTTTTTCAGTATATAGAAGTATATATAGTGTAACCAAAGTATATAAAATTTATTAAGCGTGCATTAATTACTTGAAAGAAAATAAATTATAAAATAAATCAAAATAATGACAAGAAGAGGTCAATTTAAAGTTCAAATATTTGATCAGATTTCAGACAATCAGACCAAAATTTGTATTTATTTATTTTTATTATCCTTAAGATCCGAAGGGGATTCTATTCCTATTTAGATGTATTTATGATTTCTATTAAAGAGATAAACCCAATGGAAAAATAACAAAATTTATTTTATATTTCGAACAAATTTAGATGTAGTAAGCATAGTATACAAATTTAATTTTTTGAATGGGGAGATGAAATTAGGTTTTACAAATGAGAGATGGAATAATTAAATAGTTCTAAGATATAGTTCTAGAAGTATTCTATAATAAAAAAATTTAAATTGTTAAACTTTTCCTCATCGAATTGAATTCAATTGTTTGTACTTACAGGATATTTTTTCAAAGTCTTTTGACTTTATAGATTAAATTAGATTTAAAATTTCGGGAAGGAATCTGTCCCGTCTATAATCGCAGCCGCAAATTCGCTTATTGTGATAATCCGCGTTTACTAGTTATTATGATAACCTATAATACTATTATTATGATAATGTGTCTGAGTCATTAAGAATATCACAGAATATTTTTCAACGGTATTCTGGGTAGCTCATATTGTTGAGGGAAAGTTGTTCCCAAGTGGCAAAGTCTGTTACGAGTAAGCTCTTCGCATTCACAGAGAAGATATTCAATAGATTCTTCCTCTATTTTGGATATTCTGCACAAGTTGTTATCGGTTAGATCACCATTTATGACGGTGTTTCTTTATTAGCCAGTGACCTGCTATTATCCCTGCCAAGATACTTTACTGATTCCTATTGTGACCTAAAAGAGTTCTGGTTTTTTCGAGAGAGCATTTTGACGATTTGAGTCCAGAAATCCTCAGATTATTTCTAATTGCATTTTCGCTGTTCTCAGGGTAATCCTCACACAACGGATTTGGTTCTATGGAGGGCGTATCCGATGCTTTTATTACTAGATAACTTGCAATTTCGTTTCCTGCTACGCCAGACCGTCCTGGTTACGCCATTATATAGACATTTTTTGTTTTAACTTTGATGTGATGGTGTACCAACTATAACAGCTTGTGTGGCTGCTTTGATGTCCGAAAGAATGTAGATTTTAGGTTTTTTGTAATATCTTTTTAAATTCTCTACCACGCAGAGTTCTATAGAAAGTGGAAGGAAGAAGTCTTTTTGTAGAATCTAGGCTTGAATAAATATAGGTCTTGATGCTTCTTCCATATACTCCCAATCCTACTTCATTCATTTACTTGGATCCGGTAGTATGCCATACTAATGATCCTTTGTTGAAAGAGGTTGGGCAACAGGTTTCTCACATCTCTCTGATTGGCATGATTATATTGAAAGGTTTCTTAAAATTATTTCTCGGAAAGCAGTAGTTGGATAATGCTACTGTGGCTGCTACATATAATTCTATCGAAATCGTATCATACTTCTGGAGTACACAAATTAGTTCTGGGTGTACCACTTTTTTAATTTGCGGATAATCATCAGTAATGCATTTGCAGGTGTGAACAATTACTTTTTTTGCATAAAGATGTGCGGGGGTACTAAGTGAGATAGAGTCTCCATAATGATGCGGTAGATGTTAATCATACCACATAACTCCAGTAATCATCAAACATGCTGAATTGTGTAGCTTATTTGGTTTGTTTTGAGCTATGATTTGCATACCTTTTTTCCACCAAACTGCGGATGTGTAGGTTAAGGTAGGCCCCACTATTTCGGTATAATGCCATTTTGAGGTTTAGTCTCCATTTACGGTCACATAGACATTTACATCTACAGAATGCAATTCTGGCTTTGTTTAGCGCATTGTCTAGATGAGAACATTCTAGTTCAAATGTTCAACAAATACGATTTCAAAGTATTTGACCTCTTTGGAAAAGTCAATCGTTACGCCACTTAGATTAGGTTTCTTTAATTTCAACAATATTGCTTTCATTTGAATTAATGGAGAACTTAACCTTTCGGCATCATTCGCATACCATGTTTAGTGCCTGAGCCTCTGTAAATTCAAAATTTGCCTTTGATAAAAATAACCACATCAACAGCGTAGCCTTGTACCAATTTGTGTTAGTTAAAATTATTATTTATCATTTCAAAATACTTAAAAAAATCCCATATTATTTTACGAGTTAACTATACAAAAAAAAAAAATATTTTTCAAATTTCACAAAATGCAATTTCATAAAATTTATAAACAAATGTGCAGTAAAACCTTAAATTATCAAATCTTAAATTTTAAAAGTCCATTAAATCCATTAATATCATACGTATAGATGAAAGGATAACATAAAATGATAATACATAAAAAAAAATTTAAATAAATATACATCATCCCCCCCCATTATTATTATGCCGTGAACTCTTTTAAGCTGAATTTTATCTTCAAGCATATTGCATGACATTAAAGTCATTTTTTTTTTTCTAAATTTTACAAGAAAAAAGGTTTAAAAAAATATAGATTTTTTTCTTCTTGTAAATAACTGTGTATATATACTAAAGTTAAATAAATAAAATATAATACTTGTTATCTGGCTAGACATGTGAGCCTAAAAATGTTTAAATTTAAACATTACATAATATAAAAAGGATATTCTGTATTCAGATTTTAATTTTTAAATTTGTATAGGTACATTATTATTATAAAAAATGTTGGTAAGGACGTAACGTACATCATAAACTATTTACTTTCTTTAGAAAACAAACTTATTCAAATATTTATTAATTCATAATAGAAAGATTAACATCCACGTGTAGATACGATTATGATGAAAATGTAAGGAAAATTATTAAATTTTAATTAAATTCTTTTTATAGAATGCTATGGAACAATACATATAATTTTCCTGTTCATTTAACAAATAATAATTATTTATATATAATAAATAAAATACTTCACTATTTCGAAATATCTATACTTATATAACATACATATATTATTATAAAATATCTATTCAGTATCTATTTAGGTATCTATAACAACAAAAATCAAGGATATTTCTTAAGAAATTCCCTTTAGAAATTGGTTATCAAAATTTTATTTCAATTTTTTTTTTTTCATTTAGCTAATAACTTATAAGAAAAAAGAAAAACAAAAAAAAAAGGAAAATTTGGAAAATAAAAATCAAAGTGTATATGATATATATATATTTTTAAGGATATAAAGCACTTTAAAAATCATTATTTTAAAAATAAAGCTCAATTAAATTAAAAAGGATATTTATTTCCTTTTACAACAATATAAAAGTAATAATTTATATTTATAATTTCTATTAAATTTATAAAATATGTGTTTTCTGATGATTTTGAAGAACCTACTTATTTGTTTTTTAACAAAAACCTAAAAATATTCGATTATGAGTACTTGATTCAATATTCTATTACACCCAATTAGATTCATAGCAATAAATGATAACGAAATATCTAATATTAGACTTAACTATTAGTTAATTTTTTTTGTTAACTTTTTATTTTTTTTATTTAATTTCATTTTGATTTACAATATTAAAAAGTAATAGCCTTAGAAAATTATAATATCTATAATTATAATTGACAAGCATTTAAGGTCCTGCGCAGTAGACACCTTTTCATTTTATTTCGATTCTCCTACTCCTTAATGAACTTTTGAGATGTGATATAATATATAAGATGTATATATAAAACAAAAATGCGCACACAGTTGAAAATTTTGTACTCATATGATTTGATTATTCAGCAAATACATTATGCATAAGTGAGATCTTATGAAAATAATAAACAAAAGTAAACAAATCAGTTATTATAACTTACATTATGTACTTGCAAATGAATCTATTTACATATACCAAATAAAAACAAAGAAATAAATTCATCTCAAATAAAAAATATAAAAAAGCAAAAACAAAAAAAATCAGTTGAATTGTTCGTATGACTAGCAAATTCATTTTTATATAGTAGAGTTATAGTACTTCATTTTGATATAGTAGGTCACTTGAATTCTTCATTTTTATCTTTTTAAGCAACTGTTTCTAAATTTTTGTTATTTGTAGTAATAATATAGTTTTTATTAAAATTATGTATTATGTAGGTATAGGTATATATATACATACCTCTTTAATGACAAATTTTTTTATTTTTAGTAATTTTATACACTAAATGCCACTTACTATAGGGAATATATCGGAAACGAAGCAGTATATGAGGGACGTGTATTTATGTGTCCTAAATAAAACTTACTAACCACAAAACTTTTTATTAAACACGAGTGGCTTCTGCTATATCAAGTCTAAGTCAGTACGTCAGTTGATGAAAAGAAAAATTCAAATCTTATAATACACTTAATAAATATATTCGCGCGAAGTCTATGTCAGTACGTAAATTACTATTTTTTTAAAAACTTTAAATTTGACTTCAACTTAAAATATAATTACTCAACAGGGGCCCCTAGTTTTTATTTTATTTGCTTAATAACTAAATCTTAGCCTACCTACCTACTAAATCTTAAAGCTATATTCATGCTGTTAATTTTCACAATAAAAATAAATGATTAGTGAAAGGAAATTCGACTTTTGATTCATTTAAATTAGTTCGTTTAATTAAAATATTTAATCGCATATGCTCTGTAGCTTAGGTGCTACATTTTACCATTAAATAATAAAATTAAAATATTTAAATTAATTCTAGTAAATTTATTATTATTATCTTAATTGATTACTGTGTTGTTAGATTGTCAATTCATCACTGATGTAGCTTTCTTAGTATTAACCCATTCTATGCAATGGTACCAGCTATATAGCCTATCTCAAAAATATGATTTCTCATGATTCTCAGGGCGAATTCAAAAGTATCGTTAACAATTAATTTTTTGAATACTTTTCCTTCAATTTAATATGCGTAATTAGTCAGTAGCATTTTATCTGCTTTAAAGTGATATCAAGTTAAAAACTAATGTTTTTTATGTGTTAGCAAAATGCTAAATATGAGCACGAGGAAATTGTAAGAATTATTATTAGCTAAAAAATCCTAATTAAATAAGAAGTATATTAAAAGTACACATTTTATTCTATATTTTAATATACTCCGTTAATCAAATGATTGCAATTAATATATTAAATTTTCATATTTAAAAAAAGTGGTCCCATATGTTACCGTAGTGTTGATACGATACAAAAATAATGAATGGTGTATTATGTGCATTTTTATATCAATCCATAAAATATTTTTTGGTTTTTTGTGAATACTTTTTGTTTTGCATAAATTTTTATTATGAAAGTCCATTAAATGGCTGATTATATGGAATCATTAATCGAGAAGATGATGAATAAGGAATTTGAGCCAAGTGGAATTTATCTACACCCACCAGATCCAGCATATGATTCAACTGAGACGACTGCGATGAAAATCATAGATTTGAATTATAATCAACTACATCAAATAGCTGAAATAGAATTTACTGGAAGAGTTAACGACTGTGAAATAGATGAACTTGAAATTGAAAAATTCCCTGAAAGCGGTCAAATCGTAGAAATAGAATCTTGCTCTTACAACAGACCTGATATTAATTTTCCATCATCTATACCAAATTTGAAAGATAAATTTGAATGGTCGCGGACTGAATTCTATAGTTCAAAATCATTATTTCCAGATCCAACTTATTTAGATTGTTCAGCAGAACCGCACGAACTATTTGAAAGATTCTTTGATGATGAATTATTACAAATAACTTGCAACGAAACATAAATAATTATGGTGCTTTAACAACACAAAAAACCCTAATGAAACAAAAAATGAATTAAAAGTTTTTATTGATATTATGATTATTTCTGGGTACAATAAATATACCAAATAAATATTCATATTGGACTCGTGATATAAATATGCATAATAAAATGATTGACAAAAGTATGTCTCGAGATCGTTATGGTAAGATTGAGCGTTATATTCACTTTGCTCAAACAACTACTACCAATTCAAACTTTTCCAAAACAATAGCTTATTGTTAATTTGTGTTTTTCATGTATTTCACATGTTCTAACAAATCATTACGATGGTACCATATGGTACCGGATGATTCCAGCAAAAGTACACATCGTGGAAAAAAACCATGAACAGATTTGGATTCCTGAGATCAAAATTAAGAAATACATGAAGTTTCATAATTAAATTCGGAAAAAATAATTGTCCCGCAATGATTGAGTTAATCTAAGTTTAATCGGTGAATCAGACCTAAAATATTTAATTTTATTGCTTAATTTAAACATTGTATTAATTTTTTTTAAATTTTTATTGCAATACAGTACTATTTGAATCTGATAGATTGCATTTGTGAACATATTATAAACTCATATTCACTGCACTAATATTTCACTTTAGACCCTACTATACCCACTTTAAATATTACTTTAAATTTCTTAAAAACCAACTGATTAAATACATTAACACCTTTATTTTGAATTCCTCTTTTTTGTTCTAAAGAAAATTTGATTTGCGGCTGTTTATCGATTTTAATTAAATTAGATTAGGATATTAATTTTATATGCCCAAACAATTTCATTAAAATATTTTCCTATATTTTATACATATTAAAAAAAAAAAAAAAAAAATGTTTTGTGATTGCGAGGGTCTCAATTGAAGTAGACTCTACCAAATTGGGAAATGTCCCCGAAGTAATGGAATATTCTGAGTTTTATGGATAAATCAGAAATTATTAACGATTAAGATGCATAATTACACAATGGTACTGGTACTCATTATACTTCATTTATGGCTTTAGTGATATAAGACTGATACCAAACACTTACGAAAACATTTCTATACTCAATTAAATTACTTTCTTCCACTAATAAAATGTTTAGTTAATGGAATTTTATAGTTTGGATTATTGAAACAAACGTACATTATTCTAAAGTATTTTAACCTTGCCTAGTAACCCTGAAAATTATCCGCAATCCTACAAGGTTTTCATAATTATTTGTAAAATCTTTTGCACCGACGGATTTACAAATTGAAAGTTAGTAGTAGCTTTAATATTTGAATGTTAGGAAAAAATCATTGATTTACATTTTTATTTTAATGGCCCACATAAGGTAAAAAGCCTAAAAAATAGTTGTATTTGAAATTTATTTGAATTTTATTTCCTGCATAAGGCATGATATAAATAAAAGCTTACAATTTGGCATTGTTGTTCTATTTATCAGGCATGATGCTAGGCAGGTAGGTAGGTACTAGTGGCTGCCGCCAGTACGCCGACACACTTAGACCAACGAGGTCCATTGTGATACCACGGAATATTTCCTCGCGTATTACCCTACTCATTGAACCAATTTGAGCTTTTAACGAAGCGGTGGAGGTTTTTTATACCAGTATTTTCAAGATCACCCAGCGAGTCCAGAAAGAAGGCTCTTAAATGGCTTTTCCTTTTATGGTAGAGACCAGAGGGCAGGAACAGAGTAGGTGTTGGAAAGTTTCATCCTCCTCCACCTCGCTACACGTTCTGCAGAAGTCGTTTGAGGGGAGTCCCAGTCTTCTGGTATGTTTACCAATCAGACAATGACCCACCCGTACCATAGTGATAATGTCACACCTTTTCATAGTTAGTAGGTTAAGGGATCGCTTCAGGTTCAACATAGGCCAGATTTGCTTAGTGAAGTTGCAGTCTGGTCTAACTGACCATCTGAAGTTTGAAGCTTTTATTGCATAATTGCGAAGCAATGAATTACAGGTGGCAAGAGGTGCACCCAGATTGATCCTTTCCGGAAGGATTTTTAATATAGTGCCTCTCTAGTAAGTAGATCTGCCATGCAGTTACCCGGAATATCACTGTGTCCTGGCACCCATCGTAACAATATGTTGAACCTATTCGATATAGTTCGTCCAAAGCACTGCGACAGGCCAACACGGTTTTTAAGTTGATGGTTACCGACTCCAGTGCTTTAATTGCGGCCTGACTGTCTGTGACTATACAGATATTTCTAACAGATAATACGCTGGATTTCAGCCAGTCTAAGGCTTCTTTAATTGTCATGTCATTGCCTAAAACACACTACAATGTCTTGGTAGGCTGATATCTTTATATAGATAGGCAGTTATCTTTTGCATCATGCTAATAATTGTAAAAAACAAAAAAACGAGATTTGTGATATTTAAAATTAGTATGCATTCATATTCATCTAGAACAGTTTAAGTAAAAATAAATGAATTTGCATAGCTATAGGAGGAATTTAGGTTAAAGTAATTAATGTATTTTAAACTAAGTATAAAATGAAGGGGAAAAAAAATAAAATATAAAGATTTAATTAGTAGACTATATTAGGTTAGTTTTAGTATTTTGCTATTATTGTTAAAACAATGAAGTATTCTCTGTACGAGCAATTGGGGTATTTTATGATAAATAAATAAATAAAATAAAAATAATAAATAATACTATAATCATTAGAATATTATAGAGACTCAAAGTTGATATAAATTCAAGTAATTCGACCATACAAAATGCTAGTTTGTGCTTAAAATATATCATTAAAATAATAAAGCACCACCACACGTCGTTTGAGCGATAATAATCGCAAATCTTATTATACCTTTTTTCTATTCAACTAAATAAAAAGGATTATATTTCGGTTAATTCAAGGTCTCAGTTAAACAAAATTGATTTTTTAGAATTTTTAATTACCTCAACTCCTCAACAACTTTCTTTAACACCTAAGTTTCATTTTATCCCTATTTCGACGCGATATTGTATTTCCTTTTTCAATTTAATTTCCTCTTCTCTACTTTGATTCGGAATTTATGATATGGATGATATACATTATATATTATTATTGTAATAATTTAAATACTATTATTATTTTTCTCAAATTATCTTCATTCAATCAATTTCTTTTTAAAAATCAGTTATTCAAAAAATATCCTTTTTCTATTATCCTTATATAAAAATCATATGTGAAACAAATGAAAAACGAAACATAATAACGATAAATAAATTATTTTTATTTAACGAAAATGGGGAAAGTTCTATATACCTAATTTTCGAAATTGTTTTTTATAAAGAAAAAATTTAACGAAAGTTCGTTAAGTTGAAATTTTAATACAGAATAATTAGATAACATATAGCGTAGTTAATAAATAAACTGAAACAACAGTTACAGAACGTTTTGAATAAATTATTTTTTTTTATCTTATCTTAGAAAAAATATAAATTCAACTCTAAAGGACTTAAAAGAAAATAATCTATGCTGTATTATTATTATAGACATTGCATTGTAGTACAGCAGTTGTTATTTTAGAAAACATTTATGATAAAAAATAATTTAAATAAATTTTAATAATTTTGTAAGGCAGAACTTAAGTCTAGTTGTTTATTAATTTCATGGATGGTTGTATGAAATCGTTGACAGGCTGTCGAACGATTTGATTTAACGAATAGGAGAACAGTTTCAACAGACAGAGTAGAATGAAGAAAAGTTGTCAGCGAGGCTAATGCTTAGCCCGAGCTGTAGAATGATATTAACAGATGGTGTAGGCTTACTTGTATAACAGTTACAACAGATACAATAAAATGAAGGAAAATTGTCAATGAGGCTAATGCTTAGTCCGAGCTGTAGAATGATATTAACAGATGGTATAGGCTTCCTTGTTATTAAAAATAAATTTGATATAAACTGTACCTATATATTTATTTGCAGAGGGCAAAAGCTTAAGTTTGTTCTTTATTCTTTTACGGTCGTAAATAGAGAGAGAGTTTAATTTTCTTGCCTTATTGCTTATAACTTACAACTGCTAGAAAACATTACTATAGCTTATTAATACATGCTAACATACTACTTATTTATAAAATTATGATTAGACTAAATATGGATTGGTAACATTTCGGATGATGATCTTTCTGTAACAGTAGATGTGTAGCATAGATGAGACAGTAGACGACTAGTTCATAGTTCGATAGTGTTACCACTAAATTTTATATTTTATGTAACAATAATATAACCATTAATATATGGTACTTCTTAATTGAAAATTTTGCTTGAATGACTCATTGCCAAGTAAGTGTAATTACTTAATAAATGATTATTGTTAAGTAAAAAATAAACATTGAAATAAACACCTAATTAAAATAAAAAAAAAAATATGTCATATAACTTGAAGGAATCAGATATTAAAAAAACAAAAATAAACATGACTGGTTTGGAATTATGTAAAGAATTTTGAATCAAGTAGCTTATTCAATACTTTGATGATATGCAGTCAACTTAAGTTCAATACTTTTGCTTGTAACTTGTATTCACGATTCATCTGATGTAGCTAGGTTATTAGGAGCAACTAAAGTTGTTGTATAATTACCCACATAACATTTTATTGTTATAAAAACAAAATTAGTGCTATAAGACTCCTATATGATTCCCGATAATAATAGTACAAAATTTCATTTAATTTTTTAAAAATGTATAGATTGTTATTGTTTTTATGTGCAAATCAACAGAACCGAAACCTAACACCATAATACATACTAAATATTATATACGATCATAAATTTATATATATATATATATATATATATATTTAAAAAAAAAAACAATAAACAAAAAAAACACATTTCTGGCTAGAGTATATATATCTACCTTTAGTAATATACAGGCTATGCATACGGTATGGCAAAACTATGATGCTATGATCATTATCATAACAACAACAAAAAATAAATAACAATTTTAACTCTTCATCGCATCACATTTCTGGCTAGAGTATTTACCTATAGTACTATACAGACTATGTGTACAGTATCAAAACTATGATGCTATGATCATTATCATAACAACAAAATAAAAAACAAAAAAAATGTAGACACATATACATATTGTGTATAATTTTAAGTAATAAGAATAACCTTTAAGTGCATTATGTTTTTTTTTGTGTTAAATGCTGGTTAAATGCTGGTTATTACACCATATTAAACTATTGATAAAATTGCTATAAGTTCTTATTATTATAAATCAAAAAAATTGTTCGTTTTCTTTATAATATTATTATTATTATTTTTTATTTTTCCTTATTAGCTATTTGCGAAGAAAACTAACATTAAATTAAAAAAATATATTTCATGCAATGGTATTTTTTCCTGCAAAGGTTCAGCATGGTAGACAGGGTATTAAAAAAAGCACCAAAGCAATTTGTATACATACTGCAATTTGTATGTGTGTTGGAGTGTTCCGTCGGACAAACAAACATCCAGGTAAATGCAAAAAATTATATTTATTATTTATATTCACTTCAAATGAATCTAACTATATGTACAGAGAATAATTTTCTTTCATTGACCCCATCATTTCGAATATTATGTATTATCCTTCAATTTTAAAAACATAACGGAACATAAGAAAAAAAGGATATTTTCTAGAATTTTTTCTAGTTCTTATTTACAATGAGAAGCATAACTAAATCCACAATCTTACAATAACAGCATAATATTATTAGCAAAAAAAAACTGTGATGTATCGAAAAATACTAAACCGACAATAATATGAAAAAAAAAAACATATTCTGCGAGAGAGTTCGTAACAAAATAAATAAAGGAAAAATTGCATATACAGTTAGCAAAGAAAAAAAAAATTGTTTTTATCCAACAAAACTAGAACCATCTACAGTGTATTTAACAAAAAGTAGAAATAAAATAATATAAAAGCGCATTTCTGGAGAAAAAAACATGAACATAAAACAGAAATTGTGAAAAAGCTCAATATAAACAAAAACAAAGTGTGACATACACTCTTAGAATTAACCAAAAAAAAAAAAAACAAAAACAAAACAACAAATCTTAAATTTCATAACTTTCAACCAAGAACACACTAAATGAACAATATATTATTGATATTGAAAATCGGTGTAGAAATCACTTGATAGGAGATCTGAAGTTATTACAAGAGAAAATAACAAGAAATGAAAAGAATATACCGGTATCATTAAACATTTTTAACTGTTATTGTCATCATCACTATAACCGTTTACCTTTTTTTTTTTGCAATATTTTTAAGTTTTTATTTTTTTTTTTTTATTTTTGTTAGCTTGCAAATTTCAAGGAGTTGCTCTTGTTTAGAATTTTTTTTTTTCTATCAATACGCTCTTGTGTTGCTTTATTTATTTTTTTTTTTTTCTTAACTTCACTTAAGGTTCTTCAGATTCTGTTGGATAAGAACATTTTTCTGTACTTTTTGTCTTGTATTTTTTTTTTTTGCTTTCTTGAGGTAGGTACTTAAAAACAGAATACATTGTGGAGATAAATTTATTTTTATTTTTCATTTTATAGTTGTTTTTTTTATTTTTTATAATGCAGTAAGCAGTAGCAGCAGCAGCAGCATCAACACTCACATTATCTACTTACTGATATTACTCTCTCTCTGTTATTATAGACAGCACCACTTCAGAGTCGAGGTGCATCTCATCGTATATTTTATTTTGGTAGTTATTGTTGATTTTTTTTTTTCTATTTTCCTGTTGTATTTTATTTTTTCTTGATGTAAACGGGGAAAATAATTTTTCAATTTTATTATTAGGGTTTTTTTGTTATTTTTCCATTTCACATTTTTTATTACTTTAAAAAAATGTATGTGAATGTTTTTCAATTTAATACGTATTTTGGAATTGAAGTTATTTTTTTGTATTTTGTTGAATTATAAGAGGGTTTTTGTATCTCATGTCATTGCATTCAATCACATGAGCATAGTTGTTCAATAGTTACGTCACAGCATTTATAATAATATGAAGATGTGAAATGTAGAAAATTCAAAAATTGTGGATCAATATTTTTATTTTACAGTCTGTTTTAAAATTGATCCATACCAAATTAATTGATACCATTCTCAGTAGTGAATGGTGGCATGTTATAAATCCAAGAGTCATAAGTCCCAAGTCCCATTATGTCCCATCAAAAAAAGTCAAAAATCCCATGGGGGTTTTATCTCAGTTAGTTATAATTTCAAATGAGACTTGTGGTATTTTTGGTTAAAATAAAATAACTTGTAACATGTGAGAATTTTAATAATATGTAAATGAATGAGAAAACCGTTAAAGAAAATAATTTCAAAATTGGGTGTAAAAAATATCCGTGTGAATGTCACGCGCGTCGTTTTACAGGTGTTATGCGATCGCACTGCATCCGCCACACACCTCCGCGACGTGGCCTGACCTGATCTAACTATGCACACTATTGTTTATTAATTTTAACGTTTACTCACGTGCTCTGCATGGGCAATTTAAATAATCATTAACTATGTGTATCCAAATTTTGGAACCGATTGAAATGTTTCATCTAATAAATAGTGATGATTTTCTTCATTTATTTTCTTGCTTGTTAATTCTGCAATTGTTGTTGATGACATGAAAATTTTGTTTGCAACATCTTTGTTCTTCGATTCCATTTAACGAATATGGGACTTATGACTCAGTTGTTTTTGGATTTTTGACCATATTAATAGGTAAAAGTGAGACAAACTTCCTATGGGATTTTTGATTCACTTTGGTGGAACATAAGTCACATGGAACATAAGTAACATGCCTCCTGTAATGAATTCTATTAAAGCTTAAATTATAATGTACTTCTGAAAAAAAAAAAACAATTAATATTTATTTCGCCTTTATAATGTCACCATTAGAATTAACTAATTATTGTTGTTGGTTGTTCTAGCAGATTACTTACACTCGAAATAACCTACGTGAATGCACATTAAAGAAGTTAATTTGACTGATTTTGGCTTCCAGATTATAGCACAATTAAATCACTTATCATTACGATAAGGCCTATATTACTTATAAGTCTTACTTAAAGTCCGGAATCAAGTTCTATGTTTTTATTACAATTCCTCAACGACAATTTTAAACTGCAAAGAATAACTAGGCTGTCCACTTTACTAATATTTTCAAATATAATATTTGGTGTCAGGATAAAATTATTTAAGACAAAATTACATTATGGACAAAATTTCACAAGACAAAATTACATATGGACAAAATTACACAGAGACAAAATCACATATGGACAAAATTTCATATTTAAAAAAATTACTGTGCCGTATGCGTTTACTTGCCGTCGGCAAAAACAGGGTTCCAATAAATGAGTACTGACATGGGGGGGTATTGACATTTTGGTTTTTGGACAATTTTTTTGATCAAGGTCTTCTGTCCCGTCTTTCGGACCGTCGGACCAGTCCTAAATTTTTTTAAAAATTATGTATAATAATTATTTATAACATTTTTTCAGAAAAAGACAATTTAAATACGTGATATATAGTTTCGGCCTCAATTCCTTGGACCTCTGACCTTTTTTCTTCCTTCATTCTTGCCTTCTTCACATTTAAAGGCTATTGTACTGATGACAAAAAAAAAATTTCAAGGTCCTCGGTCCCGACGCTTGGGACGCCGTACCTCTTGTTTTTATAGTCGGGGGCTGCCGCCCCCAAACCCCCGCTACTCATTTATTGGAACCCAGTTTTTTCCGACGGCAAGTAAACGCATACGGCACAGTAATTTTTTTAAATATGAAATTTTGTCCATGTGTTATTTTGCCTCTGTAATTTTGTCCATATGTAATTTTGTCTTGTGAAATTTTGTCCATATGTAATTTTGTTCTATGTAATTTTGTCTTGTGTAATTTTGTGATGTAACCATAATATTTAAAATGTTCGTAATTCGTATGCGTTTTTTTTTGCTGAGCAAACTACTCAAAGTTGCACAAAATTGCTCACAACGCAAGCTTTGTATTTGCTTTGCTTTGTAATTTATAGATGGTAATTCAGTTTTGAAGGTTAAGTCAATAGTTTTTGTTGCTAATAAAATTCTAAAATATTATTCAAATTATAATAAATATGTTAAATATGTAATTATATTTTTATACATATCAGGTTATCAACTACATTTCTTGCCAAACAAAAATGTTGTTTGAATAAACTGATTATTTGATAAATAAATCTGATTCGTCTGATAAATTCTGTATAAATATCTCAGAAATAAGTTAACTCTATATTTATTAATTTCATAATTTAATTACATGGTACCCTTCCATAATTATATTATATAATATTGTTTTCGGTAAACAACAGAATTACCGCTCAGTTTATTTTTATTACTTTTAATTAAATTTTAATTTTCTAAACAAAACGAATTTTACACATAAAAAATTAAACGCCAAACCAGTAAAACTTTTGAGGTTATGTTTTGCTCAAAATCTAACCTTTTTCGTTTTATTTACAAACTGCTCAGAAGCGGTTCTGAGCAGTTTGCTCAGCTAAAAGAAGCGCAACTATTATCACCTAAAAATAATTGATTTTATGAAAAAAAAAATTTAAAATTTAAGTTATCACCATCTGCTGGCTTATTAAGCAAAATTAAAAAAAATAGCAAAATTACAAAATCAGCACTAGAACAGTTTGTAAAAACCATTATGTAATATACAACAAACCAGTAAAGTAGCATCAAATAGAAATTAAAAAACAATGAAAAAAGAGTAATAAAATGCATCAGACAACAACAACAACAACAAAATCAAAGCAATAAACTGAATGCATCGCACTTTAATACAGCTGCATACACATTATACATTTATACATATTTTTGTATTATAAAAATTAAATGTAGATTTCTTGACTATAATACTTAAAAAGGATATCAAAAGAAAAAAGCACAAAAACTGTATTATGCAATTTTTCTCTTTCTCTTTTACTCATCGTGTTTGCTTTAATTGTATACCAAATGAATTTTTTTTTTTTTACAGCGGGACTTTTTTATCAAAGACCACGTTGTGTTGCAGATTAAGACTATGAGTTTTTATAAATAAATTTTCATCCATTTTATAATCCAATAGTAGCTAAGAATAATAATAATAAAAGCCAACAAGGGAGACATTAAATGTAATAAAACAAAAAAAAAAAAATTGAGAAGAGACAGTTTTTGTCTAAAAAAATTTTCTTTTAATTCTATAGTCAAGTGTCATCAATTTTATTACACTTTAAGTAGAAATATTTTTTTTTTTTTGACTACAATAGAAATGATCATACTAGAAGTCATCAAATTCATATTAATTCTATGTGAGTTGAAAGTATACTGTCTGTTTTTGAACTGTATATTGTATATCAATGGTATGCAGCAATATAAGTTTAAAAAAAAAATGGTTTTGAATTGCTAGAAGTAGATAAGTAAGAATAAAAGTAACTGTTCGTCAGTAGGTCAGCTCTGGAAAGTAATTATTGCTACAGCAATATATTAATGTTCGGAATATATCAGATATAAGTTGAGTACTACAGATATTAGTTCTAATGTTTTCATTACCATAAGATTATTATAACACTGCTTTTCTGCCTTTAGTAATCTACTAAACAGATCCGCAAATTTTAAATTGTTTACTAAAGGCAATTGGGATTATTTACACCTATACTCTGAATATCAACTCATACATTATCGAGACACCATACTTTCAGTCCCCTTACTTGAATCCAGCTGGTCATTTAAAATTTTAGACAGAAGATAACATATCTTAGACATCTGAGATGACAATACTATGGTTTTATATCACCATACAACACGATTCATTAAAGCGGATTCTGCAGGTTTCCGCTGTTTGTTTTGTAGGGAAATTTTGAACGCTGGGTGGCGCAGTAGGTAGAGCGCATGCATTTCAACCGAAAGGTCCCAGGTTCGATTCCCGATGAAACAAAGACAAAAAAATGCTTTATGGATTTTTCGACCTGGTCCAGTACCCTTTGTCATTGGGATATAATAAATGGCAAAAAATAATTGAGAGTATAATCTGGTATTAAATAGAAATGAAACTATTCTATTTAAGAAGGCTTAATTCCTGATAATAGCAGTAGTTTTCCACATTTAATGAGTAGATAAGCCAGTAATTGGTTAAAATAAATAATCCAATTATTGTAGATGTTGTAGTGTAAAATTGCAGTACCGTACTTAATTAAGCACAAAAAGGTGATTCTACCTAAGTTACTGTAGAGTGTAAAAAAAAAAAAAAAAAATCTACATTACATTTTTTCAACGTACATGTCTTATAACCATAGATAATGACTAGTTTGGTTGTCGTATTATTAAATTACATGAGAGACCATTTTATAAGTCAAATTTACTGTCCTTATTCTTAGATTTATTTGAATACTACAATCAGTTTCCGGGGAACACTACAATCATCATTACACGAACTCAACATTATTATTTCCAACAGTTATATTAAATTAAGCTGTATTTGTCTGTTTCTGTTTGCATATATAAATTTTGTGTTACTTTCACTTATGAAGAGATCATCTCTTTACTTCATTATGATTAATTGCTTCTTAACGGATGGAATGATTTTTCCTATTAATTTTTTATTATACTATATTTTGACTTGACTCGATTTATTCCAAATATGATACCGTTATGTCTGTAAAATTTATTTGTTTTATGATATTTTCAACAACAACAATTTTAAACGAAATTGGATCCAAGAGTACTCTCCTTGTCGTACAACAAAATTGATGATAATATATTAATTTGACAGTTTTGCCTATGTATTTTAACCATCGTTCTACTGTTCTCGGTTGTCATTATTGTCAAGTAAAAATTATATATGAAAAACAAATAAATCAAAAAAATATTTAATAAAAATATACTGAAGAGTAAATAATAATAAACACATTCAAATTAAATTATGCCAAAAGATAGAAAAATATATCGGTTTAAAAAATATATTAAAAATTATGAAATTTTATTATAAATATAAATATATTCGTTTGAAATAAAAGAAAAAATATTATAGAGTTCAACATTTCCTATAACACTATTATCGTCGGCTACATTCCTATGTATCCAACTGACCATTTTTTCCGAAATTGACTTGTCAATGTACTACACCATTTTCGATTATGCAATATCCGAATTTGTAATCAAAATTATCGTATCTCATATAGTTTTTGAAATATTTTTTTCTGATTTATCCAAACAACCTATATTTTGCTGCTTTTTTAAGCCTTCAAGCTGTGCCTATTTATCCAAACTGCAGTTTATATACTGAGAAGTCAGATAAATATGTATTCCTAAGTATCTAACAAACCATTTTTATTCCCAAATGGCCAAACACATATGAAGCTTTATTTACATTTTTTATCATACTAACATTTTTTTAAATATATTATTTTGATATATCAAAATATCAAAATTATAATACTATGTAGTTAGATGTTAAAAAATTATTAAAATTTTTATAAAATTCAATTTTTTTTTTAAATTTTTCCAGTAAAAATTTCCGCCAAACTTCAAAAACGATTTTTTGAATTGCTTTTGGTCGATTAGATATATAGGAATCCAGCCGACAATATATACTTCGATTTTAAAATTTATGAATTAGTTTTTTAGGGTTACTATCACATATCGCCGGGTGAGTTCTTAAGTGTCCAATATCATACAATAAGCACTTTTTGATATTTTGATTGATCTAAACTAAACTTGACGCGCTCTTTCTAAATTTTTAATCAGTTTTGTTCTATCTATAATAGTTTTTGAGATATTTAATTTTGCTTTTGTTCAATATCATACAAAGTGAATTTTTTGTTTTACATTTATAGTGCTTAAGTGTCCAATCTGCAATTAATATGATATTGGACAAAAAATGTCAAAAAATATTTTACACTTGAGTGAGTAATTAAAATTTTGTGCTTAAGTGTTCTATTTCAAATGAAGTTTTTGTATAGATCGATCGATCGATTTGCTACGATCTTCAAAAAGTATGCTACCAACAGGAAAAGCAGGAAATTTTTATTATAAAAGAAAATTCAACACATATAATTTATTTGGTCATTGTAATATTAACAATAAAACGTACTGTGGCATTTGGTACGAAACACAAAGTGGTCGCAGCGCAAATGACCTGGCCAGTGCGTTAATTAAAATTTTACAAGTCATTCTTCTTGATATTCCTGATATTCAGAACTTTATTTTATGGTCAGACGCTTGTATTCCACAGAATAAAAACCGAATAAATCCATTAGCAATTTTAAAATTTATAGAAAAAAATAAAGAAATAAAAATTGTAGTTCAAAAGTTTTCTGAACCTGGACACTCTAGAATCCAGGAAATAGATGCTGTTCACTCAGTTATAGATCGCCATTTAAAACACATAAGTGTTTGTAGTCCACTCGCGTTACTTAAACAACTGACCTCAATGAATTATCCAAAGGTGAAATTAAAGAGTTTTACAATATGTTCCGGAAGATTTTTGGAACTATAATGCAGCTAGTGTGGGGCTAAATTTTTCAGCTGTTAAATATAACTCTGCAAAAGAAATAATTTACAATAGGAATCTTTTTCATTTAATATTTCATGAAGATTATGGAGAATATGCGGAAAAAACTACCGTTCCAGTATTTAAACAAAGTATAATACATTTAAAAACTACAAGTTCCATTACACAAGAAAAAATAAAAGATATTGTATCCATGTTTGATTACATGCCTCCTGAGGACGTGTTATTTTATAAGATTATTTTCAAATTAAATAAAAATAATATTATCACAACGAAAATTTTACAGTCTAAAAGTATTAGATTTTGTCATAACATAAAACAAGAAAGGCTGTTTAGTTTTATTTTTTATGATTTATTTAATAATTTTTATACACATTGTGATTTGTTTTTTAGTTTTAGCTCTTTAGTTTAGACTGTTTTGTTTTAATTTTATATTATTTAATTAAATGTGTTTGAATGAATAAAATAATGTTTCTCCTTAATATTGAAAGTCTTTGTTAGTTTTATTTTTTGTTCCCAAAACTTGAGAAAAATGTTTAGTTTAAGTTCTTAAGTGTCCAATATCATATGAAGTTTTATTAACTGTGTTAATTTCCCATAAGATATTGGATATTGAAAAAAATATTTTTTTCAAAATATTTGTCACCCATACGTTTTTTTCCAATATACATTTGGGTTTTTTTTTTCAAATTTCGAATATCAACAGAAATATATAATTTTTTTAAGAAATCTAAACATAGTATTTTAAAGCTAACAAATTACAGATTATGTCACAAAAAGTTTGATTTTCTATATGCTTAAAAAAATACGTAAAAATTGCTTTGAAACTTTAAATGCGTTTTTTTCCCATTTCATTTTTCGGTATATTGGACACTTAAGAACTCACCCGGCGATATGCCTCTATATCATTTGTATGTCATTTGCCTGTACATATTTCCATTTGCCTGATGTATTTCATCTATTAGTAGGTATTTATATGTACAATTTTTGGGTTGGGTACGAAATCCCAAATACAAAAACACCCCAAATATCCCAAACCCCAAAATTAAAAGTCTTAAAATACCAAAATCCCAAAATCCGATATAATTCATTCAGAGTTTTGAAAGTCAATAATTTTGTTTGTATCTAACACCGGCTACGCATAAAAATTATTTAGGTTATTCGCATATATATTCATTATATATATATTCATTACATATATAGATATACATACATAATATATTATGCATAATATTTATCATATCCAGTATTCAGCATTTCCAATCAAATAAAATTCAGTCAAGTGAAATACAGACAAATGATAATAAAGGTAAATTGCAAGAAATATAGGTAAATGCAAATACAGGTAAATGAAATTAAGACATATATGACACTTTCCCAGTTTTTTAATAATATACAAAATAATATTTAAACAATAATCCTTTTCATATATGGTTATGCTAAGAACTTTAATTATACTGTAAAAAATATATAAAAAATTTTAATACCAAATAGAATTAACTCAAATTAAAAATAGAACAATAATTAAAGAAATAAAAAAATAAATAAAAAATTTCGAGTTAGCTTAGAACAGAAATAAAAACTAACACTGCTAAATTACTTATATATAAAATCGACATAATAACAATAATAAACTGCAGGAAAATTTGTTTTGTTATCCTTATTATTTTATAAATCCAAAATATATATATATATATATATATATATATATATATATATTTATACGCCGTAAACTTATGAATTAAACTGAATTGTGTACGTCTACCCATATACCTATACATTATACATCTATAGAAATTCTATTCACCCTTTGAGAATTAAATTCTATTAATTCTGAGAATTTTGTTAACCCTTTAATACCTTATAGGTTTATTTTTTTATTCGTAAATAATAATAATTTTACTTTAAGTAGAATTTACGTTTTTTTTTTTTTACTTTCTAAATATCACTTTACATCTTCAAGTCTCCCCCTCCTCGTTTTCTGTTAGTCTTTCTCCCTTTTTTCTACTTACTTATTATTTAAGTATTCCTTACATGTGAAAGGAAAACTAAATACGGAAGTTAAAAGAATTCAGGTTTTAATTGCCAGTTAATTTTTATACTGCTCGTTGTTCATAGTTCGTTTAATTATTTTTTTCGTTTTCTTCTTCTTCTAACAATTTCTATATAATATAAGTGATGTACGTTTGATTGTGTTTGTTAAAGGAAAATCTCTTTGTAGCTTAAAGGAAAGAATTTATATGGTTAAGTCGTTTGAATCAAAGATTCTCTCTATATACTATTAAATAAAGGTTAGAAATCAATTTACTATTTTTGTTTTTTTTTTTTTTCTTAAATAACTTTTTCACCAACTCAAATTTATCCTCTCCTTCTTCTAATCCATATATTCTACAACATTTAACTATTATTGTTATTATTATAATGGTAGTTGATGTTAAGTTGAAAATAATTAAAGCTTTTATGTATGTGTTTTTTTTTTTTTTTTTTTTTCAAATTGAATCAACGATCTCATTCCATTGTATATAGTATAGTTCAATGGGTAGGGTTGGGTTGTAATTCTATGTAGTATAGAAGAGGTATATTCTTTAACTTTTACTGAATTAATTTTGAATTATGTATTTTGTTATTCCATTTCCTTTCTTTAAGAATAAATACACCACTATTAGGAAAATACAACTTTACCGTTATTACAGTATTATATTATTTTATTAATTATTCGTATTGAAGTAGATGATGATGATGGTGGTTGGTTGTGTGTGTTTGAAGTAAATAAAAAGGTAGAGAAAAAATGAGTGATTAAAATTTATTATTGAAATAATTTACAGAGGAGGTAAATTTTTGATTGGAATAATAATTATGATACGAAAACAAAAAAATGGAATTTAATAATAAAAAAAAAAAATATAATAAAATAAAATTAATATTAGAAATGAAAAATATATAAAGGGATGGTAGGTCTGATTAAATGTCGATATTTAAAATTGTAAATATTATTGTTAGTTATTTTATTGGATATCGTAAATTAATTATGTTGCTTATGTCATTTAACATGTAGAAACAAAGTACTAAATTTGTTGCTCTATTAAAAGGCCTTTTCACAAACTAATAATGCAATATATTAGTCTCGTCACGTGTTCAGAAATGATTATTCTACATTTGTTTACAGTTGTTAAACTGCATTGCAACAATCATATGATACAAAATTCATTAACTAAATAAAGTTATCTACGCATTATGAAATTTCATACTGCTCGCAAATTTGCTTTTTAGAAATAATATTGTGTGTAAATTTTTAAAATGGCTGAGGGTGAAGGACAAAGTAAATATTATCAAAATAAATTTCTCCATTTTTATTATAGCTATAATTTATTTATTTTAAATTCGAAATTGTAAACAAAATTAAAACCAATGAAAACTAAATTATAAAATGCGTATTCATAAACGTCAAATAAATTATTGTAGTGTGACCGTCATAAACTAAAATCATGCGATTATTAGCTGAAATAGAACCTAGCAGCAGCAGTAGTAGCGACAGCGGCAGAGACAGAAAAATATTTTAAAAATAATTTGTTTTTATGAACAAGCACACAAACAAACAGCGACAGCGGCAGAATTTTTGCTGCTTTTTCATTTCTAATTCTAATTTTCTGCCCTCGGCCTTTATCAGCTGTTAACAAAAGTGTCAAATTTACATCCAAACTTTTAAATTTATTTCAGTTGGAATAAAATTTAAATTACTTAAACCATAGAAAAAGTAGTATAATAGAAGTGCAGCGTAGAACAAATTTTTCTGCCAATTTTTTTCAATAGCCTGCCTCGCTACTCTCTTGCTTTTTATTTATTCTCTCGATACTGTAATTATAATTTATTAAACAAAATTTCTTACTGTAAACTGTTATTTTATTATAAAAGCAAAAACAAAAAATAATATTTTTTATTAGAAATCAAATAACAATGAGAATATCCTTTTAATTTTTCATTTTTTGTTATTATTGTGTTTGTGTAATTTGAAATTTTTTTCAATTAATATCTACCAAAATTTCAAATATGATTATCATTTTTATCGAGTAGCCTAAGCCTTTTAAGAAAACAAATATTTTATTTTTCTCAATCCATGTAATGTTATAAAATAATTTTATAAATTGTGAAATGTTGAATTGTACATATGTATTTATATTTATAATTATAATATAATTTTATAATGTTTGAAAATCAAAAATATATTTTTTTTACTTATTTGCTTTTTTTGAATATTTTTAAAAAATACAAAATTTAAAAAAATTCAAATAATTGTGCACATTCATTCACATGATGATTTCTAATTATGGATATATTTATATTACATATATAGCGATGTATGTATAATTTACAAATAAAACCATATTTTATTTTTAAAATTTTTTTTTTGAAAAGTATTCAATGTTTTCTATATGTATGCATGCATATACATTGAAATAAATTATAACAGATAACAAAAATATTTAAAAAATTAATTACTGTAAACTGTTGTTTTATTATAGAATATTTTTTATTAGAAAATTAGAAATGAATAACAATATATTATAATGATTATGTACATATGTATGTATATCAATATCTTTTTTCAGTTAAATTTAGCATTTTTCCAAACAAATTGAACAGTTTTTTTTATTTTCGTTAAATGATACATTTTACATTTAATAAATTAAATTATCAATTTTAACAGAGATTTTTTTTAGTGAAAATAAATAATTTTTTTGGATTGCAAAATTTAGTTCTTTTCTGAAAAATTTTTTCAAAAAGATAAAAAAAAAAAACTGTCTAATTTGTTTGACGAAATGTTCAATTTGTTTGGAAAAATGTTAAATTTGTCTGAAAAAAAGTATATGTTAACATAGTACATGCTCAATTCATAATCCAGTCGTTATTTAGAAAAAAAAATGATATTTTGCTCATCTCAATTTTTATTTCTTTCTCAAATTTTAATAAAAAGTTTTAAACTATGGATTGGATAATATAAACAAAACACTAAACATATAGAGTTTTGTGAGGGCAAATTTTACAAATTTTTTCCTTAATTTTCATTGTTTTTTAATATTGATCTGAAGGCACCAAAGATGAATTTTGTTGGTGGAAAATTTTTATTTTGAACAAACTTTCTCGACATAAAATTTTATTGATTTGTATGAATTTTTTTTAAATTTAAAGAACAATCTAGACAGGGTAATTTTTTAAGAACTTTGTTAATACGTCACAAAGTATTCAAAGAAAGATTCAAAAAAATTTTTGAGTATAATAAGTCAATTGATTAATTAAAAGTATGTATGGATTAACAAAAATATTGCCGAAAATTAAAAATACTCATAATTCATATCAATCCCAGAATTTTTAAAAAAATGCCCATTTCCCACCTATTTTTGCTCTTTAATTATTTAGTCATAGTAGGTAAATATGTAAATGCAGCTATGAACGCAACAAATAATTGTAATTTTAATTTTTTTCATATAATGAGTAATAAGATAATCCCAACTGTTGGTTAATTTAATTCAATTTAATTAAATCTTAAAATTCTTCAAATATTTATACTAAAACAACTATCAAAAATTGTCCATATTTCTTCGTAGAGGAAATGTTAGATTGTCTTATAAAATTAAAAGTTCTAAGAAACCCATCAGCACAACAAGTTGGAAATATTACGAGCATGAATTTTTTATACAACAACAATATATTTTCAAATCGTGTAGCAGATCATGACAAGCATTTGGACATTATTGTTAAATTCTCGTTATCTAAATTTGGAAAAAACCACAGTAAAACTGTGCATTTCTAAGAATATTCCGTAATAAGCGTTACCGTAATTTACCGTTCAAATATTTTATATCTGAGTTTATCAAAATTAATAATTAGTTTTAAAAATATTTTTAAACTCTGTTATAATTTCAATATATATGTACATGAATACATATAGGAAACATTGAATACTTTTCAAAAACAAAATTTTAAAAACAAAATTTGATTCTATTTGAAAATTTATACATACATTGCTATACTTAATATGTATGTATACATACATATATCCATAGATTAGAAATCATCACGTGAATGAATGTGTGTGCACTATCATTTGAATTTTTTTAAATTTTATATTTTTTAAAATTATTCAAATAAGTAAAAAAAAATATATTTTTGATTTTCAAACATTATAAAATTATATTATAATTATAAATATAAATACATATGTACAATTCAACATTTCACAATTTATAAAATTATTTTATAACATTACATGGATTGAGAAAAATAAAATATTTGTTTTCTTAAAAGGCTTAGGCTACTCGATAAAAATGATAATCATATTTGAAATGTTGGTAGATATTAATTGAAAAAAATTTCAAATTACACAAACACAATAATAACAAAAAATGAAAAATTAAAAGGATATTCTCATTGTTATTTGATTTCTAATAAAAAATATTATTTTTTGTTTTTGCTTTTATAATAAAATAACAGTTTACAGTAAGAAATTTTGTTTAATAAATTATAATTACAGTATCGAGAGAGTAAATAAAAAGCAAGAGAGTAGCGAGGCAGGCTATTAGAAAAATTGGCAGAAAAATTTGTTCTACGCTCCACTTCTATTATACTACTTTTTCTATGCTTAAACATATATGCACATCAAATAAAGCAGTATAATTTAATAAATTTGCCAACATATTTTTTAAAACAACAAAACAGTGATTAAGATATTATGGAAAAAAAATTAGGTATAGAATTTGTCAAAGAAAATCCTCTAATTTATGACAATTGTTAATATTTTCCATTTTTTTTAAATTTTTTATTAGAGTTTTTTTGTCTGTTGTCAATATAATTTTAAATTTTGATTAGTTTGAATTTGCTACCCGCTGCTATATTTTGTCTTAGAAAGCAGACATTTTTTAAAGGCTACTTCTGCTGGCATTGCTGCTGCTGCTTTGCTGCTAGGATGTATTTTTAGCTTATAACTCAGCCATGTGTAATTCAATTATTGTCACGTCATACTATACATTTATGAAAAAGTCTATTTTTTATTAAATATTTTTATTCAGCTCAATTATAATTTTTTATCATAATTACAATGTTATCGTTAATATAGAGAATTAATTAACTTATTTACTTTATACAACATTAATAATTATAGAATTAAAAATTATTATTTATATACTAACTGCCAAAATCTTACCATAAGTAATTTACACAGACGATAATATTTTCACAACTTTCCAGTTTCACTACCAAGCTTCAAACAAGACTAAATTAAGTAAAATTATAAAAACATGTTGTTTTGTTACTAGTAAAAATTTTCTGTACACTAATTTGCAAATACATGATTATGTCATTGGTTGGTTATTATTTTGTGGCAAACGCTAATTTTTATATTGATCGTGGGTATGAATAATAATGATTTAATAATTATTATATCATAAAAATAATTATATATAATAATTATTACCAAATCAATATTATTCATATCAATATAATAATTAATAATGATTAAATATGTGGTACGAGTGAAACAAAATAATAATAACTAAAATTTTAACTAAATTTTGCTTGGATATGTGCCAAAAATTGAATAAGTTTAAATATGGCACAAATTTTGATAAATTTAAAAAAAAATGTGGATTTTAGGAACAAAATTTATTTAAAAAGCTAAACCATATGGCTACCGGAGTATGCACATTTAATAGAGCTGACATCAAAATTTAAAATGTCATTATTTGATTTGTTCAAATTATTTCAAAATAATCATAAAGTATGTTAAACGTCTGGGATCAAATTGATAAAATGTAAGTTTTTTATAAAAATAAAAATTAAATTTAATTAAAGAGATATAAATAATTAGTGCCTGTCACGCAATTTCGCAAATTTATGATTCGTATTATTTTGGTTCTTTCTTCATATTAAAAAGAAAAAAAGTTTGCTACACTTTCATACAAAGCTTTATAAACGAACGGATGATAAAATACGAAATCGTAAATTTACGAAAGAAAAATAAGAAGCCTCTGAGCTATTTAATTTTCAACCCCCGTATCTTCGTATCTTCGTATTGTTGACAGTTAATGTCAAATATTAATAATAAACAAAAACAAATATAAATTATCAACAAAATATTAATCAAATTAATTTCTTATTAACAAACTTAAATATTAAAAATTAAAAATAAAAAAATAAATTTAAATAAGCGAAATTTTTATAAAAAAGAAAAATAAATTAAAATAAACATTTGTATTTATTTTGAGATGTTCTCTAGAAGCATGGATTCTTCCATCAAGGACCATATTGTTACACATCTTACTGCGTCTTAATTTGTGTTGTTCCATATCAAAAAAAATTACGAATTGAAAATAGTTATATTTAAAGCACAAAATATTACCAATTAAAAATAATTAAATTCTGATAGCAACACAGACAGACATCAGATATCAGCTGTTATTACGAATTTACGAAATGAAAAATACAAAATTCACAAATTTACTCTTCTCGCAAAATTGACATTCGTAAATTTACGAAATACGAAGATACGAAATGCGTGACGAGCGCTAATAAATTTAAACAAATTTTGGACATGTATTCTAAAAAATTAGTGACCTCCCTGAGCAAAATAAATTGGTTGGTTGTTGTCTTTGCTATAGAAATGAATGAATTTGATTTTTTATGTAAAATGCCTACTCTATTTATAACAGTAATATTTTCCAATCATTTTTTTATCATCATATTGACATCATCGTGAAATTCAATATTTTACATATGATGACTTTTATAGGTCTAAGCCATCACTAAAAAGTATGAAATATGTAAATATTTTACATTTTTTTTATGTCATTTCCAAAAATAAAGACAACAACTTTAATAATAAATAAACAAAAAAACAGAATCCTTAAAATCCTTATACAAAAACAAAAAATAAGAATCCATTTTATTTCATTCCAATTTCTATTATCGTTTCGAAAGTAACAAAAAAAAAAAACATTTATTTTCGTTATAATTCTAACAATTAAATTTAAAACCATAAACTATAACGAAAACCCCAAAAGAATAATAAATTTAACAAAAAAATATATATTTTTTAATTTTCATTCCACAGGCAGAACAAATCAGTATAAAATTTTCCATAGAGCCAAGGTTTAAAAAAAAAAAAATATTTTAATTTTTTACACAAAGAACACCTTTTAGTACCTCATTTTAGTGGTCAGAGAATCAAAACAACGGGTGATAAAAAAAAAAATAAACCAAATACTGTAATAACCACTGGAGGACCGATAAAAAATATAACTTTCAACAAAAAACACTTTTTTTTCATTTTTTTTTTTTTATTTTTACAAAACAAGGAAAACAAAATAGTTATACAAAAAAAAAAATATATTTTTTTACTTTTCTATTTTTCTATTTCAAAATTTCTATAATAATTTTTGCATCCCAGAATAAAAATCCTTAATATTATTTTTGTTACGGTAATATTTATCATAGTGAATAGAATATTGGTACTACCTAACATATACGAAAAGAATTAAAATTTTTAGAATTCTCTTTTGCGGGACTTTATAACACTTTTTTTGTTCTCTGGAAATGTTTTTCAATTTGTTAAAAATTTGGTTAAAACAAAAAAAAAAAATAAAATAAAATAAATAAAAAAAAAAAACAATTGTTTTTTTTTTTGTTTGTAGAAGGACATCAGGTGACAATAATGCAATCAAATGCTTTGAAAATTACTTTGAAGTTATGTTATTTTTATTTTTGTTTTTTTTTTTTTCTATTTCTGTAAAATTTATTGTTTTGGTAATATTTTAACTTTAAATTGAAATAATGAAACAATAAAATTTATTACAAAGACAAAATAAAGAATAATTCATATTTGTTTAAAATTGAAAAAAAAAAAAATTATAAGCGATGCAATTTAATTCAATTCAATACTCCTACTCTTACATATGCAAAACAAACGATTGATTAACCCCCTGAGGGTAATAGGAGCATTTCAATGGCTTGGAATACACTTATACAATTTTTTTTAAATATTTTATTTTAAAAGCGCCTGTTTTCCATCGTGCAAATATCTAAGACATTCAACACGTAGTTTCTGAGAGTGTTAAAATAGGTTAAGTGAGAATGTTAATGGTCATTTTAGTATAAGTATGCTTACTCTGAACATTAGACCTAAAAAAGGTGTTAACTAATCCAACAGAAATATGCTAAGTGCTCACTTAGAATATTAACAATATAAAAATTACATTCTAGTCTAATACAAAAATATGTGCTTAGATAGAATATGAGAGCTAAGGAATAATTATGCTAAGTTCCAAATTTTCAAGTAAGCGCAAAACCTATTATAGAAAATACAAAATTTTAAAAAAAATCATTGAATCGTTTGAAAAATATGTTTAGTTATTGTTTGAGATAAGAACAGAGTGCAAAAATATATTCCAGTTTTCTACCTTAAATACTACGCTTTTAGCTATCAAACTTTTAAATTGCTGTTCTGCAAAATTATGATTTTGCGACTTGGATTAAGTGCAAGCCATCGATATTTCTGATTCAAAAATCATAATCACTTTCATAATATCGAGAGCAATCCAAAGAGCGCTTAACCCTACACTGCTTGATTTTTTATATGTTGTTGGAAAAATAGTTTTTAGGTGCAAATACAGTTTATAAATATGAAAAAATACTAGAAAATATATATAAATTTATAATTAGGTGTTATTTTTAGACAAATTTAGTTGTAGCATATCTGATACATAATGTGTAAAAGCGTTAGAAATGCCTTATGATTATAAAAACAAATTTTTCGTTTTTTTTTTATTTAAAATTAAATTAAATTAAATCAATAACAAAAAAATAAAGTTCATATTATAAAATAATATTGCATTTTAGTGATTTCAATATGAAAAATATAATAATTATCAGTTTTTTTTTTACTTTGTGTGAAATTTTATAAAGCAGTTGTTATTTTTGTCCAAGCAAAAATGTAATCCACATTTAGAGCATTTTATATATGAAAATGATTTACATTCTGGAAGTTTACATCTTTGTCTTATAGACTCATACGCTGGCCAGTAGTTAGTCAAATCAAGTCGAACATTTTTTGGTGGTATATAAGCTGTTGTTGAAGACCTTTGTGATTCTCCCCCTTTTATTTGTAGATGAAATGCCTTGGTAGATAAAAAGTAAGCTATTTCAACTCGAAACTCAGCTAAAGCAAGTGGTTTTTCATTTCATTCTATAGTATTTTTTCTATATACTGGCCAGCTATTAATTATTGTAACATATAAAAGATGATGAAATAATCTATGGTACCATTTTTTTGTCCTCATTTGAATTTTCTAACATATGCTTATTATTTTTTTTGACTAAATTTGGACATTGAATAGAAATACATTTCTTATTTTTTTTATCAAAGCGTTGAACGTCAATGAAAGGAATTTGCCCCGTAAAAGTTGATAATAAAGTTAGAGTTTTGTTATCCTTCCAGCTAACAAGAGCTACTTCAACACTCTCAAAATCACAGACATACTCATGTGAGCTTCCCTGATTTTCTCTGTTCAGTGCTTGTTCACTTGGGAGTTTGCAGTTAGGAATTCTGATTGAATTCTTACTGTTCCAAGTGGCAGTATTTCTTGTTTTGCCAAATGAACTTGCAAGGAAACAGAGATGTGAAAGTTGTCAAAGTACACTCTGTAATTTTCGTAAGGTGGGTATAATTCTGCACAAACGCAAAACTATGTTCGCACTAGATCCTAAATCTAGTTAATCAGCCTTACGAAATTTTGGATCATTCTCAGAGCCAGTATATATAAAAAATGAATAAGGTGTAGATAAATTTAAAATTTCTGGAGGATATGTAATTGTTCCTCAAAATTGTTGAGCGTTGCTATCTCATATTAAATTTTTTTTTCTCCAAAACAGTTCCGAATATTGTTCTTTTAAGTCTTTTGCTTCCTTTTTTGGATTTCTTTCAGTATTTTGTAAATTTTGGTTATTCTCATTTTCAATTTCCCCAACTTCTTCTAATATTGTACCATCTTCAACCATTTACCAGAAGCCATTATAATGATTAATTAATATAATAATAATGTTTTACTATAATTATTAAATTTTAGAACTTTTCATAAAATACACTAAAACATCAAAACACTACCCATAAGATAAAATACCTATAACAAAAAAGAAATAAGTTTTTTTATTTATTTTGTGAGTACCAAAAACATTATGTATCATTAATGATACAACCATATTCAACACTTCACCCACGCTTTAAAAAGTTAATCCAATGTATTTTTTTATTTGCAGTTGAAATAATGCTAAATTTGTTCTTACTGACATTACAAAAATTTAAATTTCTACAGCATAAAACTAAAATAGAAACAAGATTCTCTTTTGTGTTTTCTCTTCATTATAGTTATCTTCTGACAACTGCGATTAAATGCTCATTTTCTGTTTAAAATTTAAATTCTCAGAGAAAATATCTGTTATTAATGTAAAGTATACAGTTGTAGCTAATCATCTACATATCGCATTAAGGAATATTTCTTATATGCTTCAATTATTAAGGGTTTTTTAGATGTTGTATCAGATATGATACATCAAGCAGTGTAGGGTTAACTCACTTTATCTGCATACTTGCTTTTTATTTTGCACTGTTCTTGAAACAGATTAATTTTCATTTTATTGATCTGAAATGTCTGAATTATTATTAATAAAAAAATGATATGATTCAAGTATATTAATTTTTACTATTAAAACTAAAACCTCTTATACATTTAAAACCTCTACAATCCCAACTTTGGGGTAGTATTCTATACGCCATATAATTTTGTATAAAAATTTTATATGAAAGCATTTACTTTTTTGCTTAACGAAAACTGAATAAATATGGACTCCAATAATAATAAAGGGTTTTCTAATAGTGATGATATAATTTAAAATGGTTAAACTGGCAACACTGCATGTTATTTTTTTACATTTATTATGTCATTTGTGTTCAATAGATTATGCAATTTAATTATGGACAGATAAACGCTTGAACAACGTTTAGAAATTTTTGCTCTTGAACAAATTGAAAATGATGGACATTTTTATCGACATTTATCGACAACATTTTATTCACAAATGAAAGCTCAGCTTAAATGGTTATGTAAAAAAAATATTATTGCAGAATTTGGAGTACTGAACATTCACACGAAGCTGTTCAGACACAATTACATCCAGATAAAGTCACTGTCGGGTGTGCAATTCATGCTAGTAGAATAGATTGGTCCATATTTCATGGTCAGAGAGTTACAATCACTGAAGAATCAATCAGAACAATGTTAAATGCATTTTTTTCTTGTTGTTGTTGAGAATGATCTGCAGGATATATGGTTTTAACAATATCTTGTCATCTTAACAATCGATTTATTGAAAACAAATTTTGGCGACGAATTTTTGTCTCATAAAAATGGTCCAGTTAATTACTATACTTTGTGATTTCTTTTTTTTGGGTATATGTTAAGTCACAACAACAATTGATCAATTTAAAATCAAATTTTGACTTACTATTGTTGCAATACAGCCAAATTTATGTGAAAAAGTGGAGGTGGACAGAAAACTAAGATTATAATAAATAAAATAAAATTATAAAATATGTAATAATGAATAGATTAATTCTAAGACCTAGATTTATATAAAATTACATGGTTACAACTATATGTATATAGTATATATACATATTATGTATACACATTATAGACTTATATCTTTTTCATATTAAATTACAATATAAATTAAAGAAATAAGACAAAAACGTTTAGTATTTTTAATTGAAAATGGGACCTATTCAAAAACAATAATTATAAGACAAAACGATATCGTGTGGCTTTGGTATTCCCATATCTTCGATTTAAATTAAACTAAACTCAGTATGATACATTTTTTCTATGTATTTTGAATACAACTTAATACAATCATAACCAATTCTAACTTTATCAATTTAAAACAATAATCATTAATTTCACAAAAATGTTTCTATAATTAAATTTGTTAATTTTGAAAATTTATTGATAAATTAAATTTTATATTTCAACAAAAAAAAAAAACAAAAAAACTACAGACTTTACAAAATTAAAAAGGTACAAATTATAAAATTAAATTTCTAATCATGTAAGAAAATTTTCATTTACCTTTTTAACTTTAAACTTAAAAGGCCTTCTATTCCTACTAATGGGTAAACTTGAAAATTTCACAATATTTTCTGTAATTTTTTCTTTTTTTTTTTTTAATTAAAAATTCAAAAAGAGAAAATGTCATATAAAATAAAATTTTTTATTTGAAAATTATTAAAAAAAAAAATGAAAACAGAAAAATTTAAAAGTAAAACTCTACCCTGATCCATTTTGGTTTTAATCAAGAAATACAAAAAAAAAACAGAATTAAAAAACGTAAAGTTTTATTAAAGGCTCCATAAATAAAATGATTTCTTAAAGAACCTTAAAATTATAAATGAGATTTGTTGTGTTTTTTTTTGTTTTTTGATTAGAGAAACTTATCCTGATTGTCGTCTAATTTTTACTCGAACTTTCTAAACTCGGAATTCGGCAGTTACAAATTTGTTTTTTTTTTGTTGTTTTTGCTTGTTTTTCTTTTCTTTTTTTTTTGACCTTCAGTAATTAGATTTTGCGTTTTATCTACTTTTGTTTGGTCAAAACTTTTACATTATCCTTGATCCTTTTTATTTGTTTTTCTGAATTTTTTTTTGTTTTATCTTTTTTTTTTTGAGAATTTGGTTTTGTAGTTATTATTGTTTTTTTTTTTTTGTGTTGCTTGTTCCTGGTTGCTATTTATGTAAATCAAGAAGTAAATTACAATAAAATATAAAAGAATCGAAAACAGTAAGTGAAAGAGAATGGACAGAAAAATTAAATTTACGATTCGTATTTTTTTTCTTATTTATTCTATTTTTTTCGTTTTTCTTTGTTAATTTGCTTTAGACTTAATTTCCTATATTTAATATTTTATATTTATTTTTTTTTATAGATTTTAAATTTTGGTGTTGTGAATTGAATTTTAAGAGTATTTTGTTTTTGTCGTTAGGTTTTCGTATTTATTTTTGACGAAAATAAGAACAAATTTTTTGATTAGTAATAATGAACTCTCCATGATTCTCATCGAATTATAATTTTTAAATATTCGTTAATTATTTATTGTTAGTACATTAATAATGTTGTTGAACTGAAACATTTTCAATTAAGTTAATTTTAGCAATGTTTTATTGTGATAATTTATAGCTTTTGAGTGCTTTATTGGTTGTGAATATTAATTGGCATAATTGATATTTTGAATTTGATAGTTTTTTTTTGGCTGATATTTAACCACTGCCCCAACTTTTTGAATTACAATATTATTCTACATTATGATCGTTCGCTTACCTCAAATTTGTCTTTCAAAAATAATCTTGGTTATCTGATATTTTTCAAAGTGCCTAAACTATAATGGTTTAATTATGAAATACTGATTCGCATGGTAATCTTAATACTAGCTATGTTTAATTATTTACTGCCTATTTTTTCACTTGATTATCTACCTTGTCGTGACGTGAAAGCTGAGAACGGTCAGTGATTCTCTGGCTGGTTCTTTCCTTGATCAAATACATGTTCCTAGCAGAGACCAGAAACCAAATGATATTCATTGGGCTGGGTTAAGGTGTTATACCAATCGTGTTGGCAATCGACCAGGCTTACAGCTCATATTACAAATAGCTCAGTCATATCTGTAACGGTGACTTGCGGGTTATGTAGTATAATCTATCTGTGCGAACCTCTGTATAATATTCGTGGGTCCAAAATATGGATATAAATAAAACTCAAACTTTTAGCCTGAATTGACAAGGCCTTTAAAACAAAATTGTCACAATTTCTTCGATCACGTTTTACCAAATAGCTTTGGCATCTAAACCCAGCCATTTGACCGTATCTGTTCAAGTTACTATACCTAGTATAGATACTAACAAACAAACCGTATTCATATACAATTTAACCTATAGTTGAAATATACAACTATTATCCTTTTTTCATTAATTTCTTTATTCTTTTATCAGCAATTAACAATTTCATGTTCACTAATTTGTCATTTACTGGACTTTGTTTTATATACGCTATGTATTTTGCTTTAATTTTTTTTTTTTTTTTCAATTTATTATTTCCATAGTATATAGATATATAATTATTATAACATAAAAACCAGAATCCTTGCACAGTACATCTAAAGCAAAAAAAAAAAAAATAAAAAATATAAAATAAAAACAATATTTTTCCTGTATTTATTTTATTATCCTTTAAATTACAATACGCACAGTTACGATTATTATTTGTAAAAGATGTAATGAAAAAAAACAAAATGTTCAGAAAAAGCACTTTGATATAAAAATTATGAATCCTTTTTTATGTATTTTGAATCCTTTTTGTGATTTTTTTTTTTTTTGTCTTTCTTTTGGATCCTGTATAATTTGTTTAATTTGTCATTTATGATAAATAGAATGAAAAAAAAAATATATAATATATATATATAAAAAAGAGTTACAACCTGTGCGGGGGGCTATTTTTTTTTTTTATTTATTGTGTGAAATTTATTGAAGTGTTAAGTAATCAGGAAATTATTTTTAGGTAATATTTAAACGCCATAAAATAAGATTTTTTTTTTTTTTTTATATTTTACACATTTTTATGTTTAAGTGAAATTGCGCAGATTTTTTTTTTTATGTTAAAAGTACTGCAAATTAAATTTATAAAGATTTTTTTTCTGTACATACATAGAATTAAATTTTTGATATAAATTATTAAAAACACTTGTCAAATTTGGGTCAAAAATGTAGTGTCGATTTTAGAATAGTGATGATAAAATTAGATACAAAAACCTACTCATAGTAATTTTTTAGTATATTAATCGGATTTTTATTTTTAGTGATAACTTAAATTAAATAATAATTATACATTTTTTAAGTTTTTAATTTATTTTAATTTTAACATTTTAAATTCAATTCATTAATTATTATTCAATCTTGATACATGGATATCACCATTGTGTCTATAAATATTATTTTTATTTGTGTTAACAAACAAAATTATTTTTAGGAATTGTTTCGTTCATCATAACACTACTAGAACTCATCAGTAGGTATTTATAGTGTTAGACTACATGTACAAATCCTGATTTTGTTTTGGTTGATTTTTTAACTTATTCATAGATGTTAATAATACATCTGTGAGTTATAAAAATCAGCCAAAAAAAAAACTGTAAAAATTTATAATAATTATTAAATTTATTTTGTAAAAATACATTTTACAATAAAATTTTGGTCACTAACTTTCGTATGTATTTAATTTGCTTCTTTTTATGTACCTCCTGTATTGACGATAAATTGGTTTTATTAAGTTTATGATATTTTTCAATTATATTTTTAGCAATTGTCGACCTAAAATTGTTAGTATCTCTTTTTATTACTAATTCGGCTTCCCTTCAATATTCTTGGTAGTTTACCGTAATATTTAGCCTTTTTGATTGCCCTATATATAATTTTGACATGATATTTTATATATACCGTTAACTTCTTCCATGTTCTTTTTATCTTTTCCTGATACAATTATATTGTTAATTTTTAGACCTCTGCTAGTTATCCTAGACTTCCAGACTTCTACATTTTTTTTTAATGTAGCTTTTTTCTTTTTCAAGCTTAACCTTTGATAATGGTATCTCTAAGTAGTCATGGTACTCGTGGTACTCATATACAATATGATGAAACTCTATTTCAATCAGAAATAATCAAAGAAGTAGTTCTGAATAAATTATATAGCTAATGAAAAACTTACCCTGTTTTTGGGCTGGTTAATGACTATAAAAAACTAGGTTGTGATACTAAAATTTTGTCATCCATTTTTCAATCTTGTCATTGGCTCTGTGCAAAACAGTTATTTAGTTTGCAAAAGATGCATTGCGATCGAAATAAATAGTTACTCTTTATTAATTTTATTTTAACTTTATTATTTTAAATATTTTGATTGTCAATGACATTGATTGATTTGCAAATGTCAACTACTTGCAATATATTAAAAAAAATTCAAACCTAATTCACTATAAATACAAAATTGATAGTAAATAAACTAACTCGATGCGTAATTTAAAATATGTATTGTCTCTTCTTCATCGGATAGGCTTAAACCAGCAAAATATTAACAATTTCGCTGCTTCGTATTCAAAAAATGGGCTTGAATTGAATACTTCTAAATGGTCAAAGTCATTAACTTTCCCAAGAGAAATTCTGGTCGAGCAGTTTGGTTCAATTCGCTTCAAGAGTAAATTGTATTATAGAACTCGGGTCTTGACTTGATCCTTAGCTGAGCTTTAATCTACATTATGATTAAATAGTGAGAAAAGCCAATTATTCTTTCGGTTTCATTAAACGATGGACTAAATGATTTTCTGATCCCTACCTGACGACAAATCTTTATGTTTTATAATATGTATTGAATATCCTTTGAATATCCCAGTCAAGTATGGTCCTCACATTACTTGACTGACATTAACTCATTAAAACCGGCTCATAGATCCCGTCGTACAATCATTATGAAATTTTCTAAGGATGGTCATAGAGATCATAGAAGTTGCCTAGGAAAAATCTAGACCTTTAGCTTTTGCCACGCCTGAGATTTGGAATGGGTATTTAAATACCCAATCGGCGTTAGCGCTACTGCATTTCCTATAAATTTTTTAGTTTGTTTTGGAAAAAAATTAAAATTTCATGGATCTATTATTTCATGTAGACTATTTCTACTTTTCTGATATCTATTGATGGATAGTGGATTATATGACAAAATATATAATTGTTCTGTATTGTAAGATTTAAAATGTTTTTTAACTTTTTCCCATTATCTTATGGTTTGAAGTTTGACCGTTGTGTTTTCAGGTCTTAGAAATTCAAAAGTGAATTGATAAAGTTATACAGTTTCAAATGTAGTGTTATGTAAAACTAATTAGTAGGCTAAGATTTATATAATTCTATTTAAATTACTATAATGTCCAACTTTTTGAGACATGACCCAATGTTCCATACAAAGCGGTACGACCGAAAAAATTGTAAAATAGTAATTGACCAGCCACTGGTCATTCATGAGTATAATAAACGGATGGATGCTCTTGATCTGTTTGATATTGCTATGAACAATTATCAAATTAAAGTGCGTGGTAAAAAATGGTATTGGCCATTGCTCACAAATGCATTTTATGCCGCAACGGTGAATGCATGGAAGTTTCATGATTTCTGCGCAAGGTATGAATGTGTGACTTCTATGGGTATATTTAATTAAATTAAATGTGGTGGAAGAACTAGTAACACAACCGTAAATAGTCAGCCGTCCATGTGGGCGTATACTTATTAATGCCCAACAAATGGCAAAACGCATAGATTGTGTGGACCATATAGTGGAAATAATGCCTAAACGCAGTCGTTGTAGACAATGCGGTATTAAAACACAATTTGGTTGCAAAAAGTGTTCGATTTCTTTGCATCCCAAATGCTTTTTTGACTATCACAATGATGTACCATGAAACAAAATAAAAATTAGAAAGCGAGAAAGTGAAATAATTTTTAAAATTTAATTTTATTTAATATTATTATTTAAATACTTTACTTTTTTAGATTTCTTCAAAAAAAAACCTCTGTGAATTGTGTCTTACATTCATAAAAATATAAATTGTTTTTTCACTAATTTTTATAAGAATTTTTTCATGCTTTAGACGGTTGGGTATTTAAATACCCATAAAGGTAAATCATCTCTAGAGACGAGGTAAGTACTCCAATCCAAAAAAAAATTTTTATTAGATTGAGAAAACTTGAGGCTAAGTGATCTTTAGAAATTTTCCCGACTTTTCCATTTCCCAATTTCCCAAAAACCACTTTTTATGGAAATTTTCGGCGCTTAAAAAATCCTTAGTTTTTGAGTCCCACTAACAACGACAGTTATTAAGAATTTGGATTAGATCACTGAATTATGGTCCCGCCTTTTTTCTCTCTAATAAAATCAAAACTAGCTCAATATCTATTACCCAACGGTAGATATAGCTGTTTTAATGCACTAAGGTTTTTGGATATTTAAATACCCAATAGGCAGTAATGGGTTAAATGTAATTGAATCGATTCAGCCAAACTATTTACGTTTGGCTTTCAGTAATTTTTAGTGAAATGATCCATTGCGATTTCCACATTAATCCCACCGTCTTAAACTCATTGACTTAAAGCCATTGTCTGATCGTCGGGTAATTGCAAATATCTCTTTTATCCACCAGATTATTTCGGGTAAAACGTTAGCCACTGAAATTTCAAATTATTTGGTTTCAACTAATCGGAATAATCTCAGAACTGTTGAGTTCTATTATAGCCAATCACTATAATACTCCGTAAACGAAATTCTAATTCTAGTTCGTTTGATCAAAAACTAAGTGTTTTAACTGTTAAAAAAAAAACGATTACTGTTTAAAATATAAATAACTGTTGTTCTTTGTAGCTTTGATACTTACTAGTTCTGCCTAATTTCTAATTATTGTATAGTTATTGACATAGGTTCTAACTTATGATTTTTACTTTTCTACTAATAGCATGTACCTGGTTCAGTTTATCTTTAGCTTTTTCTAATCAAAGGTGGCAGTGTTTTACTAAACCTACTGTATAATGATATTATATTTTGCACAATCAAATGAAGCAATCTTTCGTATAGTAATAGAAATGCTTGCTCTAAGAATTAATCTGGCAGTATAAAAATAAAGCCTATTTGTGAAAATAACAATAAAAATAGTTGCAGGCTCTTTTAAGACCATAAAAAAATGTCTAATTTTTTGGTGTCGTTGATATCTTTAATTATCTCTGGTTCATCTATGTTGATGGCATGTTCCTCGATTGCAATGCGTGTTTTGCTACAGAAAATTTAAAATTAGATATTTTTCCTGTCTTCTTAGCAATTTTTGCTTCGTTTAGATGTTTTTGAAATTTTATTGTTGCTAATCTCTTCTCACATTTGTTGCAAGATATTTTTTAGATTCCGATTTGCTTCGTTTTTATTTTTTTGTCTTTCGTAGTGCCTTGTATAATATTTTCATTTGATGCCGCCTACTGGTACTTATGATGTCTATGTTGTATTTTTTTTAGTTTCTTCCCTAATGAATTCGTTATTTCATCATCATATGTGATGGAAATTATTTTGGTGTCTTCTTTTATGCATTTCTGTTTTAACAATGTGGTCATATCATCCCTTCTCATATACCTTCTTTTCTTGTTGATAATTCTCTTGTAATTTTTGTGCTCGAGTATCCATTTTTTGCAACTGTGCCGATAATGTATTTTTTTTTTCCTCATTATATTTATCCTTTTCCATAGGAACTGTCACTAGTCTATGGATCATTGAATAAAATGAGGCCATCTTTTTTTGGAAGCTATGATTTGATGTACTTGTAGTTACTTTGGGTGTTCGTCGGCTTCCTGTCCGTTTTTGAATATCAAAATATCTAATATGAATTTTATGTTCTCCTGAATATTATTAAGATTGTTCAGGATCTTGTCTAATTCATTCCGGTTGATTATAGAGAGCACTTTACTACTTATCTTATCCAATATTTGGGTAAATTTACTTATTTAAATGTGGTAAATGTAAATTTGCTTATTTTGTATAGTTTATCTTCTCTGTTTTGCATGAAGATTTCTGTTATAAATGGAGACAGTAGAATCCTGGATTGCGACTCCTGTTTTGCCTTTATAAAACTTTTCTCTGAAAGTGAAGTAATCCTCTGTCATGCACAATCTTGTTAGTTTCATGTATTGTTTGACTTGATTCTTGTTTGGGTAGTCGAATTTCTACGTCGATAAGTGACGATTGGCCAATAAAGACGAATTGCAAAAATAGCAATAAAAATGGTTTCAAGCTTTCAAAAACATAAAAAAGTTATCAAAAAAATTGTTTTTAAAGAATAGCTCCAAGTTGAAAAGATTATTTTAATTATTGTCTAATTGCCTAATGAAGATTTATCTTCTACATACAAATTCAATGAATTTGTAAGAACTAGCCAGATCATCGGCGGGAAACATTTATGGCCCGGAACCAGCAGTTGGTATATCTATTGGTAATATTAAAGTATCAATTGAAAACACCCAGAAAAGGGAAGCAAATATTCTTTGGGAGCGTATGGAAGGCCACAGGGTCTCCAAAATATATGCACCAAGAATAAACACCAAAATAACCAACTTCCTCTCAACTCAACTAACTCTCAATAGAGGAGACTGTAGGAAGATGGTGGGCATACTTACTGGTCATAACCACATGAATAAACACATGTGTAGACTAGCACTAAGTGACGACCCAACCTGTAGACACTGTCTAGAAGAGGAAGAAACCTCCACACACGTTGTAGGAGAGTGCTTAGCTCTTTCAAGGCTGAGACTCAGGCTGCTGGAAACGCACTACATAACCTCAGAAAACTTCTGCAGAATAAATCCTCCAAACCTATTGGCCTTTATCAAAAGGGTCGACTAAGTTGAGGGGTGGAGGACGGCATAAAGGGCTAAAAAGCCTACATGCCGGCTCTGACATATTAGGGCCACCTCCGTAGAAGAAAAAAAAAAAAAAAAAGAACAAGTAAGAGAAAAATATATACAATACCTACCTAAATATCTCATAAAAATTGAAATATATTTTTTTTTTAATTAGTTAATAACTTATTTTCAAAGTAGGTAGCTACTTTATTTCAATTATATTATATTTTTCACTTAAAAATTGTATTCGTACAATATGGAAAATTTTTAAGAAATTAAAATTTCCCTCCTTTTTAAAATGAAAAATTTTACGCAAATTAACTGCTGTTTTTTAATAGATTTTCTCGCGTTAAACACTCCATAAAAAGACGATTTCACAAGTAATTAACAAAATTGGCTTGTAATTACAACCATATATACTTATTTTTTTCCATCATCTTTCCAGAACAAAGTTCCAATTTTTTAAATCATAAAGAACACAAAAAATTCATCATTTTTGTTTATTTTTTTTTTTTCATTTTTTTTTTTCGTTCCTGAATATTCAGAATTTCCCCCTTTGAAATAAATTTTCAAGAAAACAAAAAAAAAAACAAAAACCAAAGAAAAAACAATTAATGTTGACTACGTATGTTTTTAATGCGTTCTTTTTAGTTAATACAAACTCTGGTGTTCAGTACAGTAACCTTAAATAAAACAAATTTTTATATTCGACCGACCACAAAGAAATAAAAATACAAAAAAAAAAAAATGCAACAAAGCAGTTCCATTACGAATGCAGTGTGATGTGACATCACCATACAAAATGTCTAAAATAATTTTCTTTTTTCAAAAGCAATGAAAATTGGCGAAACAAAAGAAAAATTTATTATGTACTGAGTTGATAGATGTCATATTGATAATGGTGAAGCGGTATTTTACACAGAAATAACTTTATTTTCTACTACTCTCCTGTTTTTAATTAAGAATATTAGAAGGTAATAAGAAAAAATTTAAAAAATTTAAAAAATAACAAAACATTTTTTTTTATTTTTTTTTTTTTTTTTTTGTTTTTTTTAATGGACTTAAAGCATTCAAACAGTACCTACCTAGTTCATGTATTAAATATCAAAGTGAAAATTAAATAAAAGAAAAATGAATGTAGGTAAAAGTTTAAGAAAATTCTTAGATTTAAATTTTTCAATTAGACCTTACAATTGAATTTTGTTTTTTTTTTCAATTAGTAAATGGATGAATTTTATTCAGTCAGTGTAATGTGAATTCAAATTTAGGAAAGAGTTTATTTTTTTATTTTATTTCAGACATTTTATAATCTATTTCAAATATTATTGCTGTGAAGTAATTATTTTTGATAATGATTACAATATGGATGGAAAAGTTGGCATAATTTACATTGCGTAGTTAGACCTTATGTGGGAGTAAAAATGAGATAATGATTCTCTATAACTACCAACAACAAAAAAATAGGTCACTCAAGTGCTAATTGGTTTTGCAAAATCATCTGGAATGGCCACTTCTACCTACCTAGATCTATATACTGTACGATATGATATTTGCGCTTTAAATTTTCTATGTAATTCAAATGTTTCACATATTTGTTAATTGACTTTAAAAACTTTCATTCTTCTATTTTGGATACATATTTATATGTATGGAAAATAAAATTCAATTCAATTCAATTTGTATTGATATTTTATATTTTTGATATTTCCGGATAATTGATTAAGTCCCATTAAATAGTTTTTATATCTCAATTACCATTTTCATTATCAATACACATTCAAAATTAGAACACTAAAAAAAAAGAAAGCCTAAAATACAGATAAAATCTACATTGGATATTCATTAAGTCATCTCTGGGTTTGCATACGAATCCACGTTGAGCATGAATAAATATCCAATACCTGAACGGGATTTAATAAAATTTCATAAAATTAGTGATATAACTGAAACAAAATATGACATGTAATATTAAATAATAGTAGTAATAAATGTAGATCAAATATAAAATATTTAATAAGACCTTCAGGCTAATCCCTGATGCCAATATTAGTAATTTTCCATATTTAATTATAGTTGATATACCAGAAAATCAATAAAAATAAATATATACCAGGGGCCCCTGTTCCGTATTTAATTCAAGTTAAAACCAAATTTAAAGTTTTTAAAAGAACAAGAATTTGTATGGACTGATATAGACTTCTCGTTACAAAGCAGAAATGTTTTAATGAAAAGCTTTGAAATTAGTATGTTTTCGTTAAAAAACATAAATACCTTACTTCTCATTTTCTGTTTCATTTCTACCTATTTCTTAATGTATTTGGCGAATAATAAATGATTAAAAAAAATTCTACTGTGTGCACATTGATGTTTTATTTACAACTTACTTATTATATAATATTAAGAATTCATTATGGAGAAGAGAAATAAAATGAACAGATGTCTACTGCGCAAGTCCTTAAATACTTGTCAATTATAATTATAAATAATGAACATATAGTACAATAAAAATTTACGGTTAGTTATGAATGTTATGTATTTAAACAAAAATAATAAAATATTGTCTGGTATCTATAAACATATTATTATGTACGTAAAAACAATAAAACTAATTTGAAAGTTTAAATAAAAATTTTCAATTCCATACATGCATTATTATTGTACATGTAATCAATGCTGTATCTTCTACTCCAAATATACATGTTCTATATACTATGTATTTACATTTGAATGAAGTAGATTTATGTAGATACGTAATTTCATAAAAGTAAAAAAAAATTTATTTTGGTGAAAATTGTATATATAAATATGTATGTACTATGTATGTATGTATTTCTGAAACAGATTAAGCTCACAATTCTGCAAGAGAATTAGTAAAATTTGTGTATATATTTTCATTAACCGAAACGGTGTTTATTTATAAGCTAAGTATATTTTTGTTAAATTGAAAAATTAATATAAAGTTAAAATGCTTGTCAATTATAATTATAGATAGTTACTTTGACTGTACTATGTAAAGTTGAAATTACCCGTCATAATATGAAGAGTTCAACTGATTTTTTTTTTATATTTTTTATTTGAGATGAGTTTGTTTTTTTGTTTTTATTTGACATAATATGTACATATAGGTTCATTGCAAGTAATAATAATAACTGATTTGTTTGTTTTTGTTTTTTATTTTAATAAGAACTCACGCATAATGTATTTGGTGGATAATAAAACCATAAAAAATTTTCAAGTGTGTGCTCATAATTGTTTTATATACAACTTACTTATTACATATTGAGACTTCATTATGGAGAAGAGAGATAAAATGAAAAGGTGTCTATTGCGCAGGTCCTTAAATGCTTGTCAATTATAATTATAGATTCTAAGAATGTTTGTAACATGTAGTTCCACTTTATGTAGTAAAAACTGCCGTATTGTACTTAATGAAATGAAAGGCTCTATTTCTACAGACTATGTTGCGCAAGAAAAATATAAAAAAAAAATACATTTAACAAAAATATAATATTATCTTTTTTGGATTCTTTGAAAACAATTTGATTGAATATTTTTAACTAAAAATTAAATATTAAATATTGACTAGTTTTAATATCCACAAAAAAGTAAAATCAGAGGGTTCTAGTTTTATGAGCTTAAATTTTATATCTATTCAATGCCTCAGTAATGCACCGTTTTTGTCTGTGGATAATAGTTGTTATATTAAAAAATAAAAATAAAACAAAAATATTCATTATCATTTAAAATGTTCCATTGTTTGATTAGATTCTAAATAACATATTGTAACACCCATTGTGATCATCTAGAAGTTCATTAAGTGCACCAGAAGTGCACCAGAAGAAGTAAAATTTATTCTTATTAAAATATCAAAAATTTAATCCTTAGATTATTGTTATTATTATTAAACCAGTGATAACATACTATAATTTATTTAAATTTTTGATTATTATTATCCTTTTATATAATATCCTTACAATGTAATTTCTTGCAATAACCTTCTACCAACTTTAAAGAAAACTTTAAAAACTTTTTTTTTTTTTTATTTTTATAAATTTTTTGTTTGATTACTGTGTAGTAGGGAAAAAAAAAATGTTCTATATTAAAAAGGATTTAAAAGTTTGCACGAGAAAGAGAAAACAAAAATAAATCACGTTTTCTTGTCGAAATTATGAATTATTAAATGGATTAAAATAAAGGTGATATATGTAAGATGATGTACGTATATGTTGAAATTTATTAAAATTAATGGTAAAAATTCAAATTCGTTTTTAGTTCCATGATGAAAATGTTATGCAAAAAAATAGGTATATGCAAATTTTGCTCTCTTTATATTTTATTAATTTCAGATTATTTCAGATATTACCACCTCAAAATTCTAACTTTAATTATTAGAAAAAATCTGAGCAAAAAAGATGTATAATTAAAAAATGTTCTTATTTTTTCTCCTGTTAACTTTAAAGTATCAAAACGAAGTCGAATAACGGCATAAAATAGGTATTAGCATTCTAAAAATTGCAAAAGGGTTCACGTAAGACCCCCAGCATATCTCTTTATTATTTCAAATATACTGGACGGACACATGCAATATTATTGACTATAATCGGAATATAATAGGCAGGATAATCATATTTTCAAATATTATAATACAAAAGTATTGTGCCATTACAAGTCAAACAAATTAAACGAAATTACTGGTGGTTGGAAAACATAAATTGATATTAATAATGGGGCATTCTAGTACACAATTATATCATATTTAGTTAGTTTAAGTTAGAATTAAGGATTAAGAATAGTTAAAATAAGATTTATAAAATTAAGTATAATTAATTTTGGTTTTTATTACCATTTTTCAATACAATTATATTGTAAAAACAAACATTTTCACATACGAAATGATAAAACAAAATATTAACTAAATTTTTTAAGTTAATGTCAGTTGTAAAATAATGCTATTTTTGTTAAATTTTTCTTATGGCTAATTAAAATGTGTAGAAATTAAAATGGAATAAATAAAAAATTGAACTAAACTGTAAAATTTTGTGAAAATTATTATAAAATGAAAGCTGAACTACACATCATGATGATCTAGATCTACAATAAGGCGATACGATCAATAAAAAATAACAGTTTTGAGTATCGCTTATAAAATAATACAGGTTTTTCACTTCTAATTCAAATTTTTTTATTTCAAATTCAAATTTTTTTATTTCAAATTCAATATTTGAAAATTTTGTTATTTTTATTTTTAAATTTTTTAAAAAAAACAAACTAAGTATTTTGAAACAAACAAAAATGGATTTTTTGAACAAAACAAACTTTAAATAAGTATATATTAAATGGAACAATTAATGTAAATGTAACAATTAAAATCGGCTGAGGTAGCAGCTGCCACGGTTTCTATTACATTTACCAAATTTATATTAGTTTGTCGATCCGCTAAAAAATCTCTCGCTGATAATTTTATTTTTTAAAATACATTTTTAATTGGACTGAACATCGGTGAGTATGGAGAAAGAAAATTACAATATGACTTGTCGAACTAACTCTTTCACGCACTTCTAGAGTTTTGTGGATTGTGCAATTATCCAAAACCAGCCATTCTCCTGTTATGTTAGATTCAGCCAGTTTAACAAATAACTCATCAAGGAATATAATAAACATGTTTGAGTTAACAGATGAGTTTGCTATTATTTGACTATATATAATTTCATGTAAATTCATAGCTGCTATTAATGAAACATGTCGCCATCTTACAGTTGGTACTATGATATGAGCAGCAGTAACGATTTATTATAGACATGGCAGTATTTTTATTGATTGACTCAATTATGGTTTTGCCTTCTTCATAGAATTTTATTAGAATCTGCTTTTTGTCTAAACTAGTTTTACTGTATGGTTTCCCATGGTATCCTCTACGACGTACAACCAAGTTAGATGTAGTTTCTACATTGCTATCATCAGAGGATATTTCAATATATAATTCCATTCATTGGGACTGATCAAAGGACTCGATTCTATGGACGAAGTGTTTAGATTAACAAGACCACTGCAATGGCTAAAACTTATTTAAAAGTTGTTTGTTTAAAAAATCTATTTTTTTTTTTTGTATATTTAGTTTGTTTTCTTTCAAAAATTTAAGAATAAAAATTACAAAATTTACAAATATTGAATTTGAAATAAAAAAATTTGAATTTGAAATAAATAAATATGAATTTGAAATAAATAAAATTGAATTTGAAATAAAAAAACTTGAATTAGAAGTGAAAAACCTATATCTCAAATACGAAATCATATTTAACTCTTACATCCATTTTGACAGAAAAAGTTGGATATTTACTGATTCTGCACAAAGTATTATCTCAATATAAAAATAGTCGATTAAATTTATTGTAATTCAATAATTAAAGTGTTAATTAAGAATTGAAAAACACTAATTTTAACAATATAATCACTAAAATAAATTATTATTTTACAAAATTACAGAAATAACTTCCAACAAACATTTCTTCAGCTATTTTTACAGTTGCTATCTTCAACATAATCTAATCATCTTGATTTAGATCTACCTTTCACTTCATGTACAGAACAAAGCTTAATAAAGTTTATAACAGGATTAAAATATAAGATATAATAAATTTTACGTTTCAATTTTGTTCAAATTTTATAACTCACAGATATATTTATAACATCTTGTAATAAGCTCTAAATTAATCAAAGTATAAATTAGAAGTTGTATAAGCAGTCTAACACTACAAATATACTTACTGATAAGTTCAAGTAGTGAATTAAGATGAACTGAACCAGTACATTGCCCATAATTGTTAGTATAATACAAACTGTCCGTCCTATGCCCCACGGATGGGGTTTCAGGACAATGATGATGATAATATAAACTTTGTTTATTAATATTGTAAAACAATACAAAATTAAAATAATAGTTATATATTTATAAGTGGTACATTATAACTCTACGTAGTATATTCATATAGTTAATTATAGACAGATAATTATACATTTATAAGTATGTTGAATGTTCAATAAAGCTCTTGAGTTGAATACAATGAATACATCAATTACAAACTAAAAAAATGTATTTTTCAATTTGAATAGTTTCACATTCAAATCCATAAGATTATTTCTAATATTAAAACTTCAATCCTAAATGTGTTATTTACTAAAAATAATATTTTATTGTTGCAACCACTATTTTATTCATTCAAATATTTAATATTGCACCACCGATCACTGTTTAAATTCATGATCTGGAAACTAAAATATGAAAAGTTTAAAAGACGATGAAAAAAATTGGGACAACTTTTAAAGAGGTGCAAATTTAACTTTTTTTTTATTTATTCTTTTGTTGTTGTTTTTTTTTTTCTTTTTTTTTTTTCTCAGTCTGCTCTATAATAATATTAAAAAACTGTTTGAAGAAAGTTTTCAATAATAAAAAAAAAAAAAAAAATAAACTAAGGTGTGAACATAATTTATTACTACCTATTTTTTTAATAAAGGACGACAAACAAAAAAAAAAAAACAAACAAAATAAATAAATTGTATTCAAATTGAAAAGAAAGAGACAAAATATAAACATTTTTTTTTACTATATTTTAAATCCTATAAAGTTTTTAAGAAGACTTTTAAAATTATTCATAATTTAAGCAAGTATTTTGTAAGCTATAAAGTAAGTTTTTCTTAATATTGAAAGAAAAATATGAAAATTAGGCAATAGTTCCGAAAACTTGCTATTCGATTTTTTTTTTTTTTTTAATTTTGCATAATATTAAATTTCTGGGGAAGTTATGATAAATTAATGAAATTTTTGTACTTACTTAGGTGGCCAACAGACCTTGTAGGTCCTAGATCTGACTCAATAACATCGTCTATTTTTGTCGATCACAGAGACGGATTTTGTCCAGTTAAAGATATGAAATTGTTTTATATCATTTGACATTACATCGCCCCAACGAAGGTTTGGTCTGCTCCGACATTTTATACTTCCGGTTCTGGATTTGAAAATGCTTTTAGCATCCGCATTAGATATGTTAGTAAAATATAGTCATAACACTGATGTAAGAAATTTTTTACTTCTGCAATACCAATATATGCACTTTTATAACAGTATTGATCAAATTTGGAATCAATTAAGTTAAGTTACATTGCTAAACACTTTAAACGTAGTGACTTCACAATAATAACTCCAATATTGGTATATTAAAATGATTTTAATTCAAAGTCAATTTTCATAGTGGCTGTATCACAGTTTGTTAAAAATTATAACATTAGAAAAACCTTTGAAATCAATTAAAAAAGCTGTAGAGTAACAATAAAAATACTTTCTTTGGTTAGAATAATACATCCAAATAATCACAGTTCTGACTAATAAACTGCATGAAGATTATAAAGACTTGTATATATACGGTAGATCTAAGAACATTACAGTACATTATTCTACATAATTTTACAATTCATTAGTTTGACATACCAGTAACATTTAACATGACATCAAAGCAATAACAGTATTCATCAAGGACATATACTTGCAATTCTAAGATAATAAGCGGGAAAGTACAATAGATCTGAATACATCAAGTCGCGTTTACATAGATTACTTTCCAACAAAAAAAAATATATGATATATGTATATATAATATATATATAGACTTGGACGACGATTAAATGGACTCACTTTTCCCACTTGCTTTGATTGCCAAACATTGTTTCATTGATTTTTAAATACCAAACACACTTCCACAATATTATCTAATGGTTATTATTACTAAAATATTAGATGTATAGTAGATTTTAAAATAAACTAGATAAATAAAAATATAAATACAATTCACAGGAGGCTTATATAACTCTTACTGTATTAGAAATCTTAACTTGATTTAAATAAAATATATATGAACAAAAAAATTGTAACAAAAATTAGTTCGTGTTTTTGTGAAATAAAATCGAAAAACTATGAATTTACAAAAATTGATTTAATTAAATTTAAATCTTTATTAAGTTTTATAAACAAAAAAAATTAAAGAAACAAAATAAAAATAGAAAATTTATTAACTTTTTTTTGTATTTTTGTTTTTGTTTTGTTGTGATCTATTTGCTTTTATTAATTTTTAGAAATAATATTAATAAATATTAATTTTTTGTTTAGGTATAGGTATGTGTTGACAATCATGTAAACATGTTGTATAACATAATATATAAAACTATTAAATTATTATTATTATTATAAAATAAAATATAATATACATATACCTACATATTATATTATTATGTATTGTAGAAGTGTTATGATATTATTACACAACAATAAAAAAAATTTGAATCACAAAATGTATATAATATACAGTGACAAGCAAAATTGAATGATTGTTTCGGATTGTAATATATGATCTAAGTATAGATTCGATTATGTTTTGTAACGGTTCAGTTCTATATTATAGATGTAGCATTGTAATAAAAATGTCTGATTTATTGTTTAGACACAAGACATTATGTTCATGAACTTCATCCAGAACTGAGATGTCTGGGTAGTAAATTTTTACAATACCAGTGGCAAACTCGCACTCTGAAAGCAGATATAAAATATATTTTTACTCTATTTCACATGTTCCATAATCATTTTTATTAAATTGTAGTCAGTTATTCTCGCTATCATGATGACTTGTTATCTGGTTGTTATTAACATTCTGAACTATACTTTGGTTTTATTTTGCGAGTGTGTTATTATGATCATCGTGTAAGCTCAAATAAAATTAGTTGTTACTTAATTAAAAAAAAATCATATAATATTTGAAAAAAAAAAATTATGTCCCTCAAAGGGTTAATATGTATTTACACAATAATTATTGTTCTAAACAAATAATTGTATATAGTATTCAATTTAAAATACCGTTGTTTTTAAACCATATTACCCAATAGCATTCATTTATTATTAATTCAAACTGTATAAAATCAGGATAATATTCCGATTTTTTTTGGGGTTTTCTAATCAAATTTTAATATCAAATTTTAGGTTACAAACGGTTATAATATTAAATCAATTGTAATACCAATAATAGATATAATATGAAAATATAACACAATATTAAAAATAATATAATACCATAAGGAAATGTTTTTGAGCTCAATAAAAAATGGAATTAAGAGTCCTTAATATAAGTAGTTCAAAATAATTATATCAAAAGAAGAAAAAAAAAAATATCACATTATCTTGTCATTGAAATACAACTACAAAATACACAATTTTATTTGTAAAATATTATATTCATAATATACTAAACAAAAACACAATATAATATTATTTACCATTAATAAACTATCATCATTATAACTGAGTTATACTGAAAAGGAATGCAACATAATTTCTTTAATAAAAGACAGTAAATTGAAAAACAAAGAAATATTGTATTATAACTAACACTGATGTACAAACTGATGTTTTACTACATTATATTGTTATTACCTATCTACATAGATACATACATCTACTGTTGACATTTATTACAACTTAAACTTATATTGAATTTTCACTGTATAGTATTCATAATGTGTACAATATTTTCTTTTATCATGCAACTATAAATTAATCACTTTATTTTCTATCACTTGTCATAATACCCTAACATACCATATTTGTGTCCTATTAAAATATAGTTTGGTTGTTTACAATAAAAACAATAACAACACAACAACGACGACAAAAAAAAAAACGTTATACAAAATAATAATAACATAAAATACTTGTGGTTTTGATCGTTGAATAAAAATTCTATTCTAAGACAGGTCCACATATTATTATTATACAAATGTTACACTAAACTAATACTATTTCATTATATTCTAAAAATCCTTGAAACTGAATTCGCATATTTTCTAACGGCAACAAAAAAACAAAACCAACTAAAAACAATATTTCACTTACTATAATAAGCTCACATCGCATAATTAATTAATATTAAATGAATTTTCTTACTTTGAAATATGAATTACCGTTATATGTGCACAAAATTGTATAATTTTGTATAATAATAAATAAAAGGGTATTCACATTACATATTTTGTTTTTAATTTTTTGAATTTTCTTATAGTGCTGGAAGGTAGATACTAGCTATGAATAGTTTATGAACAAATTCATTTGTTTAATTTTGTTTTGGAATTTTAATTATGTGTAGAAAATTGAATAAAAATATTTATTAAATATGTTATTAAATAAATTATTTACTATAATAATACTATAGTAATATTTTGCAGGTGATGTTCTTAAAGTTTAATATATACGGCTATGGGCATATGAAGCTGTATATATATATATATATAGAACACAGAAACTATGCATAATGAACTGTAATGTATAATTGCATCGTAATGTTATGCAGATACAATGGTGTGAACGTACTAGAACACAAGATCAGTCACTCTTAAACATAAAGATAACTTTAATATTATTAATTTAACTAAACTGCAAAAAAAAAACAAACAAATTGAAACACTAAACTTTAGAGAGAAAAAACTGATATACATTTTTCTAAATTATTTATTTATTTACCTATCTTATTGCAGCCATTTAATTTCAACTAAATTACCACATCTTAATAAATTTATTTTTTAATTAAGTATTAGGGAAAATAGATGCAATATCACAACACTAATACGGTTCATTCAAGAAACATTCATTTAAGATTCGTAAGTCTAACGCAGACAGAGATACAGATTACATTAACAGAAGGTTAAATCCACCGCTTTACTTTTATTTGAATGTGAGGAGATTGGTCAGCGCAATACAGATAGCCATAATTTGCTCTGCTTACAAGAAGAGGAATCCTACACTCTACTTCTATTTTAACCCGATGCTATAGCTTGCCAAAGATATAAATATTTTTATGAATACACATTGTCTGATGTGGAAATTAATATTACCGTAATAATAGCATTCGATATTACCAATAACTAGTACATATAAGTAGTACATTAGGAGTAGTACATTAGATCTGAAAAATTGTGTTTACAAACAACACCCCTATGTCAAAAAAAAAAAATATTCAATTATTATTATTTTAAATTTGCTTTTTAGTACCTAATCCAATAGATAATTAATTCATGATTATACAATTAATTATTTATTAAAATATATTTCCCAATACTATTTTTTTTTTTTTTTACAAATAAGTTTATTTTATTTTCTTGTTTATAAACAAATAAAATTTAAACTATACAGTAGTGAATTCACACTAGTGATGTATAGTCAATTTAAATCATTCTTAATTTTACTTAAATTTACTTTTTCAAGAAATTAATTGTGGGGTTTCAACAAAGATTAATACTAATTTAATAATAATCTATAATTATAATTGACAAGCATTTAAGGTCCTGCGCAGTAGACACCTTTTTATTTTATTTCGATTCTCCTACTCCTTAATGAACTTCTAATATATATAATATATAAGATTATATATAAAACAAAAATGCGCACACAGTTGAACATTTTGTACACATCCGATTTTATTATTCAGCAAATACATTATGCATAAGTGAGAACTTATTAAAATAATAAACAAAAGTAAACAAATCAGTTATTATATTTTATATTATGTACTTGCGAATGAATCTATGTACATATGGCAAAAAAAAAAACAAAGAAACAAATTCATCTCAAATAAAAAATATAAAAAAGCAAAAACAAAAAAAATCAGTTGAATTGTTCATATGACTCGCAATATTATTTTGATATAGTAGGTCACTTGAATTCTTCATTTTTATCTTTTTAAGTAACTGTTTATAAATTTTTTTTATTTATAGTAATAATATAGTTTTTATTAAAATTATGTATTATGTGGGTATATATATACGTACCTCTTTAATGACAAAACTTTTTATTTTTAGTAATTTTATCACTAAATGCTTCTTACTATAGGGAATATATCGGAAACGAAGCAGTATATGAGGGACGTGTATTTATGTGTCCTAAATGAAACTTACTAACCACAAAACTTTTTATTAAACACGAGTGGTTTCTGCTATATCGTGCGAAGTCTATGTCAGTACGTAAATTACTGTTTTTTTAAAAACTTTAAATTTGACTTCAACTTGAAATATAATTACTCAACAGGGGCCCCTAGTATTTAATATAATAAAATACAATAAAAATTAAATTTTTTTTTTAATAATAAAATTTATTTATTGCAAGAACAAAAGTGGATAAGTAGAGCCATAAAAAATGTCTTATAATAATTTTATCATATACATCTATATAATTGTATTCGCAGTCTAAGTAAGATCTGCCGTGTCTTAAAGAAGAACAAAAGAAGAGAATTTCTAAGCAGTGTACTTCAGGTCAGATATATTATTACTGATAAACCATTAATAAAAATAGATTTCACAAAATTTAGATGCAGTGCAGTTTGAAACCAGAATAAATAATCTAATTGACGTAATTTACCTCAGTAGTTCAATCTCGTAATAATTTATATTTAAAAGCCATTTTTTACAAAGTTTAACAAATTTATTTAAACAATTTGAATTTTTTATATTCATTGGAAGATTATTAAAGTATTTGGATGCCATAGTAAGTAAAATACCCACGTAACAATTTTATCGCTATAAGACTGTTGCCCACTCTTACAACACTATTATAAACACCCTTATAGCAGTATTAGTGTTAATTTGAGTGTTCCGCAATTGCTGCGAAAGGCTATAAATACGTTATAGCACTAAAATGGAGAATCCTATAAGGCACTGGAGCAAGTATTAGTATACATGGATTAGTGTATATGTTTTTATTTTGAAATAATATTCATTTGAAATAATTTATGTTATGCAAGAGTGAGAAAGGTATTATTTTTTATTTTCAAATAATAATTTTATGGAGTTTCTATTTTTTTTCCTGAGAAAGGGAGATAGATATTAGTTAATAATATAAAAAATGTCTTATTAATAAATAATATATTTTTCGGTAAAAAATAATTGTATTAATATTTATAATTATTGTGACCAAAATGCAAAATTTGGCTGGGAATGAAATTTCATTGACATTTATTATAAAAATACTTCGGCAAATTGCCCTTAAAAAATAAATAAATAATAAATAAAAAAAAATATATTTTTAAACTGCATCTTTAAAATATTTAATAATGTATGTTAATTAATGCATAACATCAAATTTGATATTTAAATAATTATTCTTTTAAGTAAAAATGATATTTTTACTAAAAGAATGCAAAATAAAACTTTTTATTTTTTGTTTGTTTAAAAAAAAATGTTTGTAGAAAATAATGACCGTCGCAAAATATTTATCTAAAAGCTGCAGTAAGTTTATTATTAACATTATAGGAATACAGTAAAATAATAACACCACTACTGCTATTCCAGCAATTATATTCTTATAACAACACTTTAACTCTTATATATAGGATTACGCACTTTTAGATTTATAAAAACATTGCTGTATCACTTGCGGAATATCCCATTATAACATCTCCCATAATTTATTTATTTATTTATTTATTTTAACAGTTGATCCTACAAATAAATCTGTAGGTCAACTTTATAGGTCCTTTTCCCTTTCGAAATGTGGGCCTTTTTAATTAAACTATATTAATTATTTGGTATATATTTTGTATATTATATATTTATATTATTTTTTTTATTAGTTATATTATATCTTTATTAATTATTAAATTATATTTGAACCGATGTGGTTGTATAGAAAATTACATTTTTCAGTAATTTTCACCATTTGAAAAATTTTTCGAACCCGTGCTCCTTCGGTCGTTACATTACTACACTCGAGTGCTTTACCACTCGGCTACCGAGGCCACATCTCCCATAATTGCTATAAGAATATTTTTATAGCAATATTAATCACATTATTCCCATAAAAACATCATTATAACACCTTTAGTGCTTATCGGGAGTCATATAGAAGTCTTGTAGCACTAATTTTGTTTTTATAACAATAAAATGTTACGTGGGTATAGTTAGCTAGTACAATAATACCAACTAAAAAATCCTAACAAATACTCAAACACACAAAAATACTACAAAATACTAGCTAAGTTAGTAGAATATTTTCAAATAAAAAAAACAATGTAAATGAAAATGAAATATTATACAGTATGATACGAACAAATTGAATAATAACCTGAATCCCCTAATTTCTAATTGTGATACATGAAACACACATGAAAAATTAAGTGATTAAAAAAATAATTTTCTCAAAATGTCATTTTTATGCAATCGCAAATAAAAATTTTATAAAATGGAGTTTTATTCCCTGTAGATAGCTATACATAGAACATATTGTATATTGTCAATTCAAACAATATGTATAATACATATACATTTAAGTATATATTAGGACAAAATGTGATTCTGAGAAAATAATTTATTATAGAATAAGAATTAGTAGAAAAAAAAAATAAAATTATGAAAACGAATTTATGAACATAATTATAAAAATAAAATTTATCATTTGTTATCTGTTTATTTGTGGTCTAATGTAATAATATAGGTTTGGTATACTTTAAAATATCAAAATTTTCTTGACATTTATGAACGTTAGATATGGTTTTTTTAATACATTTATAACATATACATTATAACCAACACAGTTAATTCCAATTTCTTTAATAATAAATTAAAAATTATTTTTTTTTGTTAATAATAAATTAAGTACAACAACATATGGTACTAAAATAGTGTAGTTGTAATAAAACATCTAAGTGTATTATCGCAACCAAAAATTGAGTATGGCAAACCACATTAAATTTTTTATTCACAATTTTAATTGGCAGTTTTTTAAATTTTTAGTGGCCAGCCACACAAGGCAGTTCTGGTAAGACAAACTTGTTTTTACTGTCTTGACTACTGTCCAGTCAGTATAATCTTGCACAATAATTTGACATTTCGCTTAATAACAAATTGTGACGAATGAAAATTTTGAAAGTTTATTGTTTTTGTTTTTGTGATTGAAAAGTTAATTAATAATTAAATAAAAAATAAAATAAAAAACAATAATTTTATTTTTTTGTAAGTAAAAAAAAAATCAAAACAAAAAAAAAACGTTGTAAAAATTGCAATAAACAAGTCGGAATAATCACAATATACTTTGATATTTTTTTCTGCCCAATTACCCACTGCCCGGGTTACAGGATAGTGATGATGATGATTATGATGATGATATATTTCTAACTGCAATCAAAGTCAACTAAATGAGAAGTCTATTTTTTTTATTTTTTTCTACACCCATTTCTATTTTTATAACAATGTACGCATAGAATGCACACTTAAAATAATGTACATGTATTCTTAGAACAATGTTTGAACATTATAAAAATGTAAATGAACGCAAGTAAAAACATAAAATCACCTCGATATTTTTCAACTTTATTATTTTATTAGGGATATTATAGAAGTCTAATATTTTTGGGTTAATTTTTTTTTTTTTTTTTTAGAACATGATAGGAATAATTTGGATTTATATGAAGGCCGTAACACTTCAATATTGAAAACAACAACAACAACAAAAAACTTGAGAATAAAAAAAAAATAAATCAACAACAACAAAAACTGGTTGTTTTGACTTTATTATTAACTTTCATAATAACAAAAAAAAAAAAAAAACAACAACAAAACAAAAATAAAAGTCAATTTATCTTTTTTTCTTATTTACAATCCTATACTAAAAACTTTTGACAGGATATATGGGATAATAAGTCTTTGGAATTTTTGTTTTTATTGTTTTAATTTTTTGTTATTTTTTTGTAGTTCCGACGTGAATAATTTGACAACTCTAAATGATATTTTTATGTTTTATATATTAGATGTGAGAATTCTGGAAGGATTCGTGTAGTTTATGATCCTTGATATTGTTGTTGTTGTTGTTGTTGTTATTGTTGGTATATTACATTGATTATTGTTTTATTTTGGTTTCATTATAATATTATATAATATTATATTATATAGTATGGAATGGAGGTTAATGTCAATGGATTGTAGTGGTATATGAAAAATTTCACACTTCTTTTTATGATGACCAACCACTCTATTATAACAAATTGCTGTTGTTGTTGTTGTTGTTGTTGTTGTTGTTATTATTATTGTCATTTTAGAACTGAAAGAATGTCACAAGTAAAATTTTTGGGTATATTATTCTAGACAGTGAATGGGCTTGTATATGTGTATGTCCATACAAATAATATAAATTGAATATATTAAATAATATATTTTGTTCTCGTAAAGTAGAATTTATTTTGTTTATTATAGTTTACAAATTATATTGGAATTTTTTGAAGGAAATTCCGAAGTAATTTTATGAGTGATTAATGTGAGAAAATTTAAATCTGAGGAAAATTTTTTTGTAAATATGTGTTAGTTTTTCATGTCATATGAAGCAAGCCAAAATTTGAGATTATAAAGTGAATGTAATTATTATATATCAATAAAAATGTACCTAAACTTGAAATAAATTTGAAGTTGTTATTTTAGAAAATGGGTTTGTATACTTAGAAAACTATAGTCACATCAGCAATTGGAATAGATAAAAATATGAATATTAGATTTTTAAGCTTAATTTTTTTTGATTTATGAAATTATCATCTTCTAATTAATATTCTGTAATCTGTAATGTCAAATAGCAAGTCTACGACGCAAAAGCTACATGATAGACAATTAAAAGAATTTTTTCTGTTTGTAAATAAAAAAAAAAATCTCAGAATTCAATATCGATTCTTCAGATTCAGTATTTTCTTTATTGTGTGATCTATCATCAAAATCGTTCCGAAATTATTTCGAATAGTTCAGAGATTATTAAAATACTAGCTTTGTAAGCCGCCATAAATGACGGAAGCAAAATAAATTCTAACATTTCTTTCCTTCGTTAGAGTTTTCATTTCAAGTTTAGAAAAATACGTATTTGCTTACTAATTTATCATACCTTTATTTTTGTATTATAACGCTTATAATTACCATATAAACAGAATATTTGTACTAAGATGCAAAATTTTCTATTCCCAAAGGGTTATTTACTCGATCATTTTAGCGACATCCTTTTTGTCAACTTTGAAAATTTATCGTATAATTCAGAATTAAGTTAATCCTGTTAACATTCAATAACATTCGCTACGTAAGCTTACCGTCATAGTTTATAGAGAACAAATAATATTTTATTCAATGTTTATTGCCACAACTTTGAACGAAAACAATTTTAAAAACAAAAATAAATAAAATTGTAAATATAAAAAAACAATAATATTGAAGGTACACATAATATTTATTTTGATGAATTAAATAAAAACTCGTGTTGGAGAAAAAATTAAAATAAAAAAGTTTACTGCAAATAAATAGGTATTTACAAAACTGTTCATCTTAACTTGTGAACCATTGATCGATTATTTAAAATTTCATTTCATTTCAAAAAATTCATTATCGAACTGTTCATGTTAAAATTCATACATAATTATTATTTATAGCATACATTAAAAAGAAGAACAACAATCAATATGGTTTAACCGATACCTATATATACCTACCTACTATATTAAAAAAAAATTCATCACTCTCTACAACATACATTTCTACACACTCGAAGAAAACAAATATACCAAAAAATTATAAATTTACGAAGATAAGAAATAAATTTATAATTAATAGAATATAAAAATTTCATTTAATTTCTTTAAAAATGTGTAGGTTGTTATTGTTTTTATTTGTAAATCAGCAGAACCAAAACCTAACCCTAATATACATACTAAATATTATATACGATCATAAATTTATATATCGTATAGTATATATATATATATATTAAAAAAAAAACAATAAACAAAAAAGCTAAAAATAAATAACAATTTTAACTCTTCATCGCATCACATTTTTGGCTAGAGTATGGGTGTATTCATAAATGCTGCAAACTGACAACAATTTTGCCACCAGTTGGCGTACTTTACAATAATGAATAAAAATTACCTTTACTTGGCAATTCTGTTCATCAATACTGACATTTTGAAAATAACATTTTTTTTTAAATAACAAAACAAAAACTAAAATACTCAAAAACACAAAGAAAACTACTTCAAAAAATTTTATGCATACTAAAAATTTATCTTGCCAAGTTGACTCCCAGTAGACTTTGAGTCTGCATTTTTGAACAGCATGCAGAAAATCTGACAAGTGTGATCATAAGTTCAGAATATGCAGATTGGCTGCAGGTTTGCATTTATGAAAACATGGTATATATATACCTATAGTATTATACTTACAGGCTATGCATACGGTAGCAAAACTATGATGCTATGATCATTATCATAACAACAACAAAAAAACAAAAAACAAAAAAAAATAAAAATAAATAACAATTTTAACTCATAATCGCATCACATTTCTGACTAGAGTATATATATATACCTATAGTACTATACAGGCAATGCATACGGTAGCAAAACTATGATGCTATGATCATTATCATAACAACAAAAAAAAATCAAAAAAAAAAAAATATGTAGACACATATGCATATTGTGTATAATTTTAAGTAATAAGAATAACCTTTAAGTGCATTATGTTTTTTTTTTTGTGCTAAATGTTGTTTGCCTTTTGGTTATTACATCATATTAAACTATTGATAAAATTTCTATTAGTCCTTATTATTATAAAACAAAAAAATTGTTTGTTTTATTTATATTATTATTATTTTTTATTTTTCCTTATTATTTGCGAAGAAGACTAAGATTAAATTAAAAAAATATATTTCATGCAACGGTATTTTTTCCTGCAAAGGTTCAGCATGGTAGACTGGGGGTTAAAAAAAGAGTACCAAAGCAATTTGTATATGTGTTGGAGTATTCCGTCGGACTTACAAACATCCAGATAAACGCAGAATAATATATATATATATATATAAAATGTTCCGAAATTGAACTTGAATCGGTTTTAGTAATAACAAACCTGTCATAATTCGGTAAGTGTCATTATATCTGATAATGATTAGTTGATTTATGTCTAGTGAATGTACTTGACTTTATTACTAAATAACTCTCAAATATACTTGCAATACTTGATACTGAGTATTTTATGTTACTTAAGTACTTCAGTAGAGTAATGAAGTACCAAAAAATATTACAAGTGTAATAATGGAAATTTAATTATTTTATAGAAATTAAAGTAGATTGTAGATTGTGTAATTTCGAGAGGGAATCTGTCTTTGGGCTTATTTTGATTACCCGTGTGTCTCTAGATAGTCCTCTAAGTCGTTAAGGATACCTGATTTTGTGATAACACTCAGCTATTTTGTGATAGCTCCCATTGTTCGGGAAACATTTTTCCCAAGTGGCTAAGACAGCTACGAGTGAGCCAAATAACTAATTATAAGCAAAATAGTTAATTTTATGTCCTGATACTTTAATATTCAAGGTACCGATACACAAAAAAAAAGTAGCGGTATTTAGCAAGTAATCATTATTTGATACTTAAAATATATAGGTCTGATAAGTAAATAAAGTACGATATCATGCTACAATTAAGTAATTGTAAATTTCACAAAATATTTAAAATAGTTGTATAGTGAATATGGGGACATATTTGACTTCAATAATGTCATCGTCATTGAACTCAAAAATTAAATACAATATAAATTAATTTGTTTTTCAAATAAAAATCAAATATTTTCAAATTATTTGTTTGATTAATGCTTTTTGATTGATATGACCGATTGGATATTGAACAAATTTTTAAAACTAAATCTTGAGCTTTAGATGAAAACGTGTTAATTATCACTATCGAAGTAATTGATTTGTAATCACACCATATTTTGAAAAATTTATTGGCATTATAATTAACATATTTTTTATATGGCACCGAAGTTCATTTCCGTTAAATTGTAGTAAAAATATTATATTTTTGACGGAAACTGCCTTAGACAATAAATTAATTTCATAACAACTTTTCTAATTTAGTAAATTTTGTTCAAGTTTTATATTTATTTTGTTATTTTGCTCCTTTGTCGATTGATTAAAGAGCGATGAGATACGTCATCCTTAGAGACATTACAAAATAAATATATGTATATGTATTACATTATATACATACACTTATGCATAACTTTTAGCAGGATATACAAAAAATGATTGATAAAAAAAACGAAAACTCACACTAATAAAAACAAAAAGTCCTTTTTTTTAATTTATATCTTTTTTTTTTTGTTTTTTGCTGTTAATTTTTTGTTTTTTTTTTTATGGACAAAAACTTTAAGAGGTCACTGGAGAATTGAAAATGATAAGGTCCACAACTAAAATAAATAAAAAGTGTTCATTTTTTTTTTTTTTTGTATTTACAGGAGTATGAGAGATGATTTTGTTTTTGATTCTATTAAGATTGAAAAGACAAAATATATATTATATATATATATATAGATATATATAAATATTATGTACTATTGAATAGAAGAGAGTGATGTTAGTCATTTGAAAATTATAACAAAATTAGATTCATAAGGCAGTCATATAGTAATAGTAATTTTTGATAATAAAAAAATAAATAGGATTTACAGAATATCTCTTCTTCGTGTTCTCTCTCTCATTCCCTAATTTTTTGATTAAGTTGATAAAATTCTCAATTTTAATAAAACATAAAAGAAAACAAAAAAAAAAATGTTTTCAAAAAAATGTCTATTTTCTAAACTTTAAAATGACTTTTTAACTTTGAAAAGGACCTTTTTTTCATTTTTCAGAGCATTCAAAACACTTTTAAAGTAACTTAGGAAATTGAGTTGAATTTTGAAAACTGTTTTCTATTTACGAATTGTTTATCTTTTTTGTTTTATTTTATTTTTGTTTTTTTATTTTATACAAAATAAGAATTTGTATAGATACTTTTAAATGAATTATTATCCTTTTTATTATTTCAAATGTTTATTTCGTAATCCAAACAAAACATATATGTATGAAATGAGAATGGAATGAGAGTCTCAATTTATTTTATTATTCAAGGATACTTTATTTAGTTTTGATAAATTGAAAAATAAACTAGCCAATAAGTTAATGTAATTTATTTATAAAGTAAAAAAAGGATAATAAAAGAGGACCTTTTGTTTTTATTCAAACTTTTTCGTATTCTATAGTTTTTCTCTGAATCAGGTGTTTAAATAAAAAAAAAAAATGGATTCCTGGGAAAATATTTAAATTTTCAATTCATTTATTTTTTTTGCCTTTAATTTTAAATTATTGTCTTTAACAATATTTTACGATCATTTTATGGAGGTCTGTAAATTCTGTAATTGACAATTTAGAACTGTCTCTTCCAAGTAAAGTTACGCAATAGCAGTAAGTCAGCTCAGTTTTGTTCCACACGTTAGTTTAACCTTAATTTTCAAAGCTTTGGTCAAATTGGCACCTATTATAGTGTTTCGTACACCAGTTTTAAACTTTCATAAAATATGTACCAAAAAGTCAATCTTTTGTAGTTCATAACTCTTCCCGGAACGATTTTTGGATTATTTTATATTCTATCTCTTGCATTAGACATGTAGAAGCCCAATTATTACTCCAAATTTTCTGTGGTTTGTCTAATTAATGGTTTTTTGATTAGCTTCAGTACCTATAGTGTTTTGCTGATCCAGTCAGGACATATGATTATTACAGGTACTTCTACTTCATAATAATCAATTTCTGCTCCTGATCCAACTGACTACATCAACATTTTTTGTTTTGGACTATGTCTCTAATAGTGTATTCAAAAATATTTCCTACCAATTTCATTTCTGCAGTTCGAAGGATGGTTTTCGTTGCCATACTTTTAAAATAGAAAAAAAAAATTTTTAAGCCCCCATAAGCCTTGGCAATCGTTCTAGTATGTACGCGAAGCTTATTCGATAGCAGTTTCACAATATAATAATAAAATATTAGTAATGAATTGATGAAGGAAACACCCTGTATACTTATATATTTTTATCTTACGTTTATCCTCTAGAGTGAAATTCAAGAAATGCTAATGAATTAAAATTAAAAAATACGTTTTTAAGTTGAAAACAATTTTTTAAACTAAATTTTGATTAAATTCGCGTATAAATACAAAAATTTTTGGAATTTAATAAAAAAAACGCAAAATATTTTATTGTAAAAATTTTCATTCAATAAATTTAATAAAATCTCTTAAATCAGTCCTTTACACTCAATACTTTCATATTATCCTTCTTATTAAGATATACATCCTTTGTCCAATTTTTATTTGTTCGTGTTGATTTTTTATTTTTTTTTATTTTATTTTATTTATGTTAGCACACTAAAGGTCTTTACTTCAAAGTTTTCTAATTTAAAATTGGTTGTTTTTTTTTTTTAGTTTTTCTATAAAAGCAGGACTTTCCTTATTTTGAAAAAAAGCATACAAAAAATAAATTAAAAATAGAACAAAATAATAATAACAAAAAAAAAAACGAAAATTTAAGTTTCTTAAGTTTCCTTGATGTTGTTTGAATTTTTGTAAACACGGAAAACTAATACAAATTTATATAAGTAGATTTGCGTATATATACAGGGTGTCTAAATTGTGTCTAAAATTGTATTATGGTTACGTGTTTACGTGTTTAAGTTAGTCAAATTACTTACTTAGTTGACCAACCAACCATGTAGGTCCTGGTTCTGACTCATCAACCTGCTCCATTTTTTCCGGTCACAAGCAGAGTCTCTCCAGTTGAAAATACGAAATTTTTTTATTGGCATTAGTCAATATTGGTACCAATAATAAAAAAAAATCTTTTGTGGGACAGTAAGTTTACCAACACTCTAAGGTAAACCATCTAAGGATATTCAACAAAAATAAAACAGTTTTGAAGGTTCACCTATAATAAAAAAGAAAGTAGATTTTGTATAGTTAGGCTACCAATACTCTGCGTTAAACTTCTGAGAATATTCTAACAAAAATATTTTTTGCAATAATTTTAAAAATAAAAAAATTTCTTAATGTTCACCAAAAATTAAAAATAAATTCTTTTGTCCGATGACACAACAACTTCAGCAGTTTCCAGTGGTATTCTGAAAAGTGATAGTGACAAAAAAATAATCACAAAAATTTTTTGTTTGGCATTTCGTAAGGTTTTCGTCAGAGTGACGAGTTTTGTTAAATTCGTTGTCACCGCTTTTTTTGTTAATTATTTTCTATTGCAAAATTATTAGTCATCTGTTATGGGTTTTGTGAATACTAAATATTTGCATAATTAGCGGAATAAGGGCATCAACGAAATTGGGTGAGGAATTACTCGATGAAGAAGATTGAATAAGATTTGGTATATCAACCAGGTTGTAAATAAAAGTCGAATAGTCAAAATTAACAAGATTCGATTTTACGACAAATTCAAAGTCAATAAAATGCGAAACATTGAAAATGCAGTATTACGCAGTTTTAACTGCAATAAAATATATTCCATAAACTTACGTTACACAACATAATTAATTCTAAAATGTTTATATTCTGATTTTCCCTGCCTAGTTAAAGCAGTATGCAAGCATTACGAAATTATTTATAGCTCGTCATAAAACATACTAGACTTAACCTAAAATTCTAATACTGCATTTTTGATGTCACCCATTCCTGCAACAATAAAAACAAAAAATAGGTTCTGTTTAACAACAAATTATCATACATTTTTCGACTCACCCTGTATATATATAATCAAATTTATCTCAATAACTTAAAAGATTTGATATTCTTCTTCAATCCTTTAAATTGAATTTTTGCTAAAGTCTTATCGGCCGCTCAAAGTTCATTCTTAGTGTATTTTAATTATATTTTTTGTATTTCTCGTCTTTGCTGATGATGCGATAAAGAAATTTTAACTTTCTTTATAAAGATTCAAAGTAAAAAAAAAAAAAAAACAATTAAATTAAATTTTTTGTGAAAAGAATCAAAAGTAATTAGTTAGTGTTATCGATATATTCTTTCTTGTATATACACAAAAAAAAATATAATAGAAGAAAGCCAATTTAAGTTTTTCTATCATCAATGATATGACATTCGTTCACACTATACAATACCAAAATATTATATTCATGATGTAACAAAGTATATTCAGTTTCTGTATTTTACAGAAACCAAATAATCGAATTAAATTTAAAAAAAAGAAAAAAATTATTCTTTTTTTATAAAAAAAAAAAAATAGAAATGAAATCAGGATCTAGGTGGAAAATTTTAATTGATATAGGAAACTAAAGAAAAGAAAATTTTGATTAAGAAAACTTTTTTCAAAGTTGCTAATTTTTTCTTTTTTTTTTTATTAAGCTTTAAATTTAAAATTATAGTATCTACTTGAAAATGTGTTTTAAAATTTAAAATAGATTGTCCATTTCGTTAACTTAATTTCTAGAATACAAACAAAAAATTAAACCACTTTTAATATGTTTGACATTAGTTTTACTTCGACAAATAAAATAGAAATTATATCAGTTGAAGTTACTGTTCAACATTAGAGAAAAAATTAACAAAATGTTCTTCGGGTTAGCTTGTTATTGTTCTTCCAATATAACGGTTTGCATCACTTTACCTATCAGAACTAGAAAAAAAACATCTATAATGCAACAAAAATTCCACGGAGTAATTATTATATATATAATGTTCTGCATTTATATGGATGTTTGTAAGTCCGACGGAATACTCCAACACATATACAAATTGCAATATGTATACAAATTGCTTTGGTACTCTTTTTTAACCCCTGTCTACCATGCTGAACCTTTGCAGGAAAAAATACCATCGCATGAAATATATTTTTTTAATTTAATGTTAGTCTTCTTCGCAAATAATAAGGAAAAATAAAAAATAATAATAATAATATAAATAAAACAAACAATATTTTTGATTTATAATAATAAGGACAAATAGAAATTTTATCAATAGTTTAATATGGTGTAATAACCAAAAGGCAAACAGCATTTAACACAAAAAAAAACATAATGCACTTAAAAGTTATTCTTATTACTTAAAATTATACACAATATACATAATGTGTCTACATATTTTTTTTTTTATTTTTTTTTGTTGTTATGATATTGATCCTAGCATCATAGTTTTGCTACCGTATGCATTGCCTGTACTACAGTACTATAGATATATATACTCTAGCCAGAAATGTGATGCGATGATGAGTTAAAACTGTTATTTGTTCTTATTTTTTTTGTTTATTGTTTTTTTTTTTAATATACATATATATATCTATATGATATATAAATTCATGATCGTATATAGTATTTAGTATAAATTATGGGGTTAGGTTTTACACATAAAAACAATAACAACCTATACAGTTTTAAAAAAATTAAAATGAAATTTTGTACTATTATTTTTTATTTCTTATCTTTGTAAATTTATAATTTTTAGGTATATTTGTTTTCTTCAAGTGTGTAGAAATGTATGTGTGATGAATTTTTTTTAATATAGTAGGTAGGTATATATAGGTATCGGCTAAACCATATTGATTGTTGTTCTTCTTTTTAATGTATGTAATAAATAATAATTATGTTTGAATTCTAACATGAACAGTTCGATAATGAATTTTTTGAAATGAAATGAAATTTTAAATAACCGATCAATGGTTCACAAGTTATGAACAGTTTTGTAAATACCTATTTATTTGCAGTAAATTTTTTTTTTATTTTTTTTCCAACACGAGTTTTTATTTTATTGATCAAAATAAATATTATGTGTACCTTCAATATTATTGTTTTTGTATATTTACAATTTTATTTATTTTTGTTTTTAAAATTGTTTTCGTTCAAAGTTGTGGCTCATTATAAAATATTATTTGTTCACTATAAACTTTGACGCTAAACTTACGCAGCGAATGTTATTGAATGTTAACAGGATTAACTTAATTCTGAATTATATGATAAATTTTCAATGTTGGCAAAAAGGATGTCGCTAAAATGATCGAGTAAATGACCCTTTGGGAATAGAAAATTTTGCATCTTAGTACAAATATTCTGTTTATATGGTAATTACAACCGTTATAATACAAAAATAAAGGTATGATAATTTAGTAAGCAAAAACGTATTTTTCTTAAACTTGAAATGAAAACTCTAACGAAGGAAAGAAATGCTAGAATTGATTTTGCTTTCGTCATTTGTGGCGGGTTACCAAGCTAGTCATTTTATAATTCTGGAACAGACGACCCTAAACAATACTTTAACTTTCGGTGATAGTTTAGAAGATTAATAAATTTATAATTACAGTGTACTTGAACAGAGAGACTCAAATCTAAAAATTTATCTTAATTTAATTATCTTTGCACACTTTATTTGTACATGATTTATCAATAAATCACATTTTACATTACTATGATTATTATATTCTTATTAAATATCCTTTAAGCAGTTTAAGTAATAAATTTTTATCTTAAAATATCATTTAAATTACTTCATTTACTCAAATTATCTAAGACTCAAACCATTAAATTCATTTATTTATACAATTATCAAAACAAAAGGTTTATTTTAATTTAATTATTTTTCTACACTTTCATACGTGATTTATCAATCACATCTTACATCACTAATTATTACGCATATTCTTATTAAATATCCTTTTAATAGCAAATCTTCCTCATAAAATATCCTTTAAATTACTTCAACTCTTCAAATTATCTAAGACTCAAACCATTAAAATTCATTTGAAATGAATTAAAATTAAAATCAGATAAAATTATTTACTCTTATATTATAATATCATTAAAATTTTCATTTCTAAAGGACTCTACTAAACAACATAAATATTATGTCTATTTTTTTACTCTTTTTCAATTATTACACTTTTATATTCAATAGACATTTTTTTTACATATTAATACCAGAAACAACAATAATCTAGATAAGATCATATTATAACCATAACAAATATGAAAAAGAAAAATAAAAAAAAGACCACTACTACATTTGACAATTAATCAACCATTGACTCTCATTCATCATCGTTATCATCATATAAGAGGTGTTAGTTGAATATATACATATAAAAAAAAAATCATCACTTTAAAAATTGCATCACATCATTTTCTCGCATACCTACCTACCTACCTATCTACCCACATATTTCAATTGCCACAAAATTCAAAAAAAAAATGTCAAAACAGATCTGATAACAAACAGAAAAAAGAAAATAAAAAACTAAAATTGAAAAGATCCACAGAATATGACTTTCAACAGCAGCAGCAGCAGCATTACCTTATCTGTCAATTTTGATCTGTCAAGTGTTTAAAGTGTGCTCAAATAACTACTTAAGTGACAGGTTTTTTTTTGTCATTCTTTTTTTTTCTCATCACTTTTCTCTTCAAATCAAATGCAAACAAAAATCAAATTTAATGCAAAATTTATTTGTGTGTGCAGTGCAGTGTTGTTGCAGTAGATTGCAAAATAATTTCAGGTATCATTAAAAAATACAATAAATTTATTTATTCGAAATGGAAAAATTTATATATAGATATTGGGGGAAAGAGATAGAAAATGTTATTGTAGTGTTAAATTTGTTTCTGAAGCAAATGAAATAAGCATTATATTTACATTTTTTTACTAATTTACGGTATTTGCCGATAGCCGATAGCCCAAACAGGTTTAAAGCTTAATAAAAAAAGTAATTTATTAGAATTTCAATTGTAATAAATGTTAATATAAATAAATAAATAAAATAAGTATTGCTAGTTTATATCCAAATTTAATACTTAATAATACTTGCGTATTAGTTGCTATTTAGTTATATTACCTAATGTAAGCATTATAATGTTTAATTCTTCAGAAACACATGAAAGAACAAAAGCTTGTAAAATGTGAGCTCAATATGACTAAAAATCAAGACAATTGAATGAAAAGACAAGATGTCAAAATTTTTTAAACGTTTACTTTATCATTCTATTTGCCCATATGTTTAAACGAGGCAAAAATCTACCTTCATGTTCATACGTCAAAAAATAGTAGATTTCTGCCATTGTTGCTGTCAGATTATTGAAATATCTATATATTTTTTTTATCTTTATATTTTTAATTAATATATGAAATGTAAAACTAAATTGTAAAGTGTTTGAGCTAAATAGTATTAAATAAATAAATAAATAAATATCAAGATGGTCGAAATTGAAATTAATGGCAAAGAAATAAATTTTTATTATAATATTCTGATGTCAATCCAACAATATTATTTATAAAATATATATTTTTGTCACTTTATTAATATTCACACCATAAATTACGTTCTCAACAACAATTTCCTTGCATTTTCTGTATAAAAAATAATAATTTTTTATTTGACACTGACATAATATTCACAGAAAAAAAATTCAAACGTCAAAAATCTCACCAACAAATTTTGGCAGATTTCTATCACTTTTCTACCCATATGAACATGCATATTGAATGAAAAATCAAAATGTCAAAAAACGTTTGACGTTTTGATGTTTACCTTTTCCTTCACTTTATTATTCCATTTATTTGTTTTGACGATTTCTTGTTCATTTTTTCACAAATAAGATGGTAACGTAAATGTCAGAAAACTGAATGGAAAACTGAACGTATATGGGAGAAGTAGGTATAAGAAAATCCACATGTAAATTTTTTTAAAGTTTTGGTAAATTTGCTCATCCTTTGTTGAAACCATACAACAAAGTCAATCTAGTTCAAACCATTCAACAAAGTCAATCAAAGAAATCTATACCACTTATACCACTTTTCTACCCGATTAAATATCAAATTGGGAAACATTAAAAATTGAATCAGTGATTCCGAATTAAAATCAATTTCAGTATGAATTTATTGTTCTCAGTCATTGCAATATATATATATATTTTATTTTTATTGATTTATCTTAGACAACAACCAAATGAAATTTTAATTTAATTCTGGCGATACGTTAGTTGGAGCAATTTGAAAAATTACATTTTTTGTATGTTCAAATTAATGACTTAGGTGTAGGTAGATGGGCCACAATGTTATTTCTTTTTGTGGTTCAAAACTTTGAAAAAATATTTAATTTCGCTACGTCTCTTTTTAAATATCTATCATTTAAAATAATAATAATAACAATCGATTGTGAATCAGTTCAGATATTTGTACCATACTTTTTATGTCAAAAAATAGTAAACTACCGCCATTTTTGCTGTCAGATTAAGAATATCGACTTTTAATTACAATATTTAGAATATAATAATATGCATATTTTTTATTTTTCACTCTATCCATTGTTATAGACGGTTGGAACTCTTTTAAAATTTTTTATCATTTTTCGTAGATAACTGAACCATAATAATAAATGAAAAAAATATTTTGACTTTACTTACTATATATATATATTGATGATCTCATAAATTATTACTTCTCATCTGATTTGAAATTCAAATATCTTGAATTTTGATAAAACTAAATGTCAACAGATTATCTCTAAAAATTCAATTGAAATTTTTGATTTTCCATTTTTAATCTGTAGACTAAAATTTTTATATGGTTCAAATATTGTTCATAATTCTATCTCGTATTTGTCTGTTGCCACAACATAATGCCAACATTATATCGAAAAAAAATAATATTTATGGTAAACCATTAAACAAAAAAAAAAAAAAAAAAACTAAAATTATTATCTGACATATCTACACTCTCAATCATGAAATTTACTTTCATGTCTATCTATCTCTTTCTTTTCTTCTTTTATATTTCCACAACTCTCTAGGTAAAATGTATATATTATATTATTTTTTTTTTGTTTGAAATACTTTATTTATTCTTTTAATTCTCTTTTAGCAATATATATATATACATATATATGTATATATCTACTACCTAGGTCCTAGATATATTATTTTATGTTATTGAAAGGTAAATTTGTGATTCAATCATCCAAAAGGACGATGTTGAAATGATGAAAAGTGTATGAATATATTGTTTGCTTTTGTTTTCTTCATTTTATATACTTGCTAGGTAGCAAAATTCTTTTTAGGACATTTCTTTCATAAATAATATTGTAAAATAAAATAAAAATAAAAAAAATAAAATGAAAATATTATTTATAATAAAATGGGTTGTATTAAAATATGGCTATCATATAGAATAAGTCAGGGTTGTTAAGTCTGACATAATATTTTTTGCATATTAAATTAATTCAGTGATGTTTTTATTGCACGATTTCAACTCTCAAACTTCGTTTAATTTAAATTTTTTAAAAATTCGTTTAGTTAAAATTTTTTACTACCTATATTAGTGGTTTCTATAACCAGGCAATATTGATAAAATTGCCTATATTGACAAGTATTTTGCTCATAGAAAACAAAATGCTGCAAATGAAGTTTGTTCATAAACATTTATAAATGATCAGCAAAGCTGCAAAATTATAGTAGATAGTTTATGACAATCAGTTGTTTGCTGTTTTTATTCATAACACAAAGCTGCAAATATAGAAAATTCAAATATTAATAACTCTGCAAAAGTTCTGCAGTAGTTTGTTTTTGCAGTAAGTGTTTATGAAAAGCTCTATTGTCTTCTGCTGCAAAATTTTGTACAGTTTATAATTTTGGTTTTATTTTGAATACAAATTTCTGTAAAATTTCTGTAAATACGATGAGTTCATTAGTTAAAGAGTTCATATCCCATTTGATATACAATTTGATTTGAAATATAATTTGTATTTGATAAATAAATACTCAAATAACAACGCATTTCCCTTCCCACATGTAATCAAAAAATTACACTACCGACTTAATGTACGTAAACGTATTTCTACTTAATCTACTGTCAAGAACACATAAAAAAAAGAGATTAAACACCTTCTTAACAACTTTTCTCCATTCTGTTCTATCTTGTGCTTTGGTCCTCCACTACATCTTCGACATCACATCTTCGACAGTTTGGCTTAATTTTATCTTGCCATGCTCTAGTATCGCACAATACTCCCCCTAAATCCTTATCGTTACATAAATACCCTCGTTTAATATCACTGGTTTTCCATACCTGCATCAGGTACACACTATTCACAATTCAATAAATAAATCTTCTTCAACACCAACCCACACATATTTAAAGAAATGTGTACAAAAAAAAAAAAAAAATTATATGAAAATATTTACACTGAAGAATATTTACTCATAGCAAATATTAAAAAAAAAAAAAAAAAAAAAAAAACACATTTTTTATCCTTAAAATGGGGTATGATTTCAATTGAGTCTTACTATTTGTAAAGAGGTAAAAGAGAGTATAGTTATAAAAACAAAAAAAAAAACATAAAAAAAATATCAAAATGAAAAAAAATCCACCTCACAACCATTTGAAAACAAAAAAATTAATCCTTTCATGAAATTCTTTCTTTTTCTGTCTACAAATCATTTGTATTCGCATTCAGTTTAAAATTAATCGTTCACGTTGAGAAAATATTAAATAGCAAAAAAGAAAGAAAAAAAAAAAACAAAAACAAAATAAAACCAAAACAAAAAAAAATGAATCTTTGGTTTGCTTAAAGAAAAATATAAAAAAAAAAAAAAAATTGTAATCCAAAGTTGCTTTCTTTAATTTCTATTCAAATATCATCCTGATTGATAGGGTCGTTTTCGTATAGATGGTGCAAGAACAGAAACTGCAAACAATAACAACACAGTGTTGACTCAAAAAAGAAAAAACACAAAAAAAAAAACAAAGAATAAAAATTGAATTCAAGATGTCCTCAAATAAAAGAGTGGTCGATTTGTATAAACTTTTTGCAAAAAAAAAAAAAAAAAAAACAAAAACAACAAAAAATAAAGCCAAATTGCATCTAGATGAGGTAAACCTGGTAGGCAATTTCAAACAAATAATTGATATCCAATTTTTTGTTTTTTTGCTTTGTTTTCGTTTTTGTTTTTTTTTTTTTTTTTTCTTATCTAGTTTTTATGTAAACATAATCACAAAAAGGAAACTTAAAGTGATTTTGCAAATTTAAAAAGGTAAGATTTTAGATAATAATGTTTAATATAGGTATACAATATTATATAGTATAGTTGAGTTATGAGCAATCAAATTAGTAAATGAAATAATTTTCTTTTACTTTTTCAATATCAAAATTTTGTTTTAATTTTTTAAGATAAATTCGTACATAATTTCTTAATTTTTTTTATTCAAATTAATCATTTAGAATTATCTGATTTTTTTTTTTTTGTTTTTATAGTTTGCATTGAATTTTTCTAATCTAGATCAAATTGCACAATTAGATCAAATCTTAACCTAAAAAATTGAAATATCCCTACTTTGATCCATATAGCAAAGTATAAGTTAATTTATTAAATTATTTTTATTTATATTTACATTCACTACAATTAAAATTACAATACATTTATTTGGAAGCTCTAGCTATTTGCGATATCGGCTTAAAATTAATTTAAAACAGTGATGAAGAACAAACAAAAAATTAAAAATAAAATAAAAAGATAAAAGTAATAAAAGTAATTAACATATCAGCAATACAAAATCCTTAAAGTGTAAGACAGCAGAAATTTGGCTCAAATATTACAAATACATAACATGCAAATAAAAAATATAAAATCGAACACAAAGCTAATTACTTACAACGAAATGCATAACTACAACACTAGATCGGCAAATAATCTGCTTATGATCTCAGGACATAATTCAATAATAAACCAGTCAATTAAACTCTCTGATACAGTTCCAGGTAACATTAATGCTATATCGTACAAAAAATTTAAAAATTCAGTCAGAAATAGATTATTGTCTACGTATAATAATGAGTAAATTCAATATTAAATATCAATATCAATCATAGTTCAATCATATTATGTCAACTTATTTTTCTTTTATTGTTTCTTTTTATTCTCTTTCTTTCTTTTTGTATATTATAAAACTAGCTTTGTAACCCGTCATAAATGACGGAAGCAAAATAAATCCTAGTTTCTTTTTTTCTTTCATTAGATTCTTTATTCCGAAATTACAGTACTTATGTTTATATCACTTTTTATTTATTTTTATTTATGTTTATATTGGCCTAACACTAATCTTTTTTTTTTTTATATAACAGAAAAAAAAGTACCATACCAACAAATTTGTATAAATTCCATTCATAACTTCCATTTAGTTATAATTCGTTAGTTGGGTTCCATTTAGTTTAAATTATACCGTATTAGCGTTATTGTGGCCTCTGGGAGAGCAAATTTAAAAATGGGATCTTATTTTCATATAAATTTTGTCTTTTGTATAATGTATAGGGATCTTATTTTGCTATATGAATAAACTGTTATTATGGTATTGTGTTATTTTTAAAAAAATATTCAAAATTTTGTATCTAAATTGGTAAAATTTACAAAAAATACAAAAACATTTTCATCAATAATTTTCAATTTAAAAAAAACAATGTTTTATTATCCGGCGTAGAAGTAGAGTTAATTATCCTACTCTACTTGTATCAAGTTCTATTGATTGAACAGTGAACCTGAACAGTGAAGTGAAAAGTGAACACTTAACACTGAAAATAAAATAATATTTTTGGATTGGAGCATATAGAACATACAGAATACAGATACAGCAAATAATAAAAAAAAAACAAAAAAAACTCAAAAAAAAAAACAAAAATAGTTTTTTTTGAGTGAAGTGAATTACGCACACAATAATGCCAAAAATAAAAGGTAGAAGCAATAAAGTAGTATAATGTATAATATTATACAATACAAATATGCTGATACACATGTGTATTATTATGTATAATTTTAAGTAATAAGAATAACCTTTGAGTGAATTATGTTTTTTTTTTGTGTTAAATGCTGTTTGCCTTTTGGTTATTATACCATATTAAACTATTGATTAAATTTCTATTAGTCCTTATTATTATAAATCAAAAAAATTGTTTGTTTTATTTATATTATTATTATTATTTTTTATTTTTCCTTATTATTTGCGAAGAAGAGTAACATTAAATTAAAACAACATAGTTCATGCAATCAATTTTTCCTGCAAAGGTTCAGCATGGTAGACAGGGGTTAAAAAAAAGCACCAAAGCAATTTGTATATATATGCATTTGTATATATATGCAATTTGTATATGTGTTGGAGCGTTCCGTCGAACTTACAAACATCCAGATAAATGCAGAATAATATATATATAATTAAATGTATAATATAATCATACTAGGGGCCCCTGTTGAGTAATTATATTTCAAGTTGAAGTCAAATTTAAAATTAAAAAAAAAAAACAGTAATTTACGTACTGACATAGACTTCGCACGATATAGCAGAAACCACTCGTGTTTAATAAAAAGTTTTGTGGTGAGTAAGTTTTATTTAGGACACACATAAATACACGTCCCTCATATACTGCTTCGTTTCCGATATATTCCCTATAGTATGTGGCATTTAGTGGATAAAATTACTAAAAATAAAAAATTTTGTCATTAAAGAGGTATGTATATAATATATACCTACATAATACATGATTTTAATAAATACTATATTATTATTACAAATAACCAAAATTTAGAAACAGTTACTCAAAAAGATAAAAAATGACGAATTCAATTGATTTGTTTTTTTGTTGTTTTTATATTTTTTATTTTAGATGAATTTGTTTTTTTGTTTTTTTTTTTTGGCATATGTACATAGATTCATTTGCAAGTACATAATGTAAATTATAATAACTGATTTGTTTAATTTTTTTTATTATTTTAATAAGATCTCACATGTGCATAATGTATTTGCTGAATAATAAAATCATATGAGTAAAAAGTTTTCAACTGTGTGCGCATTTTTGTTTTATATACAACTTATACAGGGTGGTCCGGTTTAGAGTAAAAAGTTTTTAAGGGGTGATTCCTTGAAGTATTTTAGGGAAAAAATTGTTCTAGAAGAGGGATCTATCTTTAAATTTACCTGGGCTACAGAGGGTTAAAGAAAATCGGATTAGAAAAATTATGTCTAAAGAATATCAACTATAGCTCAGAAGAAATTGAAACTAGAGCAACATCTTCTTCATAGCTATTTTTTAGAATTAATACACCTAATTAACGGTATATATTGAATGAGTATCAGACTTACCGATTTTGAATAATAACTGCATAAACTTAAAATTTTTCTTTTAAAAACTGAAAAAATTGTAAAAAACGTTGATTTAACCCTCTGTAGCCCAGGTAAATTTAAAGATAGATCCCTCTTCTAGAACAATTTTTTTCCTAAAATACTCCAAGGAAATACCTCGTAAACACTGTTTGCTCTAAACCGGACCACCCTGTATATTATATTAGAAGTTCATTAAGGAATAGGAGAATCGAAATAAAAGAAAATGAAAAGGTGTCTACTGCGCAGGATCCTAAATGCTTGTCAATTATAATTGTAGATAATCAGAACTAACTTTTTTTTTTGTTTTACTTTTATATTTCGATTTATTGTTAACTTGCACTTAAAAAAATTTTCGTTATTGTTTGCGTTAATTGTAAAACATAATAATTATATACACCTTGTACTTGTACAAGCTATTAGGCTCTTTTAGGTTATTTGAATAAATAAATAGAAAAAAAATATAAATTGATTAAATCTTTTGTGTTTTTTTTTTTTAAGTTTTATATTATGACCCCTGTTATTTTATGTTAGATTTTCGTAGTGCGTTTGAATCTTCCAGTTTTCGCAAACAGTTTGAACTATATCTAACGATTTTTTCACTGACCATTGAAGTATTTAGATCTTTGTGGATGTTTGCATATTTGACAGGTAGGAATACTTAACGTTGCAAAAATCGGCGCATTCAAACAGAAGAGGTTTGTTTTAGTGTGACAGAATCATAAAAATTTTCTTTTATTGATTCTATGGTTCAAAACGAATTAAAACTTCTTACTCAAAAAATAGGCTTTTAGACAGGTTTTTTTTATATATTAATGTGGAACAGACCTAAAGAAAATGTAGAATTTGTTCAACTTTTTATGTGTCGCTGCAGGCTCTGTAATAATCATTTGTGAATAACACAAGCTTACTAATACTCCATAAAAAATGCTACAATCGTATATTCATTTCTATTCTTGTTAATTATATTACAATTTTTAGTAATATAGCCCGGAAATATCGCTTCCAGGTAATATTGTCAACCACCGCACTAATTTATATTCTTCGTTAGTAATATTATAATTTTTAACAGTACCTAGGGTACAACTAGGGTAATCTAAAAATTCTCCGCTAGAGTATTTTAAAACTTTTTGTATTATTCTAGTTCCAAAGCATTTGCCTGTAATAAATCCAAATTTGACTTGTAGTAAATTTTATTAATTTTGAAGTCTTGAATAATCAAATATTCTATTTTTATGTTAATAAATGTACAGACAAATAAAATATTATAAATTATTACCATGGTGCAAAACAATATTTTTATTTTAAACTGTAAAAATACCCTTCAAATAAAGACAGTTGGCTCAAGAACATTATTGTAATATTTATGAAAACAGCCATGAAAAAATTATCTACTGGCATTGCTAATTTGACCTGTTTGCATAACTATTTCATATATTATTAATGGTTTTTTTTATAGATTTATCTAAGACAACAACCTAGTTACAATAACTAATAAACACGGGTTATTACAATAAGCCCATTTGCGGCTCCGATGATATAGGAGAGTGATCCCCTCCCGGAAAAGTTTAAATCTAATCTAATCTAGACAACAACCGCATACTCAATAATATTTATTAAACAAAAAAAAAAAAATTTATGTAGCTAATTTAAATTTAATTGTGGCGAGTAATAGAAAAAATTTTGTGCTTTGGTGCATAATTGATAAATGTATTTGGTCATAGATGAAATTTTAAATAAAAATTTCTAATCGAAAATTAAAAAAAATTTTAAAAAAATATTTCATTTCGCTACGTCTCTTTTTATAAAATCTAAAATTTGAAAGAATAATAACAAAAATCGGTTGTGAAATGGTTTTGATAATAATTAAATATATAAAAAGATGACAATAATAACACACTACAGCCATCACTATTCGTTTTTCTTTCACAATATTACATACTCGTAATTTAAAAATTTTCCGCTAGAGTATTTTAAAATATTTCTAAATATAAGTGGTGAAGTTAAATCTATTACACAAACATAATTGCTCTCAAATCTGAAAATTTCAAATTTTTTTCATTTTGAGCAGTTTTGTGCAAGTTTGAGTAGTTTGCCCAGTAGTTTGCAAAAAAGAAAACTCAATCAATCAACTCTCAGCCCCTAAAGGGTTTATGTTAAATTGAATAAGCTCACCCACATGAATAACCCCACGTTTAGACTAGCAACAAGTGATAACCCAACCTGTCTGGAAAACGACAAAACCTACACATATTTAGTAGGAAAGCCGTTACCCCTTTCAGTGCTGAGATTCAGCCTATTGAAAACGCACTACATAAAAACCCTTCAAACCTAAGTTGACCTTTATCAAATTGGTCGACTATGTTGATGGGTAGAGGAGGGCATAAAGGACATATTGGGATCACTTCCGTATGGGAGAAAAAAACCATTTTCTTCCATACATAATTTCATGAGCCAAACAACACAGTGATCCACTAATAGTTTAATAATAACTTCGGTTAGAGTAGATGACAGCAGCTTTTTAAGTATCTTCCTTGTTGTGTCTCTGTGCAAATGTATATATTTATTAATTAAAATTAAAGAGATGTTACATGATCAACCGATTATATTCAAGTGGTCTGTTATTTATTCTTCCATCATAATATGTACTTAATCTAATTATTAACTAATACCAATTATAATTATAATATGCTCTTTATTCTAATTACAATACAACTATAATTATTACTCAACATATACTATACTAATACGGATTATACTGATAACTATATACATGTATTAATATAATATAGCATCTCGGGTCCGTTGTCTTCGATTTAGTTGAATAATCAACGTAAATTACTTTCTTAACTATATTTTTGTAATATTTTCTAAAGACAGTCTTGTTATATTCGGGGTACTAATGATAAGTTATTAATGATAAGTTGTTACATTTTTTAAATACATTGTGTTTTATATTCTATAACCTGGCTTTTTTCTTCTTTGTTTCAGTAGACGTTTTCTATGTGTCCATATTTCCATGGACTATGTGTGTCCACTTTTCAATGAACATATATGAACCATGTGTCCATAGTCCAAGATCGAATTACAGAAAATATTTTTATTTCTACAAAACTGTTCTGTTGTTGTAGCTGTTTATAAAACTGTTCTTTTTTTTGTACCTACAATTGTGTCAAATTGCATATTTGATTAAAAATTAAAATCAAAATTTCATAGGTATTACAATATAGAGTAATTTAACTACATTGCAGAATAACAATATTACCTGATTTCCTTAACCTAAATTTTGTGATTACATTACATCCTTTTTTTTTTTATTATTTTTATTTGCTCAAGAAATTGTAATCAAAAATTAAGAAAAAAAAAAAATGCAAACATTATAATGTAGCTACAAGGTTCTAAGTTAAAGTTTATCTTTAGTTGCATATTTTTATAAATAGAGCGCGACGCGCTATTCATAATTCTAAAACAAATTATTATTATTTTGTTGTTTTTGTTTTCTTGTTTTTTTTTTGTATTATTTTCCACTGAATATTCTTTTGAGTTCCATGTATCGTTATTTTTTTTTTTTTTTTTTTTTTTATTATCATCCTTTGATTAAAATGAAAAAAACAATTTAAAAATTATTCTTATATAGCTAGGACTTGAATTTTCTCTTAATACAAAAATGTTGTTATTTTTTTTGTTTGTTTGCAATTTTTTTTTTTTGTTTGTTGTTTTTGTTTTTCTTATTAACATCCTACATAAGAAATTATTATGATGATACGGTTATGATTATGTAACTAAAAGTCAACAACAATAAAAACAAAAAAAAAAAAAAAATACGCAAAAAAAGAGATTAAAAATTAAAAAACAAAATAGAAAAGTTTTCTAATCAAGGATTTTTGTTTCCTGACGTTTGTTTATTCTTGTCCTGATCCTTTTAAAAAATATATTGGTATGCAAAAATGTGTAATACTTTGTATATGAATAAATACATAATACGTATATATTTTTGTTTTTTGATATAGTTATCTTGAATAAAATGTCATTTCACTTTGAAGAAGTGAACGATGAGCGCTTTTTGTCATACACAGTAGTTGAATTGAGTTGAGTTAAGTTTTGTAAGTCAGTAGAAGGTGTTGAAAAATTGCAATGCACAATAAAGTTGTGCATTACCGACAAGTTTAAAAAACAAAACGTCAATGACTACGTATAAAAAAACAATAATAATAAATTTTCAGATATGAATTTTATATACCTAGGTATATTATTATTTATACATTATTATACTAGTTTATATAAAAATTATATAGAAATGCGTTTTCCTTCCGTGTTTGTTTACTGTTTGATTAAAAAAAAGGATGAAAAAAAATGTAAAAGAACATTGTGAAAATTAAAGGATATTTTTTTTCATATTTGATTTTTTAACTTCCTTTTTGTGCAATCATTTTTCTATTTTAAATTTATTTTTCTATTTTCTTAATATTTATAACAGAGATATTCATTACTCCCTAGAAACATCATATTTTTATTTTAAAGTGATCATCCCAAAGCAAATTAATTAGCTACTACTTGTTTTTATTTTTTATATTTATTTTAAATCATTCATTCGGATAGATATATTATAATTTAAAGCTGAGAAATAAATAAATAAGACATTGATCGATTGACTTAAATTTAGTTACACATAGAATAATTGAAATTGGAGCACTACAAATAGAAGTAGTAAATGTGTGTTGAGGTATGAGTTCCAATGTACTTTTTATACTGTTTTTATAATGTACTTTAGTACTGTTACGATAATAAAAATTACTGTTATGACAATTCAGATCCAGTGGATTGTAAAAAACATACGACTTTTTTTTTTTTTTTTTTTTTTTTTAATGGCCAAAATAATAGGATAAACACCCTAGTTCCTTTCGCAGAATTTGAACCAGTTAGTATAGTAATAATAGAATAAAAGAAAGTATAAAGGAAATAAATAAATAACATAAACGGAAAATAAGAAGAGAATAGATGAGAATTAGTAACACAGGTTTACAGACAACTTAACAGAAATTGATTCACTCGTTTTTTGAAAACTTCCAAGTTGTATTTTTGGGGGAGCACATGAGGTGGTAGAGTGTTCCATAGTTTAGAGGTTCGGTTAACGAAAGAATTTTTGTATTTCACAGTTCTGGTTCGAAGAGGCTCGACTACAAATTTGTGTGAAAGGGCTGCTCTGCGAGTATTTCGTTGGAATGGTTTTATTTTTGGCATAATATTTTTAATTTCGTCAGAAAAATTACCCAATAGATATTTATAAAACAGATGAGTGGCTGCTCCTACATTTCGACGGTGACTCAGCGATATTAGGTGCTGTGTAACATCTCCATCATTAATAATTTTGATGGCTCGCTTTTGTACTTTATCTAAGTACTGGAGGGTACTGTTGGGTGCACCGCCCCAAATATGTGAGTTATACTCAAGTCGTGGTCGAATGTATGCCTTATATATTAGAAGAAGGTTGGATGGTGTAAAATATTTTTTACTTCTGCTTAAGAATCCCAAACATTTCGCGGCATCTTTTGCAATTGCAAGAATATGGTTCTGCCACGAAAGTTTGTCGTTTATCTCCATTTCAAGAATTCTTAAGATTTCAGAGTTTTCAATATTTACGTTATCGAAAAGGATGTTTGGTAATGAAGGCCTTTGCTTTTGATTGATATTAGGCAGCTCTGGGTTTTTGAAGCGTTAAATTTTACCCTATTTACACTTCCCTAGGCTTGAATTTTTTGGAGATCGCTGTTTAGAGCTCGACAGATGTTATTTTGTTCTCTATTTACCGAAGTCTGGGTCACTTCAGCAGCTTTCTCAAAAAATTACAAGGAATCAAGGGTGCTGTCATCAGCAAAGCTATGTATATGATTTGAAGACGTGGATAGGAGATCATTTATAAAGCATATAAATAATGTTGGAGAAAGAACTGAGCCTTGAGGGACACCAGCATTGATATTGAATTTTTGGGACATAAACCCATCCAAAACAATTTGTATTGAACGGTTTGAAAGGAAACTTTCAATCCGCCAATTGAGTAAGTTTCCTAGACCAATTGCTTCTAGGTTTTTTAGTAATGCTGTGTGCCAAACGCGATCAAAAGCTTTGGAAATATCTAGAGCGACAACTTTAGCTTCACCGTATTTGTCTATGCATTGGTGCCATTTTTCAGTCAAAAAGGTCAAAAGATCACCAGTTGACCTTATTGACCTAAAACCATATTGGCAATCGCTTAGAAGGTGATTGCTTTCTAGATATGTTTTTAACTGGAAGTTAATTATAGTCTCCATGACCTTTGATATTACTGATGTTAAAGCAATTGGCCGGTAGTTTGAGCGATTTCTAAGGTCACCCTTTTTTGGGATTGGCTGGACATGAGCTATTTTGCATGAGAATGGGTAAATACCAGAAACATATGATTTATGGAAAAGTTTGCTCAGCGGTCTGGCTAAGGTGTTTGCACAATTTTTTAGTACTAATGGAGGGATGTTGTCAGGCCCGGTAGATTTGTTGGAATTTAGATCCTTTAGAACTTTTGCAACAACTCGAGGACGGAAGTAGACTCTTTTAAGTGAGCATTCAGTTGGTTCAAAGGCAGGTGGAGTTGCTGTTGTTGCTGGTAATGTAGAGTTTGCTGCGAAAATTTTTGCAAGCAGGTCTGCCTTTAGTTCGGGATCTGAAATAACAGCATTGTTATCAATCAGCGGAGGTGTTGCTGATGATGTAAAGTTTTGTTTAACTATTTTAGCAAATAGATATCAATTTAATAATTTTAGAAAAATAGCAGAGATTTGATTTTTCAGATATAGAGGTTGGATGTGGATATGAATAATTAAAAAGAAAGAGAAATTAGTTATAATAATATGGTATCACAATGGACCTTATCGGTCTAAGTGTGCCGGCGTACTGTCCACATCCACTACTACCTACTTACCTGGTTATAATAATTCGTCGACTGAGTACTGGTATGCGGTATTCACCATTTTTGTACTTTCGGATTTAATCCATCATTATTATGATTAAAATTAGATTATTTAAATTAGATTTTTTCAAAGCTGTAATCAGTTTTTAAGTATCGCAATTCGCAATTAGTTTCCAAGATATTCAGTATTGCCTTGCCTAATCGAATTCTCAATTTTCAATTACTTTTGTTTTAAGTCGTATATTATTGGTACCTGTTCATACGACAAAAATGAATATATTTTGCATGAACATAAACATGTATTGTTGAGCTAGACGTAAAATAGACGTAGTCATATTTTTGTCGTATGTGTATAGAATTTCATTATTTACTATTTTCAATGGCTTTTACAGCAAATATATATTACAATAATTACTAAATAATAACTCGAGTCTTTATTGATTGCGGTACGTACAAATTTTTACATAATACAATAATATTCCCAGTTTTCAATTAAATAAATTTTCAGACAATTCTATCGATCGTTATTTTTTTTTTTTCAATCACTCAGACTTTAACATTGATTTCCCGACATGTAATTATATACGGCTTACTAATACTCAGAGGGTGAAACCAACTTGTAGGGGACTGTGATTTAAAATTCATATAATTTTGGTGCTTTTAAAATTTATTATTTAAGTTTTAATATGAAAGTGGGATTTATTAAATTGTTTTCAATTTGATTGTGAAAAATAATATTCCTTAAATGACTTCCATTTGCTTGTTGACAGTTAATGATGACAGTTTTAAAGAATTTTGCATTACGATGCGCAAAATTTTTGGTTCCAAATTGAAATTTTCTTTTCAAATATTCTGTTTCAGCTCACAAATATTTTGTATAGTGTTCACATAATCTCGTTGCTTCAACAAAACCCTACAAACAAAATTCTGGTGCCAAATCCGAAGTAATGAGTTTATTCAAAAAGTTGATATTATTATCGATCGCAATCTAAACGAATTTTTTGACATATTCCGTGACATTAAAAATGCAGTGAAAAAAGTGTTGCTACGGATTTAGTACACTGTATCGAAGCATATTGTTTAGATACATAACCACTGCAGGGTAAAAAAAATACAGAGTATAATTTTGACATTTTTGATCATAGTTTTTACTGCATTACCATTTTGTGTTTAAAAAGGTTGTGTGAATTAAAAAATGAATTTAAATATTTTTTATAATATTATTTTAATTACTATAATTGATTTTCAAAGCTTGAATGATATATGTAAATATAAAAAAAAATAATTAATATGAAAGTTTTTACTTTGTTTTTGTTTACTTTCGTACTGAATTATGCTTAGGCTACTGAATATTTAATAAAAAAGAATTTTTTTCAACAAAATTTTAAATAAAAATTACTAAAATTTGCTTAAATATAATGTTTTTGACAATGGTTTTTAGTTTGGCTATATTTGGAAATACCGATTGCAATGGATTTTAAAAAATGTATACTAAACATTTTTGCTGCGCACTCTGTTGTTTCACTGCGGTATTAAAACCGATATCAAACATTGTTGATCACAAAACATTGTAAATTTTTTTTAAAAACATTTTTGAACATAGTACATTGTAAATTTGACGTTTCCACTGAATTTTTGATTTCAAAGACTGCAGTCGTTGTATTGCATCCTTATTGATTATATATATTGAATAATTATCAGGCCAATTGAATTTAATATGGAAGCGCATTCTTAAATCAAATTTAAAAAATTTATCGCGTCGTTTTCGTGTCGTAGCAGTACTCTGCAGATGCCCAATTCAGTACACTGTCGACGAATAAATGTAAATGCATCGTCGAAACTATCTTTTGACATCGGTGAAAAATTGTCAAAAAATAAAAACGTCGCTTCATTGTTGCATGTTATCATCTTTAGCCTATTTTATTTGAATGTTTGCAAACTATAGCCAAAATAGAAATGAATATATAAATTTCTTTTTTTTTTTTTACACACTACTCAAACAGTAAAAAAGGATTCCTTTATACAAAACTATTGTAGGTTTGGGTAAGGAGAAAAAAGCTTTGAATGGAAATAGGATGATATAGGAAGTAATGCTATTTGGTCGTTAGTTAGAGGAGTCACTTTTATCAACTTTTTTGGGAAGTGATGAAATATGAAAAAACAAAAATTGCCATTGCAATGCAACTGAGAAATTTACCAGTCGAAAATGAAAGTGAGAGAAGATTTCGCAGAGCTTATTAAATGGAAGAGACGATATGTTTGAGAACTATGACTAGAATTCTATCAGCATCAGATTTTCTTATAATCGCATCCTCGAGAATTTGTATTATTTTGAATTTCTCAGTCTCGAGAATTGTGGTCTTCGAAATTCTGACTTCTCGAGAAAAAAGCGAATTATTTAAGTAATAAAAACATAGCTTTTTGCCAATAAAGAACCGTTCACGTTTAAAAGTTAAAGAAATTATTTCAAGACTTGCTGCCAAGCACGAAATTGTAATTTTTGCAACATGTAAGAGTGAATTGATTCGAAATAGCCATTATTAAGAAAGGACTGATGCCGTTACCAAAACAACCCACTAACATAATGAATCTAATATTGTGAAAGTATTATGAAACAAAAGAACACGAAATTATACTAGTCTTTTGTAAAATGTTTGTGAAATGTTTCGGAAATTAAAATTGAAAAGAAAAAAATTTCTCAATCAATAGTCGAGTGAACCAATTTTAGAAATCGGCGATATATGTACTAATCTATCCATTTATACTATGCTGATGCCAATCAGACAATTTTGGTCTGGTTCGCAATGACGGTTCCTGCCCGACCGAAGAAGCAATCTATTTAGTTGATGAAAAACTTAAGTCTTTTGGATTAAATTTTGACATTGTGTCCACAACCAGTGATGGAGTCAGTGTCATGGTGAAATTTGGAAAACTGTTTTCTGCATATCAACAACTATTTAAAATCATGTCATTCCTACATTATAAAATTTTTCTATATAACACAAAATCAAGACTGTAATGTTAACTTGGATGAAAATGAAGATTCAGAAGACTCTGTAACATAATCTGGGGAATGAAATGATGTAATGAGAATGAGTTAGATCAATTAAATCACATTACTTTAAAATTTTAAATTATAAAAAAATTTAGAGGAATTGTTAAGCTTTTCAAAAATTCGCCACTACGTAACACTATTTTACTAAATCATGTAAAAACTATTGCATAAAATGAGTTCATCATCATCATTAATCCTGTCACTTCTCATTTAGTTACAAATGAGTTACCATAGAAATAATGGTTGAAAGATTTTTAAGAATAAAAAGAGCTGTGATTAAGCGATTGTGTGATCTCAATTTATGTCACTTATACAACTCTGAATATGATGATCCAATAGCATTAAACGCATTAGAAGCCTTGAAAGCACTTAAGATTGCAGTCGAGGCACTTAGTCGACACTATACAAACCAACAGCTGAAGGTATTTTAAAATTTTTATTTAATACTCTCACTATAAAAAGTTGTGCTGGCACTTTTAGAAAAAATAAAACTTCAAATGCAAAATGATGAGATCCAGTTCTAGTATTCTTGATAATGAAAAGACTGTTCAAAAATAACAATAATACTGAAAATATATATGTGTCAAGAAACTGAAATTAATAAATGCGATAATAAATGAAGACTAATATAACTAATAGTTTAAGTCTAGGAAATTAGAAGATTCTCAAAAAATTTTAATTGAAAGTTCTGTATTTTATTTCTTCGAAGAATTCTCGAGAAAATATTAACAAATTTCTCGTATCTCGGGAATTTAAAAGTGGCCAAAATGAGAATTCTCATTTCTCGAGAATATAAAAAGTACAAGAAATCACAATCTCTACTTTCACTACAGCACAATACCTAAACTATACCATATGAACAATTTTAACCTTAGTAGGATAAACAGGAGAGACTACTGGTGGTTTTTGTATTTTAGGAGGCAGTGTTGAATTTACTCCAAATAATTTTGCAACTATATGAAACGTACAACATCTATTTTCAAAGCAATCAAATATTACACAATTTTTCGTTGACATTTTCATCTCTCATACGACACATTTCTGACATATTTATTTTCCATACACAGTTAATAACTTTCTTTTTTATTCTACACCTTAAATATTTGTAATTTTTCTACAAAATAATTTTATTACTTATATTTCTACCAACCGTATATTATTAAAAGTTTTCTTATTGTATTCCTTCTTTACTTTGTTTTCATAAAAAGTTTAAATTAATTTATTTTCATTTATTTTCTCTGTTTATATAGAAATTTTTCAGATTTTAATTTATCACATAGGAATAACGAAGTATTTGAACTAAGTGTATTTTCTAAAATTAAAATAGCAACACCAACAAATTCAAAAATATAGAATATAAAACAGTGTAAGGGAGCACACAAAATAAAAAAAAACGAAAACAGAAAATAATAAATCAAAAAAAATTTTGAGTGATCTTAAAATATAAGAAAATAACGGTAAAGGACTAAATAAAATTTTGTTTTTAATAACAACGGATACAAAAAAAAAAAAAAACAACAACAAAAATATCTTCAGCATCATCATCGAGGGAAATAATTTTTATTTCCTTTTTGTTTTTTTTTTTTTTTTACCGTTAAATGAAATTTCATGTAATGTAATAACTCAAATGTGAATTGAAATTAATGTTAGAGTATGTAGTTATAAATGTATGCGTAAAATAAAATAATGTAAGTAAATGCGTTTATTAAATTAATTTCTAATCTTTTATCATCACAAAAGAATAATTAATAATGACATACATAATGTTATGAAGGATATATGAGATATATATAAAAGAACAAAAGAGAAATAATTTTGTTTTCCAAATATAGAGCTATATTTTCTTTCACTTATGTGATTACAATGCGAATTTTTATATACAATACAACACTCATCTTAAGTTTAATATATTTGTAATTAAATTTTAAAAAATTTTTATTAAAAAATTATATTTTGAAATTTTTAATTAAACTTTAAAAGTTCATATAATTAATATTAATTAAATTATTTTGAATAAATTTTTTACATCAAAATTTTCAAAATTTAATAAAAAAATAACGTCACGAGAATTGAAGATAAGAAAAATTAATGAATATAAAGTAATTTAAAAAAAATATATATATAATTGATTACGCAATATTATAATATGTCAACAATTTCAATGTACATTTTTAATAATTTTATTGATTTATTTTATATTATCACAATGATGGACCTCATCGCGGTCTATGTGAGCCGGTGATGTTTTGGCAGTCACTACTACCCATCTATGTTTACTGAATCAAGTTACCTCTTGCAATCCATGGTTTAGAAAATCCATTAAAGTTGTTTTAGGGTAGGTATTAGTGGCTGCCGACAGTATGCCAAACACTTAGATCAGTAAGGTACATTGTAATAATTGCTTTAAGGGGTTCAATAAATTGGATAGATCCTAATAGTCTATTGTGTAAATTTTTTACCGCATCTAATATGATAATAACAATTTTGGAAAAAACGGCCCTAAATATGTATAGTGTCTCGCAACTAAATATTAACCTCAACATTAATTGTTGAAAATTGTTAAACGACACAAATCAGATAACCTTAATATTGATGGTATATAATCATATCCAATGCTAAATTTAAAATAAACTATCTAAAAGTAATAAATTGATATCCAGGTAAGTATATGGGATTATGAGTTGGATCAACACATTTATAGTGCAGAATAAAAACTTATTAGACGGGTCTTTGATATCGATTGATATAAAAACATAGGAACAACTCTTGCTAGACAAGCAAATCGGTCTTACAAAAGGCCAAGCTAAAGGTAACGATTAAACATACATATTAAAAAAAAAACAAACTAAGATTATTTTAAAAAACATTATTAAATATTCTGGTATAAATTATATCATTATTAAATAGCTGGTGATCGGAGGTTGACCCGCTCCCACGTTTAGTTAGATTTGTTTTTACGGGATTTGTGAAGAATTTCGTTATGTTGACTGCCAACGAAACGAGGTTTTTCACAAGTCTTCCATAATTAAAAATTCGTTCGGAGAGCTGGTTGGCTTTTCGTCGCTGATGCGGTGGGTCTTCAAGTTTATGGATGAATACGCCAAAGAAAAAGTTAGATAGACATCGCTGGATGTAGCCTACATTGAAAAATAAAATAAAGCCAAGAAAAAATTGCTCATTAGTCCTGTAGGACTACATCGCAATATAGGAAGGGTGTGGTTAAGTGGGTAAAAATCCCACATAAAATGTCAAGCTACCGGGCTCATTGTGTCTTTTGCAGATTCCCACCAACCTGCGTATAAAACAAAAAAAAAAACAAAATATTTTAATGATTCCTATAGATGATTTTCGGTGCGTAGTAATTATTTATCCATCCCCATCTCCACAAAATACAAATTAAAAAATACAACGGTAAAAAAAAATATTTTATTGAATATTTTTTATTTGTGTACAGATGTGTACAGATAGTATTTGCCATTACATAAACTAAACTTAACCTTATCCGAAAAATGTGACCATAGCATTGCCTGTATGATCTTTTGTTTAACATATGGAAGGCTTGCTAGATTCAAATAAAATAATTAGGCAAAGCATTTCTTTCCATTATTTAATAGAAACTTACATAAACAAATGCTCGTGCCATATAATTTGGCCGTAATTTAAATTTCGGGCAATTAATAATAAAAAATAAATAGATCCATAATAGTAAAAGCCCAAGGGGTTTTTTGACGACTTTTTCGTTCGCAGTATTGTATTTGATATTTAGGTATACGCAATAACTCAACCTAAACTATATTGCCAATTATTTACAACTGTAAAATCTTTAAAAAAAAAAAAATCAATCTAAACTGATCCTATTTTTAAATGTATCAAAAATATCCTTTGGCTTTAAAAATAACTACCGTTACTATCAGTAATACAGTACAAATATCTCTTCTTATGAAAAAAAAAAAATTAAAAAATAAATATGTAAACATAACAATTGGAATATTGTAAATATTATCTCAAGAGTGGGCAAAAAAAAAAAGGATCAAAAAACAAAACAAAAACAAATATTAACATAGTAAATTTTTATACCGTATAAGATTTTCAATTTTTATCATTCAGTAAAGGATTTAAAATTTGTAACATTGATTTTATATCTCAGAGATATTTATTCACAACAATGACCTAAAGAATTTTTTCTTTTTTTACTATATATACAATTTCACTTCCAGGTTACAACATAAAAAAAAAAAAATAAAAAAAAAAACAAAAATATTCAATAATAGAAAATTTCTAAGATATTTTTTTTTTTCTCTTCTATTCTATAGGAAAAATATAAAATTGATTTGAATTTGGTATTGAAAGAAAAAAAAAAAAATAGAAAAGATTTTTAAAGATTTGACCAACTGTGAATTTGATTTAAGAAAAACATTTTACATTTTTTTTTTTAAATAATTTTTTTTTGTTTTGATTAAAGTGATTTTGATTTTTCAAATTTAAAAAATAAAAATTGAATTCAGTATCGAGAATGATTTGATTATGTCTTATAAAGATTTATAACAGATCAAGTCTTGAAAACTATATAATTGCAAATCTATTTTACAAAACCGAATTTAAGAAAATGTAATTTCAACATACAAATGCTTAAATTATTAATAGTTCAGATGTTTGGAAATATCTGTTGATAATAGTTTAGTAGAAAATAGAAGGCAGAATTACGTTTAGAAAAAAAATAAATACAACTTATAATGTCTATAACATAGAACGGACACTGTAAACAGTGGTAATTACATAAACAAATGCTAGTGCAATATAATTTGTACAATTAATAAAAATAAATAAATAGATCCAGAATAGGCAAAGCCCAGGGGGTTTTTGACGATTTTGTCTTTCGCAGTATTACTTGGAATCAGGGTTTCATACCCAACCCATACCAAATTCTTAAAATATTTCTTTATCTATAACACTGAAATAAAAATATTTTTTAATGAAATTCCAATAAATAATCTCAAAATTTCATAATTTTCAATATTTTCGGTGTCCTTAATACCCTTTTTAATCTTTGGGCAGAAAAATAAAAATAAAATTAATAAATAAACACAATCAATAATATTTTATATACTTTATTTTTAAATTAACTTATTTAAAATTTATTATAGTGTACCTATTAAAAAAATATTTTCAATAACATCTTTTTCACTCGTATTACTCTGATCCTTTGATGACTGCACAATTTCGGATCAAAATATTATTTTCACCATATTGCAACAAATTGCAATTTTTTTTTTTTATTCTTTCTTAATACATAATTATTACAACAGTTATTTAAATTTCTGTTCAAAGTAATTCTGTGAAACTCATATATAGCTATATATTATAATATATATATATATTTTGGCTTTAATAAATGACAAAAAAAAAATATAATACAAGAACTCAATATTTTCTGCCCTTATCAGTAACAAACAATATTCGAAATTCATGAATATTTTACGTTCAAATCATAATACATTTTATATACATTTATATGTATTATAATAAATAATATACATATACTCATCATTAATAATACGATGAAAAAAAAAATTTAATACAATATTTTCCATATTTTTTTCCAATACTTTTAAACAAAAGCAAAAAAAATATCCAAATTTTCAGAGTCTGTAAATTATAAACATTTGTATTTAAAAAAAAAAAAAAAAAAATACATTTAATAAATTTATAAAAAAACAAATTAATAAAAAAATGTTTGAGTTTATCACCAATTTTTGAATTAAAAAAGCAGAAATACAATTAACAAAAAACCAACATATGTGTTAAGATAAAAACTTTGATTTTCGTCGTCTGTAATAACAACATGCTGGAATAATATTCCCAGCTATTGATAAAAATTATAAAGAGTCAAAAGTAATAATAATTGACCTAGATACGATGATATGTAAAAAAAAAAAAAAATTAAAATATTATAATATATACCTATATATATATATATCACAATTATAAATTCGATTAATTTATTATTTTAAATCGATTATTTATCGATTGGGTAGGTGTATAATATATAGGGGTTAATTATTCAGATCGATTCATATTAATCAGAATTTAAAAGATTTATTTTTCTTTAAAGAATATTAATTTTGAAAAAATTCTGTTTGTTGTAATTTAAGTGAAATAAAATATTGTTATAACACTCTAAAATCATATATAGTGTGGAATACTAAAGAAATATAGATATAAAAATAATCAAAAAAAATTATTTTAAATAAACAGAAAATGTCGTATTAAGATGATTTCAAGACCTATCACGATAACAATAATATTTGTTATAGAAATAAGTCTATATGACAAAAATTGGATTTGAATTTTTTTTGTAGTGTACCAAAATTTTTTGATAACAAAAATTAAAAAACACTAGGTATATGTTTCACCAAAGGTCTTCTGATGATGGTGTTGTAACCAAAATTGATCAAGATATTAAAATAAACTGAACGAAAAACATAATATATATATTCTGCATTTATCTGGATGTTTGTAAGTCCGACGGAATACTCCAACAAATATACAAATTGCAATATGTATACAACTTGCTTTGGTACTCTTTTTTTAACCCCTGTTTACCATTGATGAAATATATTTTTTTAATTTAATGTTAGTCTTCTTCGCAAATAATAAGGAAAAATAAAAAATGATAATAATAATATAAATAAAACAAACAATTTTTTTGATTTATAATAATAAGGACTAATAGAAATTTTATCAATAGTTTAAAATGGTGTAATAACCAAAAGGGAAACAGCATTTAACACAAAAAAAAAACATAATGCACTTAAAGGTTATTCTTATTACTTAAAATTATACACAATATGCATATGTGTCTACATATTTTTTTTTTTTGATTTTTTTTTGTTGTTATGATAATGATCATAGCATCATAGTTTTGCTACCGTATGCATTGCCTGTATAGTACTATAGGTATATATATATACTCTAGTCAGAAATGTGATGCGATTATGAGTTAAAATTGTTGTTTATTTTTTTTTTTTTTTTGTTTTGTTTTTTTTATTGTGTTGTTATGATAATGATCATAGCATCATAGTTTTGCTACCGTATGCATAAACTATAAGTATAGTACTATAGATATATATACCTTGTTTTCATAAATGCAAACGTGCAGTCAATCTGCATATTCTGAATTTATGAACACACTTGTCAGATTTTCTGCATGCTGTTCAAAAATGCAGACTCAAGATAAATTTTTAGTACGCATAAAATTTTTTGAAGTAGTTTTCTTTGTTGTTTTGAGTATTTGAGTTTTTGTTTTGTTATTAAAAAAAAAATGTTATTTTCAAAATGTCAGTATTAATGAACAGAATTGTCAAGTAAAGGTAAAATATAGGTAGAATTTGTACTCATTATTGCAAAGTACGCCAACTGGTGACAAACTTGTTGTCAGTTTGCAGCATTTATTAATATACACATACTCTATCCAAAAATGTGATGCGATGAAGAGTTAAAATTGTTCTTTTTTGTTGTTGTTATGATAATGATCATAGCATCATAGTTTTGCTACCGTATGCATAGCCTGTATAGTACTATAGGTACATATATATACTCTAGCCAAAAATGTGATGCGATGATGAGTTAAAATTGTTATTTATTTTTATTTTTTTTTGTTTATTGTTTTTTTTTTTAACTATATATATATATATATATATATATATCTATATAATATATAAATTTATGATCGTATATAATATTTAGTATGTATTATGGGGTTAGGTTTTGATTCTGCTGATTTACACATAAAAACAATAACAACCTATACATTTTTAAAGAAATTACATGAAATTTTGTACTATTATTTTTTATTTCTTATCTTTGTAAATTTATAATGTTTACGTTTATTTGTTTTCTTAAAGTGTGTAGAAATGTATGTTGTAGATAGTGATGAATTATATTGAAGATAAAATAGTAGGTAGGTATATATAGGTATCGGTTAAACCATATTGATTGTTGTTCTTCTTTTTAATGTATGTTATAAATAATAATTATGTTTGAATTTTAACATGAACAGTTCGATAATGAATTTTTTGCAATGAAATGAAATTTTAAATAACCGATCAATGGTTCACAAGTTATGTTTATATTCTGTTATTATGTTAATATTCTGTTTATATGATAATTAAAAGCGTTATAATACAAAAATAAAGGTATGATAAATTCGTAAGCAAATACGTATTTTTCTTAAACTTGAAATCAAAACTCTAATGAAGGAAAGAAATGCTAGAATTTATTTTGCTTCCATCATTTATGATGGGTTCCATACGTAGTATTATTATAATCACACACACACTTTGTTAATTAACTTCTACGTCCAGAATAAATCATCGTACATATATTCTTAGTATTAATTGAATCGAAATCGCTTAAGCCAGAAATATTTTAATATTTCTTCTGTTACATTATTACTTTTTTGATGATTCTAGAAAATTACAATTTTATAAGATCCAAAAATTGACTAAAATAGACAAAGAAATGCAAAAATATTATGTGTGAATTTTAATAAAGGATTTTTCCTGTTTATTTTTTTTTTTTTTTTTACATACACATTCAGAAGAATAATATTAGGATAATACCTATTTTTCATATTATACAAAAAAGTTGAAATAAAAAATTTATTTTCCATGGTTCTTAAGCTTTCATTATTACACAATATTATTCAATTGTTACTTACATCTAAGTATGAACGATGACATTTTTTTATGACTTACTTTTAATATTTTTAGTTTCTTCTAGTAACGAAAAACTATTACATATTTTAAATGTTTTACTCCTAAATGAAAAATAATGTGAGTATGTGTAAAAATTCATATTATTGTTATGGCAAATACAGTATAACCTATAAAAGTGAACAATTGCATTATTTTTTCATTTAAGGTTATTGAATTGTCTCGACAATAGAGTCTGAGTTGAGAGTGTAATGGATAAATTTATTTACTGGCTATTAAACAGTTAATCAACATCCATACTTGAATAATACAAGTACTCATTTTCCATCGGATGTTGTTGTTGTCGGTTGGATATTTTTAGTTTGGTCTTTCACCTAACTAATTATTATTATGGAAAGTATGAACCAGGTAATATAGTGTTCTTATAACATGGGATCAGGCTATGTTTCTATTATATAATATGGATCAGACTTTATTGTTAACTTGCACGAAATATTTTTTCGTTATTGTTTGCGTCAATTGTAAAAAAAATTGTTTTTTTTTTTTTTCAAAGTTTTGTTTATTTATTCTTATTATTTACATATTATATTTAATTCTAAACAAAACAAAAATGAATTTTTCTTAATATCTAGCTTAAAATGTACATGACTGCCACATGCAGCAGCTCTCCCATTTAACTTAATAATAATTATTTAGTTCATAAGTATGATTTTGATATTATTTTAGACTATAACTAGAAAACTATAGCTTACATTCAGATGATTAAAGTAAAAAATAATATGATTTAGTTATTGGTAAAAAATTATATAACACAAAAAAAAAAACCAATTTTAATTTAATTTGTAATAATTAAAACTTAAATCTACTTCTTAAGTCTAATACTAACTAAACTAAAGCTAGCTTAAATCTACTTCTTAAGTCTATTACTATCTAACTTAGCCTAACTTAACCTATTGTTTCCAGAAATATGGTATATTACTAATCAACTTATTACTTTTTGGGATATACATATCGAACTTAAAGCGTTCAGTATTATTAATATTTATTCTATTTAAATATACTCCTTATTTTCGATTTGATTATTCTTGTCCAGAAGTATGAAGACTTCTGGGGGAATAAAGCCTGTAAGAAGGCATGAATTGATATATTGGTCATCTACGAACAAAGGATGGGAAATTAATGAATTAGATAATTGTTCACTACTACGAAGTATGTGGTTACGTATGAGACGGATAATAAAACTGTCTATTCTGATTATATTTGCTTTTTCTTATACTGATTTATTTAAATAATAATGTAAGTAGTTAGTTGACGGTTTCCTGTTTAAATTTGTACAAGAGCTTAAGCACTTGCGTTCAAATTATCGTAATTTCTCTATTATTGAGGCGCATATATTAAACCATATGGGGCACCCATATGTTAATATAGGTTTAATATAGGCCTTATTAGGCTTTTGTAACAAAGTATTTTTACTTTGTAACACAACACTTTAGAGTGTAAAACATAATAATTATGTACACCTTATACGAGCCATTAGGCTCTTTTAGGTTATTTGAATAAATAAATAAATATATGGCTGTTAATGAATATAAAAATTATATTGATTTTTCCTTAAACAAATTCAAATAATCTGAATTTTACATTTACCAGTTACCCTAATAATATCTAACCTGTAATAATTATATATAATTTAATTTTAGCTATAACTAACAATATTAAAACACTAGTTTTGTAACCCGCCATAAATGACGGAAGCAAAATAAATTCTAGCATTTCTTTCCTTCATTAGAGTTTTCATTTCAAGTTTAAGAAAAATATGTATTTGCTTACTAATTCATCAATATCATACCTTTATTAAAATTATTAGAACGCTTTTAATTACCATATAAACAGAATATTTGTAGTAAGGTGGAAAATTCCCTAAGGGTTATTTACTCGATCATTTTAACGACATCTTATTTGCCATCATTGGAAATTTAAACATGTATTATCCTAAGACCTCAATAATTCTAAATAATCAATATGCCTAGACATTCTATTGTATTCAATTAATTATAATATAAGTTAGTCAAAAAGATAATTTCAATTTAAATTAATATAGAAATACTAAACTCATATAAAATTTTTAATGAAAACAAAATCTAACTATATAATATAAATTTACAATAATATAATATTTTTACAATCATAGCAGCGTTCTACTGTAAAATTCAAATTGTAAAATGAAATTAATTAAGACATAATAAAAGTAAAAAGTTCTATGGCGCCATCTAAATTTAACATTTGATTGACATGACAATCATTATGAAATGATGGGCAAATGACACAGATAACAGATGACAGATTAGAAATGACAGATGACAGATGGCATATATAAGCAACAAAAAGCAGATACTATTGTCAATTACATGATTTTACAATTTGTATATATATATATATTTCAATTTGTATATATATATGTGTTGGAGTATTCCGTCGAACTTACAAACATCCAGATAAATGCAGAAAATTATATATATAATTTGCAGATTTTATTTTTTTCAATCAGTCCAATTTATTGTACTATGTTTGATTTAAGGATAATAAATAAATAAGCAAATAAACTGACATAATACAAATATAAATCAAAATAGTTTCATCAAACTGAATTCTACTGTAATCCTTTAAATTCCACTTACTCAATTCATATATGAAATTTTTGGTATTAGAGAATAGCTTTGTGCCATTTTAATCTTTTTCTTAGTATTTTTCTATTTTCAAACAAAAAAAATTTTTTTTTTAATTTTGTTTTGTTACAATACTGTTTTTTTCTTATTTTCGAAAATTTCTAGGTTTAGTTTGATACAATACAGTACACACCAACAAATTTCATCATAGTAATAAAATGAAAAATGTTAAAACAAAGAAATAAATAAAAAAAAAATAAAAAGCAAAGAAAAAAAATCAAAACAGGAAAGAATCTTTGAAAATAGTGAATTTTTAACAACAACTAAAAAGAATATACATACATTCATTACCTATGTACACATTACAGTAAAAGCGAAAATTCTTAAAATAGTGTGAAAACAAAAAAATGGAAAATTTATAAAACAAAAACATTTTTTTTTTTAAGGCGGTGAAGCATTGTGTCAGATTTGTTTTTTTTTTCTATTTTTTTTTTTTTTTTTTGGTTTATTAAAATTTATAAGTTGCAGCCAAAAAACCAAACAAAAAAAAAAACACGGAAAAAGGACATAAAAGTTATGCATGATGGTAATTCTTCCTCTATTATTCTATTTGTGTTCATATTATTCATGATTGTGTCATATTCATGGTTGTTGAGTAGAACAAAAAACAAAATAAGGAAACAATAGAAAATAAATTAAATTTATTATAACCGTATAATATTTTGTTATTGTATGTTGATTGCACTTGCTACTACTACTAAAAAAATAAATCCTTAAAGTTTTTTCTGACCCTACTTAGTTTTTTATAACGAATATCTTTTAGTTTTGAAAATTGTAAGACACATTTTAACAGAAGTGTTTTATTGTAAATTATAACTTATAGGTCTAAATTTTGATGGTAACATTACAAAATATTGATGATCCATTTTTTTCTTTAATCTTTAGCAATGCATTAAGTTTTCTATTCTTAGTGGTCATTCATCATTAACGATTTATTTAGATAGATTTTCGTTTTAAATTGATTTAATTAGCAATTTATGTATCGCGAATGTCAATTGCTATACATTTTGATTGTATACAGTTTTTTTTGTTGATAGACTTTTCAATCTTACATTATTCATGTTATTTTAATAAATTATTGTATTTCAAAAACAAATTTATATTGTATAGGTATAGTCAAAAATTTCAAATTTAAAAGTAAAAAGAAATTGTAAGTAAAAAATTTTTATTTAAAGCTAAGAAGAATAAGAAATTAAAATATCAATGCATAATAAACTTTTTATTTTCTAAAATATTTTTAAAGAGGTTCTAGGAAAAAATAATTAAATTCAAAATAAAGAATACTCTTACCATTTACAATAACACTGTTTTTAGCCACCAGCAAGCAGCAATTGAATACTTGGAAAACTTAATTTTAATTTCAAAGACAGTTTTAAACTGCAACTGTTCTTGTATGTATGTGATTCAAGATCAGTTCAACATTCAGTTATGATGTCAGTGTACTATGTAATACTACTGCCATTTCGGAAAACTTTGAAATTGATAAATTGTACTTAGAGATGGCACCACTTCCGGAAGAAGTGATATCGGTACATTTCTCATCACTAGCAATATAATATTTCATCTTAAACAGGCATTTATAGAGTTTAATATACCTAGACCGCACCTGATATACCTGATTCAGTGAACCTACTATACCTACTAGTTTTATTTAACGTTGTTAAAAATCCTGGATATTATTACAATGATGTTAATTAGTCATTCTCTTAAGTGAACTATTAATTACATCTTCTGGAGCTAGTAATTACATATTAAAAAACTACATATATCAATAAATTGAGCAACAACGTTCTAAATAGGTTTTTTTTTTTATTTATTTATTTGAATAAATATCATTTAAAGACTTAAATTTGTCTTATTTAAACTTGTGCAGACCATGCAGGTCTGTAAATAAAATGTAGTGGTGTATTTAACTAGAGACTTAATCCATCATTGCTGTTTTAATATATAGATTAATATAATTTAGTGATTTAAACTTGCCTTATATATGCTGGTGTGTAAATAAAATGCAAGGTTGTATTTAACTTAACCCCTTAAGTCAACATAGAACAAAATCCGCTTAGGTCAACAAATCATAACCGCTTAAATTTTTTCCATTTCAATGGCCCCTAGTAATTACATATTAAAAAACTACATATATCAATAAATTGAGCAACAATGTTCTAAATAGGTATTTTTTTTATTTATTTATTTGAATAAATATCATTTAAATACTTAAATTTGTCTTATTTAAACTTGTGCAGACCATGCAGGTCTGTTAATAAAATGTAATGGTGTATTTAATCAGAGACTTAATCCATCATTGCTGTTAGGATATATAGATTAATATAATTTAGTGATTTAAATGTCCCTTATATATAAACTTTACAGACCATGCAGGTCTGCCAGCAGCGATATATTATGTTTTCGGTTATGATTTCATTTTCTATGAATAACATTTATCTAATCACATTATATAGCTAGACATTACATATGAAAATTTTATTAATTATTGTGTATGGCATATTTTTAAAATTATTCCAATTTCATTAATTATATATTTTTATTTTCTTATTAATAATATTATTAATAAACTTATTATTTTCTTGCGTATCCAATCTTAATTTGTTTGACAGTTGGGAAGAATCATTTTTTTAATTTTTTAGTAATAAATAGATTCAAAATGTCCTCTTATCAATATTTTTCAACAACTGTTTTACTAGTTCAACTTATAGGTTTGAATAATCCTAACGATTCTACTAGAAAACAATAGAAAAATATTATGAGTTCAGAACCAGTAAAATTGAAATTTCAATCCCAAATCTACCATCATCGATATAAATTTTATAATAATATACTCGTATATATTTTTCCATTTCAATTTACCAATTTTTGGTAACAAAACTACATTATCTACTACCAAAAATTATTATCAATAATTTATGTGTAAATAAATTTTATTTCAAAAAAGAAAACAGAGATAATCTAAAATAATAGTATGCATTTTTTTTTAAAGCCAGGTATTTCAATATGTTCTCAACAGTATTTTACCATTTTTTATTGGAAAATTTTTTAAAATTGTATAAAAATAAAAGTTTAGTTGAAAGATTTTTAATGCATAAAACAACATTTTTTTTTTATTCTATTCTATTCTATTTTTACATCTATATTTCTATTCTATTCATACATTTTCTATTAAATTTTTTGCTTTTTTTTTAAGTTTTAAGTAAAATTTTCCAATGAATAAATTATTCAAATGATTTTTTATAGTATTATAATAGTAGGAGTATATTATTATAATCGAAATAGATTATATTTTAATATATTCTTAGTATCTATATGTGTTTAGGTATCCTATCCATTTGAAAAACTATTCGGTATAGAAGATTATGAAATACCATTTTAAAATATATTCTTTTTTTTTTTTTTGAAATATTATAAAAATATAAATTTATATTTTTTATATCAGATAGGTACAATATAAACATATTTTATCGATCCATAAATCGATTATGCCTAAATTTCAAGTTCAACACTTACAGACAGAAAATCATCGATCATTCAAAAATATGGTATATTCAAAAAATAATATTAGAACGTTTAGTTAACAATCGAAATCAGTGAAAAAAAAATATTCTATAGGTATTTAGTTTCTTCAAATACTGCAAATCAATAATACAAGAAGAAGAAAAATTAGGAGTCAAAAAAATTGTATTGATGCAGAACTCAAAATCAATAAGTGAAATAAATTATAATTTTTAAAATCGACTAGCTTTCAGTAGTTCCAATAACAAGACAAAAGAATAAATTTACATTCATTCTTATTCAATAATAAAATAAGATATAAATAATAAATTATAATTCAGAATAATAATTTCTGCAAAGCAAAAATATCTAACGTCAAATTTATATTAAAAAATTGCAATTTGTAACATAGAAATATCACTACTCATTTTGAAGTAATGCGAAAGATCGTAGTTTAAAATGTTTAAATAAAACAGCATTGATTCCAGAACACAGATTTTTATTGTTCGGCTTCCTCTTATTTAAGTTAAATTTATTGATATTTAATACCGATAATATACCGATATAATAATATAATGTAATGTAATACAATGAAATATACGATGTTGTGTGTGTGTGCAATTATTTTATTCATTGATGCACTACAACATTCTGGATTGAAATTCAAGAGAGTCTAAAATTTTTAATATTTTATTTTGAAGTTTTAATGCACGCAGAAAATCAGTTTAACTATGCAGATGCTTCTTGTGCTTTATAAATTATCATCTAACGTTGTGCAGACTATACAGGTATCATTTCAAATGCAATGCTGTATTAATCCTCAGACTTAATTCATCATTGCAAGATGAAGATTGTTTTCAAATAACAAAATTTTCTTCTGAGTTTTAACTGCATATACAAAATCAAATTCAATGTTTTCTTCTGCTTTTTACATTTTCATTAAGCATTGTACAGACAATGCAGGTCTGTAAACAAAATGTAATAATGTATTTAACCGGAGACTTAATTCATCGTTACTGTTAATTTTTTTCAGTATGAGGATAGAATTTATATCCTTTAGAGATTTAAAATTGTCTTATTTAAACTTGTACAGACTATGCAGGTCTGTAAATATAATGCAATGGTTTATTTGACTTTAATATGAGACTTAATTCATTACTGCTTTTAATTTGTTGCAGTACAAGAATAGAATTGATATAATTTAGAGATTTAAACTTCTACAGACCATGCAGGTCTGTAAATAATTCCTGTAAATAATGTAACCAGAGACTTAATCCATTATTGGTATTAATTTTTCCAATGTAAGGATTGTATTGATATCATTTAGAGATTTAAATTTATCTTATTTAAGTTTGTAAAAACGATGCGAATCTGTAAATAAAATGTAATGGTGTAATTAAATTTAACCTGAGACTTAATTCATCACTGTTGTTAATGTTTTCCAATATAACCATAAAGTTAATATCATTTATAGATTCAAACTTGTATTACTTAAACTTGTACAGACCATGCAGATCTGTAAATAAGGTTCAAAAGTGCATTTTAACTTTAACCTAAGTCCCATTTCATCGCTTCTTTTATTTTTCTCCAGTATAAGGATAAAATTGATATCATTTAGACTATTTAGAGATTTAAACTTGTACAGACCATGCAGAGTTTTGTAAATTAAATGTAATGAATTAACTTAACCTGAGACCTAATTAAATTTCTATTAATTTTTGCCAGTATAAGGATAGAATTGATATAATTTAGAAATTTAAACTTGTTTTATGTTTTCTGAGATATCACTTTTTCAGTGAAGACGTTGTTTATCTAATTCGTCATTTTGTATTTTAAATACAAATTAAATTACACTTATCAAAATCCAATTATATCCTCAAATTAATACATTTGAACCTCTAATATTTTTCGATGCAAGTATACAAAATTTAATTGATAATTATATTATTTTCTTTTTCAGGATCAAATATTCGAAAAAGAATTTTCATTTCGAAATTAAAAATCGATTTGAACTGAGATATTTTTATATATCAATTCAGCACAAACACTAACTACTTAAAATTTAATAATTTTAGACAAAATCTAGAATTAGAAATAAAAAGCTCAATTTCAAAATATTGTTTTAAGTGTTATCTAATAATCTATATATATGTTTTATAATTATTTTTAATATTTAGAATTGTTTTTATTGATAAATTAAATTTTACAATTAAAAGTCGAATTAATTTTTAATATTTCGGTAGCAATAACGCTTTTGAGTCTAAAATTGAAAGGATATTCGACTTTTTAATTGCAAAATCGATAAATTTCAACTACCACAATAATATTTCAATAAATATGAGAAACTCACATATATGCATTCTTATATTATTTATTTCTATAATATTTATATATCTAAATAATTAAGAAATATTCGAATGTAATAAAGAACAAATTTTTATGATATTAACATTTTGTTTAAAATCCATTCAAGGATCATCATTTATTCTTGTTTAAAATTAACAAAAATAATAATAATGATCAAAAACAAAATACAAGAACAAAAAGTACAAAATAATAACCATTTCTTTACACAATCAAAAAAAAAAAAAATCTCCTGTTTTATAAAGCGAGCTTCAAAACTCATAAAATTTTCTTAAAAACAACAATAATAAAGCAAAAAAAAAAAAATTGTTTTTCTCTTGTTAGAGAAAAATAACATAAAATTTGTATTTTCTTCTAATTTTATTTTTAACACTCTAACGTCTAATTTTATTTTTATATTTTAAAAGTCTTTTCTCTGAACAATAAAACACAAATCAAAACAACAACAACAACAACAGAAAAATATCTTTAGAAGGATATATTATTATATAGTATTATTTCTTATCCATGAAGATAACAAAACAACCGAAAAGGATTATTAAAGATTACTTTTAAGGTCCTTTTATATTTCAACCTTTCACTCTCTAACCATTTCTCTTTACTCTTTCTCTTGATAACACTCTGATTTTCTGTTCATTTATAAAAAATAAAAATCTTTAAAAAATTTCTATAGTATTGTTTCCAAAAAAAAAAAAAAAAGTATATAAACATAAAATGAAAAAAAAAAAAAAAAAACAAAATTAAATTAATGGTAACTGGAAATTTTCCAAAAGAAATTAAAACAAGGATATTTTCAAAAACTAAACCATAAGAATATACCATAAGAATAATTATTGTGAAGAAAAGATATTCAAAAACAGAGTAAAAGAGGCGGATATAATCTTTAATATCAGCAGCTTCTTTGGCTTCTATAATATTTTCAAAATTCAATTCAATTGTTTTTGTTTTTTATGTTCTTGTTCAAGTCAAGTGTCCTTGCTTGCACAAATTTTTTTTATTTAAAATGAAAATTTATGGTTTCGTTGTAATCATAGTATTTGTAGTAAATTCAAAACTAAGGACAATTCTACTCTATATATTAATAATAATGACAATTGAATGAAATTTTATTTTATTGCTTTTGTTTTGAATTTTTTTTTTTTTTTTTTCTTCAAGGGAATCTTATCAAAATCCTTGTAAAAATAATAGCATAAAAATGCTAAATTACTTTTGCTTAAATCTTTTAAAGTTTCATTAAATATAATTTATTAGAATTTAATTATTTTATTAAATTAAAAATTGGATAATTTTAAGTACAATATAATTTGTAGGATGTTTCCTGAAAATATTTCATTTTGTCGTACTTCCCACTTAGTAACACTTAGTGTTTTTATTTCCCGAAAATACTAGAATATTCCACTGTTTTTTGGACAATTTCTTATCCGTTGTTAAATTGATAGGAGTTAAGACAGTATTACCTTAATAGGTATTTTTATAGGTTCTAAGCTTGTATGCAACAACTACTAAAACTCAAGTCAGTTAAGACAATGCAATACAACTAATTTAAATGAATACACCTAGACAGATACAACTAAAACTCAAGTCAGTTAACACAACTCAAAAATTAATGCACCTAGTCAGATTCAACTAAAACTCAAGTCAGTTAAGACAATTCAACTATTTCAAATTAATGCACCTAGACAGATTCAACTAAAACTCAAGTCAGTTAAATGAATTCAAAAATTAATGCACCTGATCAGATTCAGCAAAAACTCAATTGAGTAAAACAATTCAACTATTTTAATTTAATGCACCTAATCAGATTCAGCTAAAACTCAATTGAGTAAAACAATTAAACTATTTTAATTTAATGAACCTAGACAGATTCAACTAAAACTCAAGTCAATTAAGACAATTCAAAAATTAATGCACCTAATCAGATTCAGCTAAAACTCAATTGAGTAAAACAATTAAACTATTTTAATTTAATGCACCTAGACAGATTCAACTAAAACTCAAGTCAATTAAGACAATTCAAAAATTAATGCACCTAATCAGATTCAGCTAAAACTCAATTGAGTAAAACAATTAAACTATTTCAAATTAATGCACCTAGACAGATTCAACTAAAACTCAAGTCAGTTAAGACAATTAAAAAAATAATGCACCTTGTCAGATTCAACTAAAACTCAATTGAGTAAAACAATTCAACTATTTCAAATTAATGCACCTAGACAGATTCAACTAAAACTCAAGTCAGTTAAGATAATTCAACTATTTCAAATTAATGCACCTAGACAGATTCAACAAAAACTCAAGTCAGTTAAGACAATTCAAAAATTAATGCACCTGGTCAGATTCAACTAAAACTCAATTGAGTAAAACATTTCAACTATTTCAAATTAATGCACTTAGACAGATTCAACTAAAACTCAAGTCAGTTAAGGCAATTCAAAAAATAATGCACCTTGTCAGATTCAACTAAAACTCAAGTCACTTAAGACAATTCAACAAATTCAATCAAATTAATGCACCTAGAAAGATTCAGCTAAAACTCAATTGAGTTAAACAATTCAACTATTTCAAATTAATGCACCTAGAAAGATTCAGCTAAAACTCAATTGAGTTAAACAATTCAACTATTTCAAATTAATGCACCTAGACAGATTCAACTAAAACTCAATTCAATTAAGACAATTCAACTAATTCAAATTAATGCACCTAGACAGATTCCACTAAAACTCAAGTCAGTTAAGACAATTCAACTAATTCAAATTAATGCACCTAGTCAGATTCAACTAAAACTCAATTGAGTTAAGATAATTCAACTAATTTAAATTAATGCACCTAATCAGATTCAAATAAAGCTCCACCTATACAGTTTAAATTTCTTATTACAATATGCCTAATTGACATTAATATTATGTATATAAATAATAAGAGTTTTCGGACCCAACATCATACGAATATTTCAATATAAAACATATTCGTTTCTATAATTGCTATGTTTTTTTGCTACTTCATTAGTAATAGGAAATACAGTAATATTTGGGAATCGCCAAAAACAATCTATACTAAGTTGAACTAAAGAAACTGAAAATGTAATTAATTGAGGCGGAAGATAAGTACTTTTGTATTAATAATTTTAAGTACCAAAATTTCCCGGCGATGGCTATACATGAGTCAATCTATATCCTAAGTCTAAGGAATAGAATACATTTGTTTAAATTATTATATTGAAAAAGATATACCTAGATACACAATTTAAGTAAAATCCATTCAAATAGAATTTTTTTTTGAATAATATCAATTAATTTATTATAAATTTAAACCTAAATTCCCTGTTAGTGTTTTAAATAATATTTTCAAAAATACCTAAGTATATAATTTTAATTAAATTTTAATTGACTACCAATATTTATTCTTTTTAAACAAAACGTTTTTTTTTTTTTGTTTTGTTTTTAATGAATATAATTTAATGTCTAAAAGTCAAATAGTTATTTTTGTGGTTTAATTCTCTCTCTAAATACCTATATAATATTTTTATTTTTATTTTTTGTTTTTGTTTTTGTTTTTGTTTTTGTGGTATACCAACTTTTGGCTTTTACAATTGACTTCACATACATCTTTCTACCACATAATTTATTATAATAGTGAAATTTCTACGTTATATTTTTTTTTAACTATTTTTTATTATTATTATTATTATTATTACTATTATTTTTATTATAAAGTTTAACTTGAAATTATGGAGAATTTTTTTTTATTTCTAAATATCAAAAATCAAAATTAATTACAGGACTTTTTCGTTATATTTTATGAAATCTAAAATATTTTTAAATTAATTGTGGTAATTTAAGATTATTTAAAAAAAAAATATTTATTTTATTATTTTTTTTTTTTTTATTGGTTAGTTTAAAACAAATATTTTCACATCAATTAAATTAAATCAAAAGCAAAAAAAAAAAAAAAAAAAATTAAAAAAAAAATAAAAAAGAAGGAAAAAGAAAACCATTTTCCATTATTTAACCGCAGTAATTAAATTAATTTTTTTGTTTATATTATTTCATAATTTTATGATAAAATAATTGTAATTGTACGTAAATTTGATTTAAAATGATTGTTTTTCAGTTAAAAATTACAAAAAAAAAAAAATTAATAAAATTCTGTCACTAAATAAATATTTAGTACGATACACAATGATTGAAAAGTTATGAATGGTTTTATGAATTGATTTTATTTCAAAATGATTTTGGGATAAATTCAATGAAAAAAAATAATTGAGAGTATAATCTGGTAACAACTTAAATAAAATGGAACTGAAGACTTAGCTCCCAACAATAACAGTTGTTTAATAATGAGTAGCTCATATTTCATAAGCCAATAATTTGATAAATTACTGCTCGAATAACATTGTAGTTAAATATTATAGTATAAACTTGCAGTAACAGAATGGATTAAGCACGAAAAGGTTATTAATTTTTTAAATTTTTAAAAAATTATTAAAATAAAAACAATAATTAAAATTTTAGTCTACATATTTTAGTAATTATTAGTTAATTAAATTTTTGGTAATTATTCGTTAATAAAAAAACTATTTAGTTAATCAGTAATCAGTATGTGAACATTTTATCAAATAAAAATCTTAGTTTTTGTTGTTGCTTAGTTCTGTGTTCAACTTTATTTTAATTATTTAATTTTTATTTCACTGATTTATTTCATAAATTAATTTACATCTTAAAACTTTACTTAAATACACATAATTAGAAAATTGGTATATAAATTATAATCTACTAACTTAAAATAGAAGTGTGTAGTGTAGATATGAACTGAAATCACTCAATATAGCTAGATACAAAACAACTAAGTGTTTTAACTGTTACAAAACAATTACGTTATAATGTATACATATAGCTGAGACTAACTAAAAACTTTTGTTTAATTTTTCTTTGATATATTATTTACTATAAATACTTTACCTAGCTTTTTAAAGTATTTTTAATTAATGTATTGTTGATGACATAATTATGTATTAACTTATTATTTTTACTTTTCTGCTAACAGCATGTACTTGGTTTAGAATATTTTCATTTTTTTTCTAATCAAAGACGGCGGTGTTTTACAATAACCGTACTGAATGATGAATAGGTGCACATTGAAATTAAAGCAAGCTTTCGTCTAGTAATAGATGTCTAATGTGCTTGCTCTGAGTAATAATCTGCCAGTATAAAAAAAATTATAACTGCAAGTTATCAGAAATTAAATGAAATTAGTAGTGATTGTGAACAATATTTTGAGTTGACAAAATTTTGAATTATGAAATTTGAATAGCTCATGAAACAAAAATTAATTATTGATTAATTATGAGGAAATTTTACTTATTTAATTATTAGAAAAGCTTAATAATTATAACTAACAATTATTTTTATCGAACCACAACATAATATTGCAAAAATACGACAGAAGTTATATAAAAACAACTGAAATTTATTTTTAAAATGAATATAAGAAGATACCGATATAGAAGGAGTACCTGAAAAAATAATTTGAATAGCATTATTTTGTTAGTTTAATAGAATATATGATAGCCTCAAAAGAGCTTCAAGTACCTTTTAATATCATGTATACTTTAGACATAAAATTTATGTGATTAAAAATACATATGTCAAAGCTATTTTCAAGCTTGAGGCCACGCAATCTGTTTAATCGAATATAAGTCAAGTACTCAAGCTACCATGTTGTATACTCAGTATGGCATGGTATTAAAATTTAAAATTAAATAAATATAGTTTGATTATGACTGATCTAAGTCTGAACGTATTTTAATTTTTTTAAAATCTCATTCAATCCATATTATAAGTAAATATCCACTTTTTTTCCAAAGTTAATGAATTTAAAGACAAACTGTTGATATTATTTCTATTTAAAATATTTCAGCTAATTTTATATGAACCTATTTATAAATTTGGCATTTTAAGTACTAAGTAAAATTGTAAAATAAAAATTATGTTAACTTTTATTTTAATTATAATTGAAAATATTTTAATTATATTGTTAATTATATGCAAAAACAAGCCAATATTTATCTAGTGGAAATATTTTAATCATTATCATTGTCATAATAATTTTCATGTATGGATGTAGTAGGTATGGATTTTATGTATTGAGATATTATGTTTTTTTTTTTCACTATAAATTGATCAAAATATTTTGCCAATATTTAACCAAAATACTTGGACAATCAATAAA